>CM044004.1:22094896-22678824 GCA_024085815.1 Flaveria linearis
AGCTTCGGCTTTTGATAATGATCTCCCGAACCCGACATTGTTTTCGAATTAACGCGTTTTTGGAATGACGAAGGCTGAAAAAATCTCGAGTGTTGAATGAATGAAAGCTCAAAATCCAAGGTCGATTAAAAACTGAAAATTTGGATTATGAAATTGCGAAACGGAAGTTTAGAAATGGATATGTCGATTGTTCTAAGTTGAAAGGTATTTAAGGTCAAATTCTGGTGCACAAACCGTCACGGTTGGCCTCCACGTGACGGTTTGTGGCGCGAATCCCGACCTTTTATCAAAATCACGTCTACGTCGTACCTTAAACTGAGACCTCGTACCCTAGAGGTCACGGTTAGGCCAAACCGTGACGGTTTGGTGACCACTTTTCCACTTAACAGCCCATTTTGTCGTTTTATTGTCACGAGGTCAGGGGGACTACCACCCCAAACCGTGACAGCAAGCCCATGCGGTCACGGTTAGGGGCCAAAATGTGACCGCTAGACCTAACCGTGACCGTTTGAACCGGCCTACCCCTAAAAACCCATGCGGTGACCCCATTAGGACCTTTTTTTTATTTTGAAGTATTTGCATATGGTGTCAGAGGAATCTGGTTATTATTATTATTTTTTCCAGTTTAAGTGTATATTCATTAACTCTAAATTCATGTGGAAATTTCAGTTCAATTACTTATAAATGGATCAATTTTTACGTATTTATCTTAAGTAGATTAAATAAAGAAATTAGTAAAAAAAAAAAAAAGAACCAACAATATGAGTCTAACAGGTTATCAATATGTCAAAGTTTATTTTTAAAGCTTGCAACCTCGTAAGTCTATCAATCCAAAGTTTTAGATTATTGTTGTAATACTAATTATTTTTTGGGAATCATAACTAACATGAACTTGAACATATAACCATTGGAATAACAATATTGGAATAACAATAATGACGGAGCTTGAACTATTCCGTAGAAAGGCCGGGGCAAAATTAATTTTTTTATGGGTACGAACGCGATATTTATATAAAAATTTACACTATTGGGCCAATAATTTACTATCAGACTAATTTAACACTACTAGTGAAAATAGTAGGGTGACAGCACACCCTACCCTATGGCGCTCCGCCAGTGAGTAACACCCCACAACAAAACGGGGTATATCCGCTATCATATATACAATTTATTTTTTATAGAAACATAATATTTGGTTAGTAAAAGATGGTAACATATTGTTTGATCAATAACAATTTCAATGATTTTACTTATTATAATTCATTTTTAAAATGAATATATATATATATATATATATATATATATATATATATATATATATATAATATCATCAATTTCATATTGTTGTGACATGAAAATTAACTTTCTTTTAAACAAACATAGTTTACATTTTATTATTAGTTTAGAACAAAATAAATATATTAAGGGGTCTACTAAAGAGACGCCCAGAAGGATTTCTGGACGCCCTCTTTACGGGCCGTAATGACTGTCGGACAATCAAATCAGTCATTCAAAAACGTAACGACCCGTGAAGGTGTTCACGGTGTTAATTTTTAACGGTCCGTTAAACGTTTCACGTCCTGTTAGCCCCTTCACTTACGGCCCGTGAACCTCTTTACGGGTCCTATTTTCACCTTTAATAATTTGACGAGATATATTATTCCACGTTTTTCGTGTAATTTTGTATTTATTACGTTATTTGATATGACGTAATATTCCTCGATAGTCGTGTAATTTTGTATTTATTAAGTTATTTGATATGACGTAATATTACTCGATATTCGCGTTAATTATGTGACGGGATGCAATATTCCATGTAAACTACTATATAAACGTTAGTTTATAAATTCATTTCATAATTCAAATTTCAACGATAAGTTTGAAATAATATTTAACGTTACGATGTCTTTCTGAGATAGCAACTATTTATTCGGTTTGGAATCTAACTATTACCCTGAGGAGGGTTACGGTTATTATGATGAGGGTGCTTCAAACTATTTAGGACAGTTCGCGTCCAATTACGGCGGGAATGACGGCGGCGATGACGGGGGTGATAACGGTGGCGATAGCAGCGGTGATAATAATGGTTCTGGTTCCGGTAAAATACGTTTATACGACACGAATCAGGTTATAAGATATATCATATTTAATTTTACTTTTATTTAGTAATAACTAACTAAAAATATAAAATTTATTAGGTCTTCTCATCTCGTGAACAATTAGTTGATTGGGCAAGTAACGTAGGGCGAGAAAATGGGTTTGTTATTGTCATCAAACGTTCAAAAAGAAATTCGAATGGTGTGGTGGTTAAAATTTGGTTGAAATGTGATCGGGGTGGTGTATATAAGGGAGCATCCACTCTAAGAAAAAGTGGCACCAAAAAAACAAACTGTCAATTTGAATTGCAGGGTAAGTAGGAGATGAAGAGAGATGGGTGGATTATAGGTGTTATGGACGATACTCATAACCATGAACCTGCGGAACACCTGGAAGGACATGCATACGCAATGAGACTCACCGAAAATGAGCTTTCTACTGTAAAGAATCTAACCGATCAAAATATTGACCCTCAAAATATTCTAGGCACGTTGAGGGAACAAAATCCCAATAACGTGTCTGTGTTACGAACCATATATAACGCTCGGGCAAAAATTAAAAAGTCCACCAGAATTGGTGAAACCCCAATGCAGATTTTTTTTCTATATTACAACAACATCAATATATTTACACCCCTCACATAGATGAACAGACAAATACCGTCGACGGGGTTTTTTATACATCTCACATCTCACACATTATGGCGTGCGTACCCACACGTGTTGATGATTGATACAACTTACAAAACTATCAGTATGTAGGTCCAGAAGTCACCCTGACCCTCAAGCTCGGTCTCCGGACGTGAACGTTGCATGGTGGCATAATCTGCATAAAAAATTGAAAATCATAAGAACACCTAAAAGGGTTACGGCCCGTGAAGCTAGGTCACGGCCCGTGACCCTCTGAATGTTCAAAGGGTTACGGCCCGTGAACAGCAGTCACGGCCCGTGACTGTTAAAAACCCAAAGGGTTACTGTTGGATCTAGATAGTATAGGTCTAGATCATTTTGTATAGGCTTAAAACTTTAATCAAGTCTTGTAATTAATAATTGTAACTATCAATATATCTATATATATATGCATTTGAATCTATAGGGTAACCCATATACATGTGTGTTGCTTTGTGATTGTTGACAGGCAAAATCAATATACTTGGTAGGATTCCTGAAATTGACCAAGTTTAAGAAACATCTACAGATGAACATTATTGTTAATCCGTAGATATGTTTCTTACAAGATCATCACTCAAGTGAATGTTCCTGCGGATGATCAAGGATTTCATGAAGTGAAGACTTCTACGGAAGAAAGAGTTCCTACGGAAGAACAACACTTCTACGGAAGACCAAGTCATCTACGGAAGAGCAAAACTCCTGCGGAAGACAAGGCCCCTGCGGAAGAACAGAATACTTGTATGATTTCAAATATCAACAAGTCAAACAAGTCAACCAATCAATAACAAATCCCAAGAGATCCGGTGTTTCCTTAACCGAACTCAAACCGTGTATAAATATGAGTCCTAGGTTTCACATCTCGGGGAACACAATTGTGACATCCGTCACCAAAGGTCCGTCTATTGACGTAATCTGTTAGTTTTGTAGTCGGTCATTCCTCACCCTTATAACCCATCTATATGGATATTATGCCTGTTTAGTTGCTTAGTTAACCTTATGCGTGTGCTATCGTAGCTTAAATCATCATCGTCTTGAAATCTTAACTGATATTTGCCCCGTTAACACTAAACGCGTCATTTTTATATTAAAATAATAGTCACGTATAAAACCATTTTTAACTAGTGAATAACATTAACGACGGTTTATCATTAATAAAAACAAGACTAATAAATAACGTTTTCAACCGAAACAAAATTTGGGAACCCGGGGGCAAAGTGCGGGGACTAAACTTGATATTTTGGGAAACTAGGCTGGGTATAAATACCCATTTCCCAGCCATTCTTCTTCACAATCATCTTCTTCATCGTTCTTCTTCTTCTTCCCCATTTCTACACCAATCTAGCACCAAAATTCATCGCGTTTGTTGCGTTTTCTTCGTCAAATCTTGATTATCATCGTGAATACTCACTCCTAGTAGGTAGATAACCTCGTTTGACCCGTTTTTAGCTAGATTTAGCTGCTGCGTTTTCTAGGGTTCGGGTGATCGGGTTCATCCGAGCACAAGAGGTCGTGTGGGCTTGCATGTTGTGTTTTTGAGTGTGCTTCTTGTTTAGACATGTTAGGATAAGTGTTCTGGAGGTTCTTAGTGTGTGAAACCCATGCTCCGAGCAGCTGGGCGCTGCTCGATGGTCTGTGCAGTCGCGACCTGCTGTGCAGGGCGACTGGGCCATTCGGCCGACTGATCCGTGCGACTGGGGTGCGTCGTGCGACTAGGTTAGGCGTATGAGTGCGGCGTACGACTGAGCCGTGCGGTTGGGCAAATCGCATGACTGAGTCATGCGAATGAGTCTGTGCGAATGAATGTGTGTGCGAATGAGTCTGTGCGAGTGAGTGTGCGTGCGATTGAGTCAGTGCGAATGAGATTGTGTGCGATTGTGCGTGAGTCGTACGACTGAAAGTCCAATCGCACGAATGAAAGTTCAATCGCACGAATGAAGCTGATTCGTGCGAATGAAGGTTCAATCGTGTGTATGGGGTTGAGTCGTATGATTGGGTCTTGCATGGTACGACTGAATGCTTAGTCGCATGAATGAAGGTTCAATCGTACGAATGAAGCTGATTCGTACGACTGAAGGTCCATTCGTACGAAGGAAGGTTTGAGTCGTGCGTCCGGTCCTGTTGTATGACTGATGATGTGTGTGTGTGTATGGATCCCCTTTTCGGAGATCTTACGGCGATAAGGTAACATTAATAAAGTGTCATAGCTTGACCACAAAGATTAAAGTCAACGCTATCAACAGGCACGTACTATTTAAATAATCTTGTCTGAGATGTGTATGTCTGCTGGTGTGTGTGTACCACCCACGACCGAACCGAAACTTCCCGAATCTATTGACATCATCTTATGCTTCATGCTCGTTATTAATGCTTGTCAGTAACTGTCAATAGGTGTTTGACTGTTCATAGCATCCTACCGTTGGAAATATTTATCACACGTGCCTATCATCTGTTCAGTGAGTTTCGTGGCCTCTTTTTACTCTTATAAAACCCTTTTCAAATATTTTCAACTTGGGGGAAAAGAATACTCCCCTACTTAACTTGATTTCAGGCACCTTCCCTAGTGGAAGTTAGCTACTACTTCTATGAGTATCTTAACATGCTTATCTTGTGATTGCTGCTATGTGAACTTGAACTATGTGCAATGTTACCCCTATGTATGACTTAGTGGTATAACCCTACTATGCACTACTACTTGATGTTATGCGTTGATTGAAGCTATATGTGGATGCCATTGACCTTGGATGCTCTCGGCTGTGTGGTTCTCCTGTGTGGTTCTTCTGTGTGGTTCTTCTAAGCCAATCATCCACTACAACCATTAATCCCGGTAATTGGGACCTAAGGATTGGTTTGGTTGTAACATAAAAGTATGCGCTGTGTGGATCTTGCTACGTCATATTAAACTTATTATGCTATGGAAAACCTTATTATATAACCATTAATCCCGGTAATAGGACCTAAGGATTGGTTTGGTTATAAACTAAACGTATGCGCTGTGTGGATCTTGCTACGTCTTAATAAACTATTTAAACTTTGGGAATGTTTCCTTTCAGCCATCAATTCCCATATGGAACCGATGTTTAGGTTTGGTTGTAGCTACATAAAACCGGTAAACCGCCTATACATAAGTGTAGTCGCGGTAACGCTTATTGAACCTACTGTTTACATCATTAAATATCTTTTAATACTTAAAACCTGCGAAGCTCACCAACAATTATGTTGACCGTTTTGAGCATTTCTTTTCAGGTGAACAAGGTAATTGAAGATCTAGGAGTGTTGCCTTTAGAGGAGACCCTAGGATGCATTTTGTGAATGATTACTCTTGTAAAGCTTGAACATGACCCTTTTGTATACTTGCTCCCTAGTTGTGGGAATTTACATTACAAGATGTCCTTAATGCTTATGTGATTATTTATGTTGTGCTTATGGCTATGCTGTCGTGAACTTTGATTATACACGACACAAGTCTCCATTTGTGTTCGGGTGTCGTCATGACACGCTTGTCATCATATTTTTATTGCTACTCTATCATATACCATGTGTTATGACGATCCCGTCTAGCTCACATTCCCCGTGTTTCCGCTATTAGCGGGGTGTGACAGACTGGTATCAGAGCCATTGGTTATAGAGAATTAGGCAATTACACTTGACCTAGACTATAACCTAGGAACCTTCATGTAGATTTGCATGCTTAAGCTTGTGTGCCTTTATATATCTCGTGTATGTGTTCCTCCTTACGTGTTTGGTTATCCTTCCATTATGTGATCTTTTACCTTGTGTCCGAGCCCTTGTGCTCGACCCTATGAGGTGCTTCCTATTGGATATTCCGTACCCTCTGCGCGCCAAGTTATCATAATCAAATTCGGGTATTGAGACCCGAAAAGATCGTCACAGATCATACATTGCGCTTGACCTCAGATACTGAGACCGACCCGAGGAGGCTATGTCTGAGTCCTTTCAAGGACGTGAGATAGACAACCTCCGCCAGACTATACGTGATTACATGTTTGGGCTCAGTTGACTTGATGGATTATTATGGATATGATGTGAAGGAAGGTCGGATGTCATGCAACCGGATTAGGCATCATTCTCGGTACATCGTGGGTGTGGTGGGAACGCTGCGGGGAACCCTATATATAAACATCACCGGTATACCGAGAATATGCTTAAAATAGGCTGCATGGTGATCTGGACTGACTGGAACACGAAACATTGGAATTTGATAAGCAAAGTACTTGTGTATCTTAAGGTGACTAAAGCTTATATGTTGCCTCTTGTATGAATAGAACATGCCGCCTCGAAGATCTACCCGTAGCAATAGTAGCGGAAGTGAAGCCCCGAGGGGCAGAGGCAGAGGCAGGGGTAGACCTCCAATAGCAAATGAAGGCCCTTCTGGCAATAACCAAGGGACTGGAAATGCTGATATGGCAGCCTTAATTGCTCAACAATTGACTGCTCTAATTCCAACTACTGTAGCTCAGGTGAGCGATGCTCTGCAACAACAAAACCACCCCCAGGGATGGTGGTAATGAAAACGAGGACACTGGAAACCCGATTGGGAATGAAAGCAATCAGGAGACTGGAAATGGTGGTACAGCAGGTAATGAAACTGGGGCTGCTAACGCCAAACGGGGCTGTTCTTACAAGGAGTTTGTGGCCTGTAAGCCCCGGGATTTCGATGGTAAAGGTGGGGCGATAGCCCTGATTAGATGGCTTGAGAAAATGGAGGCTGTGATCGACATCAGTGAATGCCTCGAAAGCCAGCGGATCAAGTATGTTACGTGCTCACTGCAGGGCAGAGTACTAACCTGGTGGAACACCCAGGTGCAAGCTAGGGAAGGGAATCTGCGATGCAGATGACCTGGGATGAATTCAAAGCCTTGATTACTGAGGAATACTGCCCCCTCAACGAGATGTAGAAGCTTGAGCATGAGTTCTGGAATCATGCTATGGTGGGGGCAGGGCACGCAGCTTATACTGACCGATTCCACGAGCTGGTTAGACTAGTTCCACACCTAGTCACTCCGGAATCCAAGAGGATAGAAAGGTACATTTGGGGACTCGCGCCTCAAATCCGGGCGAAGGTAACTGCAGCTGCTCCTCCTACAATCTAGAGCGCAATTCTGAAAGCTGGCGCTCTCACTGACGAGATGATAAGAACCGGAGTATTGGGTAGGGGAGCGGAGAAAAGGAAAGAGACTGGGGAAACAAGCCGGTCTGGTACTGGAAAGTCTGACAAGAGGGCCAAAACAACCAGAAACTTTGTGGCCGTGACTCAAGGGAAGGGGGAATATGCTGGGCCGCACCCGAAATGTGACAGGTGTAATCTTCATCATCCTCCAGCAGCACCGTGCCGGGTGTGTTTGGACTGCAGACGCCCGGGGCATCAAGCAAGAGACTGTAGAGTAGCACCAAACCTGGTGGCACCCATCAACGCAATTAACTCCGCTGGGAATGCCAGGGCTTGTTACGAGTGTGGAGGCCTCGACCACTTCAGAAACATGTGCCCTGACTGAACAGGGCACCGGTCAGCAGGGAAACAACCAGCAGTAGATAATGGCCATAGCAGGTGCTCAAGGCCAAGGAAACCAAGGCAATGCTGCATGGGGACGTGCCTTCGTCATTGTAGCTAATGATGCCCGTCAAGATCCGAACGTTGTCACGGGTACGCACTTACTCAATAACCACTTCGCATCTGTACTGTTTGATACTGGAGCAGACGATAGTTTTATATCATCTGAGTTTGTGCAAATGCTTGATTTGAGTGCCAGTAGACTAGAAACTAGTTACTCTGTAGAAATGGCAAATGGTAGGGTTGAACAGGCAGAGGAAATTATTAAGAACTGCACCCTAATATTGGAAGACCAGGTCTTCAACATAGATTTGATACCTTTCGAGTTGGGGAGCTTTGACGTAATAGTGGGGATGGATTGGTTGTCGAAGCATGGAGCCGAGATTGTTTGCCGAGATAAAATAGTGTGGATTCCCATGTCAGACGGGAAAGTACTCAAAATACAAGGGAAGCGACCGGGAAAGAACTTGAAGCTTATCTCCTGTATGAAAGCACGCCAAGGTCTACGAAAGCAGTGTTACACCTTTCTGGCTCACGTGGTAGAAAAGAAGGAAGAAGAGACGAAATTGGCAGACATTCCGATTGTACGGGATTACCCGGAAGTGTTCCCTGATGATTTGTCTGGATTGCCTCCTCCACGACAGGTGGAATTCCGTATAGAGCTAGTTCCTGGAGCTACACCGATAGCTAAGACACCGTATCGGTTAGCACCCTCAGAGATGCAAGAGCTGTCAAACCAACTACAGGAACTACTGGAGAAAGGTTTCATTTGACCGAGTCATTCACCGTGGGGAGCACCGATGTTATTTGTCAAGAAGAAGGATGGGTCGTTTCGTATGTGTATCGACTACAGAGAATTGAACAAATTGACCGTGAAAAATCGGTATCCTCTTCCTAGAATCGACGACCTGTTCGATCAGTTGCAAGGAGCCTCGTATTTCTCTAAGATCGACCTTCGATCTGGTTATCATCAACTAAGAGTATTCGAGGACGATATTCCAAAAACAACATTTAGAACTCGTTACGGGCACTATGAGTTCTTGGTCATGCCGTTTGGGTTGACCAACGCACCAGCTGTCTTTATGGATTTAATGAATCGGGTGTGCAAGCCTTATCTGGATAAGTTCATGATTGTATTCATAGACGACATACTCATCTACTCTCGTTCGAAGGAGGACACCTCCAAGCAATCCTAGAACTGTTGAAGGAAGAGAAACTTTTCGCCAAATTCTCGAAGTGTGAATTCTGGCTTCGAGAAGTGAGGTTTTTGGGTCATGTGGTTAACAAAGATGGAATTCATGTGGACCCTGGCAAGATTGAAGCTGTGAAGAAATGGGATACTCCCCAAACACCTTCAGAGATACGGCAATTCTTAGGATTGGCCGGATACTATCGTCGCTTCATTGCGAATTTCCCAAAGATTGCCCAACCTTTAACCTTGTTGACTCAGAAAGACAAGAAGATCGATTGGGGGAAAGCACAAGAACAGGCGTTCCAAACATTGAAGGAGAAGTTGTGCAACGCACCGATATTGACCCTCCCAGACGGAACCGATGATTTTGTGGTGTACTGTGATGCTTCATATCAAGGTTTGGGCTGTGTACTAATGCAGAAAGATAAGGTAATTGCTTACGCTTCACGACAACTCAAGGTGCATGAAAAGAACTACACGACTCACGATTTGGAGTTGGGTGCTGTACTGTTTGCACTCAAGATATGGAGGCATTATCTATATGGAACCAAGTGCATCATTTACACGGATCTTAAGAGCCTTCAACACATCATGAACCAGAAAGAACTTAACATGCGACAGCGACGCTGGATAGATCTACTTAGCGACTACGATTGTGAAATCCGGTATCATCCGGGGAAAACTAACGTGGTGGCTGATGCTTTAAGCCGCAAGGAACGCGTGAAACCATTACGTGCTCGAGCGCTAGGTTTGACTATTCAAACCAATCTAAAGGCTCAGATTCAAATTGCGCAAGGTGAGGATTTGAAAGAAGAGAACCTTGCGGAAGAAGAATTCCGAGGGTTGGATAAACAAATGACTCGTAAGGATGACGGCGTACATTACTTCGTGGATCGTATATGGGTCCCCAGATGGGGAGATGTACGTACACTAGTCTTGGATGAAGCACACAAGACTCGATACTCTGTTCATCCTGGTGCAGACAAGATGTGCCACGATCTGAAAGAGCTGTACTGGTGGCCAGGCATGAAGAAAGATATTGCTTTATATGTGAGCAAATGCTTGACTTGTTCAAAGGTCAAGGCTGAACACCAGAAACCATCGGGATTATTGCAACAACCTGAAATTCCTGAGTGGAAATAGGAGAACATCACTATGGATTTTATTACCAAACTCCCGAGAACGCCAAGCGGACACGACACGATATGGGTCGTGGTGGATCGAATGACAAAATCCGCTCACTTCTTGCCTATCCGAGAAGACTACAAGATGGATAAGCTGGCAAGGGTGTATATCAAAGAAGTCGTGACACGGCACGGGGTGCCGGTGTCAATCATATCCGACCGAGACAGTCGATTCACTTCACGATTTTGGCAGACGTTACAGAAAGCGATACTGCCTATCACCCACAAACAGATGGCCAAAGTGAACGAACTATACTAACATTGGAAGACATGCTTAGAGCTTGCGTAATCGATTTTGGTGGTAGCTGGGACACTCATTTACCACTGATTGAGTTCTCTTACAACAACAGCTAACATACAAGCATTGGATGCGCTCCGTTTGAAGCATTGTATGGACGGAAATGTAGATCGCCTGTATGTTGGGCCGAGGTTGGTGAAAGCTAGCTAACAGGTCCCGAGATCATTCAAGAAACCACCGATAAGATCTTCCAAATCAAAGACAGACTCAAAGCTGCTAGAGACCGCCAAAAGAGCTATGCCGACAACCGTCGGAAGCCACTAGAGTTTAACGTTGGGGATCGAGTGTTGCTTAAGGTCTCTCTGTGGAAAGGGGTCGTACGGTTTGGAAAGAAAGGGAAGTTGGCCCCAAGGTATGTTGGACCATTCGAGATCACAGAAAGAATCGGTCCGGTGGCGTACCGATTAAGGTTGCCACAAGAACTTAACAGTGTACATGATACCTTCCATGTATCGAACCTCAAGAAGTGCTTAGCTGACAAATCACTTCACGTGCCTATTGAGGATATCAAGATTGATCAAAGCCTCCATTTTGTGGAGGAACCTATTGAGGTCATGGACCGAAAGGTCAAAAAGTTGAGGCGCAGCAAGATACCTATCGTTCGTATAAGATGGAATTCTAAACGAGGGCCAGAGTTTACATGGGAACGTGAAGATCAGATGAGACTCAAATATCCACACCTATTCGAGGATGACGCCCTTGGACCTAGCATCAGTTGAATTTCGGGACGAAATTCCCTCAACTGGGGGATACTGTGACATCCGTCACCAAAGGTCCGTCTATTGACGTAATCTGTTAGTTTTGTAGTCGGTCATTCCTCACCCTTATAACCCATCTATGTGGATATTATGCCTGTTTAGTTGCTTAGTTAACCTTATGCGTGTGCTATCGTAGCTTAAATCATCATCGTCTTGAAATCTTAACTGAGATTTGCCCCGTTAACACTAAACGCATCATTTTTATATTAAAATAATAGTCACGTATAAAACCATTTTTAACTTGTGAATAACATTAACGGCGGTTTATCATTAATAAAAACAAGACTAATAAATAAAAAATATATCAATAAATATTTTTTTCCTTTTAGTTTTTTAAAAGTGAATCTTATTTAGCTATAAAAATATATATAGTTCAAAACAATATGATTACATAATTAAGTTGATAATATAAAAAATTAAATTTAAAATAAAATGAATTATTATTATTAATTGAGTTTCTTAAAATAAAAAGTTTGACTAAAATAATATATTAGTTTAGGCGGAAATCTTTTTTAAGGAGTAACATAAAAATGTCATATGACATCCTAGTTACTATTTTATTATATTGTATAGATTTTAAACAAAGTATATACCAAAATATAGAAAAAAAATATGAAACACTACAGCATATTTGAATCTTCTTTTAAATTAACCATCGAAAGTTATCAGAGAACAATCAAATTAGTAGAAAATTAAATGTATAAAAATCATAATCTTATCTTATCTTATCTTACTACTTTAATAAAATAGTAACTTGGGATGACACGTGATAGACTGACAGCATCACAATCCTCCCTATCAAAATTTTCTCACTTCTCATTCCTATTAAATATTTACCTTAATTACTAATTATATTATTTAATATTTTTTGATTAAATATAGTTTTTAATAAATTAAAATAGAGATTATTTTATTAATGTTTTTCTAAATAAACAATTTTTATAATAATTTTTTTCTAAAACATCAACTTTTTTAAAAATACAAAATAATTTAAAATTGGTGTTTTTTAAAAAGCATTTTTTTAAAAACCAACAATAATTAAATATGAGAGTTATAATAAGAAAATTAAAAAATATTTTTTTATGGTTTGTTTTAGGATAAATATTTATCCTTTGAAAAAAAATTAAAAATAAAATTTTAAAAAGTTGATATCATTATTTTATTACTTATAGTTCTTACTTATACGTAATTTCAGTAATATCATATTTTAGAATGTCGTTTTATAATTAATAAAAATATATTACATTCATATTTTATATATTCAATCCGTGTAATATACGGGTTTAATAAAACTAGTATAGTATAAAGGTGAACTTGAAATTAGAATACATACACATACTAGTAGCAAACTCAATACATACACATACTAGTAGCAAACTCGTGCGATGTGATGGTGGCATAAATCGACATAGCAATACTCCTTTACTGTTAGTTAAACAATAATTTTGTTATGGATTGGGCTTTACTTCTCATAGTTCTCTTTTTTGTACCACTAGCGTTGTCTATCTATGGTGTTGTCTATCTATGTCACGAACTTTATAAATCTCAGTAAAATAATAACAAGCACATAAATAATAAAATATTAGTTTTAAAATTAGCAATTTAAAAAAATTCTACCACATGAATTCTATCACTATTTTCACACTTTCTTTCCCAGTAATATGTGTTCGTGAAGAAAGAAAGGAGGGGGTGAAGGTTTTGAATTTTGAATTTTGTGATCTGGGGAAGGAAAAATATGTTGTTTCAAACAGGGAGATGAACGTGCTTATGAAGTTGTAATGCATGTATTAGGAGTTATAAAGTCTTAATTTCAAGAGATTTGGTAAAATAATATTATTGTCCTTACAATATGTGTTACAATATTTATAGGGAAAATATGAGAAATTATGTAATTTTAATCCTACATTAAGTTCCTGATCTCCATTTTCATCCTCAATTTTTTAGGAGAAACCAAAATGATCGGTCATCATCCATCCCATATCAAGTATTTCATATTTTTTATGATTGGTTGTGAGTGGAAAAAAAGTAACAAAAATGAGTAATCAAGTATAATTAATTGAAATAAGGATAGATATGAGGAAACTGATTTGAGAGACCTTTCGAGAATATATAAATTGTTTAAGTGATGATGTGTAACACTCCAACCCGACAAGACTGACGTGTCACTTTCACGGTAATCAAAATCCAAAACACAATCCCATTATTAATAACGATTACAAGTCCAAATTCCAAAAATAAAACAGTAGTCTAAAACCTAATAGAAGAGTCGATTACATCAATTTAAATAAATAAATATCAGTCTTCTTTATCCAGATTTCCACTCTTCACTCCCCTCCCGGATGACCCTGCAGACCTGACGTGCATGAAAACAAAAGCACGCCTGAGCATAACGCTCAGTGAACGGAATAGCAGATAACAAAAATAAACAGACATGATGATAATCAGAGAATATAGCGGCATAAGATATATATCAGATAGAACATAACCCGAGCTAATAATCATATCATATAATAACTGAACAGAGGGAACACAGGTAGCTAGCCCGTGAACCAATGTGAAATGGAGTATGGGCAGACATACAAACCATTCACCAGAGTCCTAAATGGAGTGGTGTGTAACCATCTATCAGGAAATACAGGACTAACCTAGGATCGATCCATACGCCTCTGAGGAAATAATAAAAATAACAGAACGGCCAATATATATTCAGAGTCCTCCTTTAGAGACGCCGTGATCTCAGCTCACCGTCACGGTTGGTGCTACGTTATCGATGTCGCAATAACGCGTCTTGGTCACCCCCAAGATAGGGAGAGTTCGGGTAACAAATTTCAGAAATATAAAGTAGTCTAGCTACTTATAACAGAATCAAAAGCAAATTATCTACGTATGACAGGAATCAAAAGTAGAGAGGAACGTGAATCAAATATGAGACGAGAGTCAAGAATCCGTACTACAAAGTAACGAAAACAAAAATGAATACTATGATAACAAGGAAACAGAATCCGTACCTTATCCAGAGAGCAACACAAACAAAGTAGTTGTCCTTAAGTCGTGTTAGTACCTACACTAAATTTGGATTAAATTAGCCTTTTTGAAGACAAAGTTACCTGATCCAGTATGTTGACTGATTGGTCTTTCGGAAACAGATTGCTACTACAAACTGGTTAACTATTATTCTTAAACTAGATTAATTTTATTAATCATATAACATGTTAACAGTGAACAAATTCTAGCTAAAATGAATTGTACAATAATTTAGATTATAAAATATTGAACTCCATTGGACGTACGATGTCATTTTATTTGTTAGCTAGTTGAGGAAAACTTAAGTCCTTTACTAACTTTTAGTTCCAATTAACCATCACTTTCTTACTGAATTATCACTATTATTATTATTTTTAATTCCAATCACAATACTTATTTTATGATGCATACTCATCTTATTAGTCCTAGAAAATAATTTACTATTGAGTTACTAAGGTCCACCACTCTTAACTTTATACATATTAAATCAATCAGTGGCTAAAGAAAGTTATAAATATCATTAATGGGTTTGTAAACTTGGATCGCTTTATGGTTTTCAAATAAAAATAAAAAAAACCAGAGAACTCCCTACCCTCAACCTAATATTAATTCAAAACTTTCATCAAAGGTAGTGCCTTATGAAGTTAGCAGGGCAGTAGTGATTGTCAAAACTAAAGCATCAGACGCGGAACGAAACATAAATTTACTTATGTATTCACCCATTTAAATTCAATCTCTATTTATTAGATCATTACCAAGCCGACATAGAAGCCAAACGACTGATTTACTCTTCAAACGACTGATTTACTCTTTCTTGAACAGTAGTGATGACTAGAGATGTTACCTTAATGCCTAACGGAGAAGTTATCGGAGAGTAACGACTTGAGGCTTGTCGATGAACGAACCCGATTGAAGCAATAATGTATGTATTGACTGCACACGTCATGGAATGATCAGCGTTCTACAAATTAGTAGCATTATTTCTAGAAGTCAAACTAAATTCGGGTACCGACTTATTACCTTGACAACGAAACGGAGACAAACCGGAGATCAAGCCAAAGGCGGAGACACGCAACACCTGATTCGTGGTTGCGTGGGTCATCGAAATGAATCAGAAACTCAAACTAGAAGCCATGTAATATAAACCGTTTTCAAAAGAAAGGATGCGTAGGTACCTGGCTTTAATTTCAGAACTTAATCGAAAGTCTCGAGCTAGATCGGATGTAACACAGGTACACGATGAGTAGATGATAGTACAGCGGAAATCCAGCGGTAAAGTAAGGGCTGATTTAATGGTGATGGTATTGTGCGATGACGGTGATTCGCCGGAGACAAAGCAACAGAAGATACTTAGAGGATGGTGAAGCAGAGAAGATTCATGTGGTTTCGGCGAGTCTGATGAGTATAAATCGAATGATTTGAAGCAGGATTGGAAAGAGATTTGCATCCCAATTATTAAAGGTGCTTTAGTGAGTTTGTTGCAGAAAACATGCAATCATGTTTTTTTTTTTCTAGGATATTATATGATGGGTTTTTGTTAATTAGAAGAGATGAGAATGAAGAAGCTAATATGAATACCTTTTACAATATATAATGTTTTGCCTTTTATTTTTTGAAGTTTAATTCAAGGTTATAAATGTTATTGTTATTCAAGACTAAAAAACAAAACCCACCCTCACTTATGTGCATCGTCGCACCGTTTGTCACTAAAACTGCAACCACACCCGATGTTGTCACCATCTCAGACATTTCTGTCACTCATGAAAAAATAATTTGAGTCCATCACTATTTGCTGCCTCTTTAAATTTTCTTGATGAGCTACCTTGCACTTTGTTCTCGATCTATTATTATCATTTGTTTTGTGTTACTGTTAAGAAGGTCAAGCATCGTAAAAGGTTTCCATAGTTTTGTTATAAATATGCTATGTTGTAAATGAAGGTTATATTCTAGGTTTTATTTATACGCCTTGATATGTTTTTGTATGTATGGTATTGAGTCCATTAATCAATCTTGTTTGCTATAGATGAACACAAGAAATTGTTTTTTTACATTTACTTTAAACAAAATTTCCACCGAAAGTAATGATATTATGCCTAGTCGTATTTTCCACTTCTAATTATCTCCATAAAGAAAATTATCTTTGAAGTAAGGTTATACATTTGTCATTTAAAAAAATATATCTCCATAAGAGGATTCACAAAACTGTATGAACGTTTTATAGGATAATAATATTACAACAAATATACATAAGCTATTATTTGTCACAATTGATTGAGTAGCAGAGGGTGGCAAGTGTGTGAGGGCACTCGCAAAGGGATGCCGGTGCATAGGGGCTCAACCTCTATGTATTATTGATGTGACAAGGGGCGCAAAGGATTCAAGTGACAATGTCATCATCATCATTGACGAAAGTGTTGGTGGATACAGTGACGATAGAAGCAATTTAGGTGTTGGACACTCTTTGGTTGGAGAAGACGAACAAAGGGAATGAACATGATTTGGTTTCTCATTTTTTTATTGTTTAAGTTAGAGTGTACGATAGTAATCTTATTAAAATTTGATAGATCTTATAACGTTCATCCTCTCTAAAGCACCAAATTGATACTATGAATGAATCATGAAGACCGCGGATGTAATTTTAAAAAACATAGAACTGAAATTGTAATACTGTACCACAAAGACGATCCGTTTATTTAATAAGCATTTAGTTTATTTTATATTGTAATACACCATACAAGAACCTATAGGTACTAAGGGTATCTAAGCTATGGTATATTGAAATAAATCTAACATGAGTTGCATCTTCTAATCTTATGCGAGGAAAAAAGGTTTTTGAATAAAGGAATAAATAAGCAAGAGGTTAAGTTAATAGGTTTGTGAATTGACTAGCTTATATTTTTTCAAAGAGAGGTAGTTTTGAGAAAACTTCAAAGTTATTGAATGTTTTATTTCAAAACTTGAAAATTAAAAACCCAAATTTCAATACACGTTTTGAACTCAAGTACAATTATATTATAGAAAGATATATTTTGGTATAATTTATATTTAGAAAGATATATTTTGCTATAATTTATAGTTTACAGTTATGACATACACAAAGCAAAACTAAATATCTCTAGGATAGACCAAATTTCCATGTCCCTTTTAACACACAAACTGTATACAAGTTGATGTAAGATAATTTTTATTTTTGTATAAAATCTTCAAGATTCGTATCAATATTCATTAGTATCTGAACCCAACTTGTAAATCTACTCATTTGAAAAATAATATCATCTCACATAAACACCTAAAGATTGATCAATTTGATACTTTATACCAATCTTAAAGCCAGTACTAAAAATATCATACAATTTTCTTTCCCTTCAAACATATCTAATCTAATTTTGCGAAAGCTACACCCATTTGATATTTAATTCAAACATATTTCATTCAAATATAAATCTTTCACCTAATTATATCACTGTAACTTTGCAACATTTATATTATTATTATTATTATCATTATTATTATTATTATTATTATTATTATTATTATTATTATTTATTATTATATTATTATTATTATTATTATTATTATTATTATTTATAATTACTATTATTATTTATGATTACTATTATTATTATAATTATAATTATTATTATTATTATTATTATTATTATTATTATTACTATTTTAGTATTATTATTATTAATATTATTATTTAGTAGATCATATGGGCTCGGTATAATGTCAATATCCGAGTTCATGTTAAAAGTGTGTTGAGTAATGGGTCAAGTGTTCTGTTCTGGCATGATGTGTGGGCTGGTTCAGAAACTTTGGCAGAAGCGTTTCCTAGGTTATATGCGATTGAAAACCACAAGTTTTGTGTGGTGGCAGAGCGGGTTAGGATAGTTGATGGTATGGTGTTTCGATGGGAATGGAGGAGGGAGGTTAGTCAAAGTGAGGATGGTGTTGATCAATCGCGATTGGAACAGATGCTTCGGGGTGTATCGATCAGTATAGGAATAGATAATGGGTTTGGGCGTTAAAAGGGGAGGGTGTTTTCTCGGTTAAGAGCTTTAGAACCTATTTGGAGGAATTCAATAAAGTACAGATACTTGAAGGTTTTTTCTGGAATAGGGTCCCAAAAAAAAGTAGGGGTGGTAGCATGGAGAGCTATGCTAGATAGGCTTTCGACGGCAATGTCTTTGAAAAAAAAACATTGTTGTTGATGTGTCCTTATGCAGGTTGTGCGGGAGTCACGATGAATCAACTGAACATATTTTCACGGGGTGTCCGTTCTCTCAAACTATATGGCAACTTATGGAACAGTGGTGCAATCTCCTGAATCAAGTACTTTTCCATGTGAGGGATCTATTGAATATACACCGGACGGCGGTAAAATCAAAGAAAAGGAAGAAGGCGCTGAATGCAATTGTACAAACGGGACTATGGAGTATTTGGAAAGCAAGAAACGATACCGTCTTCAATCAAAAACAACCTACGGTTCAAAAATGCTTTGAAGAGATCAGATCCATGAGTTTTTTATGGGTCAAAAACAGAGCCAAAATGGAGGAAATGACCTGGGATCACTGGAGAAGATTCGAATCCGGAACACTTACATAATGATACGGTAAAGGTGGTGTCACGTTTATTTTTAGTTGTAATGTTGTGAGTCCCTTTCATTGTATCAATTATTCGGGTTGTATATTTGGCCTCTCCTGTCTTGTATGGAGAGTTGTTTGTATTTGTGTTAGTGCCTTACTAGCTGCGGGATATATAAAATTAAAGTTTGGTTGACCGTTAAAAAAAAATTATTTTAGTAGATCATGGTAACCATGTTCAGCTTATTAGTCCACTGAATCAAATACCGCTTATTAGCTGTGCTCTTTCCATTTATAATAATAACAAGATATAAATACACTTTATTTAATTTACCACTTTAATAATAGTAATAATATAATAATAATCAATCCCCTAAATTTCCTCTGTCTTGGAGCTGGCGGCCTCCATTTTATTTGACCTGTTCACGCGTATATTTCCATTATATAACCACTATCCCCCTCCCTTTACTCCACCAGGTACGGACCCTACCTCCCCTAAATCATCCCACTTTTCACTTTCACCATCAATTCCATTCAAAACATCTTCTGCTTTCACTTTCAACAATTTAACATGGACGAGGAGCTGTTCCCTCAACCCCGGGAAGATCAAGAGCGATCGCCGGACCTTCCACCGCTGTTTCGCCTCCACCAGCACCATGTTCCTCTGGGCTTTGTTCCTAATCGCCTTAACGGCCTCCTACATCAGCTTCGTCGCCTCCGGCAGCCGATACCTCCACCACACCGCTCACCGGAGCGTCGGTGGCCACCACTGGGAGAAACAAGTCCGATCATCCGCTCAGATCCACCGCAAAAACGGCCTCTCCGTCCTCGTCACCGGCGCTGCGGGCTTCGTCGGGACTCACGTTTCACTTGCGTTGAAGAAACGAGGCGACGGTGTCGTCGGAATCGATAACTTTAACGACTATTACGACCCCTCGTTGAAACGATCTCGCCGGAATATGCTCGAATCTAAGGGAATCTTCGTCGTCGAAGGGGATATTAACGACCGGCGTATGTTAGCAAAGCTGTTTGAGATTGCGCCTTTCACACACGTGATGCACTTGGCTGCGCAGGCGGGCGTACGATACGCTATGAAGAACCCGAGCTCGTATGTGCATAGTAACATCGCGGGTTTGGTTACCTTGCTTGAGCAGTGTAAGTCGGCTAACCGCAGCCCGCGATGGTGTGGGCTAGCTCGAGCTCGGTTTACGGGTTAAATGAGAAGGTACCGTTTTCAGAATCGGATCGGACAGACCAGCCCGCTTCGCTTTATGCAGCCACTAAGAAAGCTGGAGAAGAAATTACACACACGTATAATCATATTTACGGGTTGTCGATAACCGGGTTGAGATTTTTACGGTTTACGGGCCGTGGGGCCGACCCGACATGGCTTATTTCTCGTTTACTCGGAATATTTTACAGGGTAAACCGATAACAGTGTACCGGGGGAAGCATAAAGTTGACTTGGCACGGGATTTTACGTACATTGATGATATTGTGAAAGGATGTGTGGCTTCGTTGGATACGGCGGGTAAGAGTACCGGGTCGGGTGGGAAGAAGAAAGGGTCCGCCCCTTATCGGATTTATAATTTGGGGAACACGTCTCCGGTTACGGTGCCAGCGTTGGTTGGGATACTGGAAAAGAATTTGAAGATGAAAGCGAAAAAGAATGTGGTGGAGATGCCTGGAAACGGTGACGTTCCGTTTACACACGCGAATATAAGTTTAGCCCAACGGGAACTCGGGTATAGACCGACAACTGATTTGCCGAACGGGTTGAGAAAGTTTGTTAAATGGTATCTTTCGTATTATGGTTATACCAAAGGCAAGGCTAATTCTGTAAATTGATAGGTTTAATTAATTTTGATTTAGGATTTTTCTTTTTTTTTTATTTGACCCAAAAAAAAAAAAAAGTTTAAGATGAGGATGAATTAGAAACTATATTCTCATTTCTTTTTCTAATTAATATTTTCTTGTTAACATTTCTAAGTGTGAAAACAAGTTTATGTTTTGATTAATATTATATAATTGAATTAATCGTGTTTACGTTTACCATTTTTTTTTATCATATTCTATTATTCCGTTTATGTTAGTTAAGTCTTCTTTGTACAACATTTTTATGCAGAAATTCTATCAATATGAACTTGGAAAAAGTTTATGTATGAAAATTTTAACGCTTTTATGAAAGCAAAGTTTTTATTTGACATTTTTCTGTAAAAGAAAGTAAGTTAACAACTCTCACCGCCATTATAACTTAATAGTCAACTAAATTAAAAATTACATACCCGTGTATGTTGATTTTTGACTTTGTCTTATGTAAATTATATGTAAACTTTTTATAATCTAATTACTCTAATAAACGATTTTAGCAACAAAATAGTTAATTTGTTTATATTTCCTTGTAAAATCCTACAACTTTAACCAACGGCGGTAATTCTTAACAGAGACTAAACAAAAATACTAACATGACAAAAAATTGAAACGTTTTGGCTAGACTTAATTCGTTCATACAATTTGCTTATTACATAGGTCAACTAAGCATGAGTCAATTAATAAATGTGTCACCCCAACATTTTTTATAAAATTTTTATAATCTACTTATTCTAATAAACAGTTTTTATGCCAAAATTTGTTAACTTGTTTACTATTCCTTGTGAAATTATACATCTTAAGCAAAGGCGGCAATTCCAAACACAAGCGAACAAACACGCGAACATGACAAAATAATAATCAAGTTTTGGATTTGGTCGGTTCACTTATATAATTTGTTTATGAAACAGGTCAACCAAACACAAACGATTTAATAAATGGATTAACCTAAACAAAGCTCATTTAGTAAACTTGTTAACCCTTAATAACGAGTTCAAGTTTATTTGATATTCTTTAGAAAATCTTTATAGAAAATGAGAACGGTTATTCAAAAAGTGTTAACATTCAAAATAAATAGTTTGATTTTTAATTTATCATGTGACTACTTACTTTTCGTTTCAAACAACTTTATTTGTTACTACACTACCCCAAATCGCTTTCTCCTCTTTCTAATACTTTCCATTTGTTTCCTCTAACAAGGCACTTGTTATGAGAAGCGTCTTCAACCATGTATTTTTATTCAAGTGAATCATTTAGTTCTTTTACGGATTTAACATGTTCATAAAAGTCGAACAAACCATCTAAAATATGAACACAACAAATGTAGTCATCATTCTCCCGTTTGGATCTTCTCGTTTATCTAGAAGTTCCATCCTTTCTTGCATGGGTGTTGTAAACCCAAAATTTTATAATCTCATTCAAAACATTTGATGCAAAAATATATAAAGTTCAAAACTTTTTCTTTTATTTGTTAAACATATTGTACATTTGACGCTTAAACAAAAATTATCAAAACTTTTGATGTTCAAACTCATTCCGAGACTTGTAGTTCAATCAACCTTTCAATTGTGTTTCACTTGAAACTGTATACACACAATATTAGCTTGAAGCTAAGCTAGCCTACTATAGCTCAAGCAGATAATCACAAAACCCGAATATCACCTAAAATTCAACCTCGTTTACCGAACGCCGCTCGAGAACTGTAACCCCCCCCCCCATTTTTTTTGCTTGTTCATTGTATTAGAAATGCACAACAATAGGTTTATGTGTGTCCTCATGCAAACCAACATATGGTATTCCGGTGGGCATCTATTGCCACTTACATGTCATTTTACCATTTTTATGTCTTCAAACTCATATGCATACACATACACATAATAGCATACTATTACACTTAATTACTCATGATTTTAATTCCAAGCAAAGCCCCTTCATGATTGAATTCTTATCCATAAGATATTGGTTCTTTAATACAACATGACACATTCTCTCATAAACCATGAACCAATTTACTTTTTTGTGATTCAATTTCGTGTTCACCGTACCAGGGTGACACTTTTCTCTCAATAATTTCAAGCCCTTTGTTATTAAAGAACAGGATATATGAAATTGTAATGTTTATTTTCTTATAATCTCAAACAAAGAATCAAGGACTACTTATAAAGATCAATGCAAGGATCTAAAACGAGATCTCAACTAACATAACAACCTCTAACATCCTTTAACTACCATAACAAACATTGAAGAATATCTCTAATATGGCCCCTCAAACTGAACAGGGGGTAATCATGTGAAGTTTGGACCGAAGACGATCAAACCATGAAGTAGATAAACCCTTGGTTAACACATTGGCAAGTTGAAAGCAGGAAGCACATATTGAACACAAAGCATCCGGGACAAAACCATATCGCGAATAAAATGCAGGTCAATCTCAAGATGTTTCGTATGCTGATAAAACACTGGATTGATAGCAAGATAGGTGGCGCCAAGATTATCAAACCATAAAGTAGGAGGATGTAACTGAGAAACATGCAACTCAGTAAGTAAGGACATAAGCCAACGAATCTCAGAAGCAGTATGAGCAAGAGCACGATACTCAGCCTCAGTACTAGATTGGGCAACAGTGTGTTGCTTCTTATAACTCTAAATAATGAGACTTGGACCAAGAAATGCACAATAACCAGTAGTAGAATGGCGATCATCAGAGAAACCGGCCCAATCTACATCAGAATACCCACCCATGAATATCAAAGCTAGTAGATCTGCGTAAAGTCAATCCAAGAGAGTCAGAACCATGAAGATACCGCAGGATACGCTTGACAGCCACCTAGTGATGATCAGTAGGAGTCTAAAGAAACTGAGACCTGTATAAGCAATCTCAGGACGAGTCAAGACAAGATACTTCAAAGCACCAACAGTACTACGATATAACGTAGGATCATCAACGGTATGCCATAATACCGAGAAAGCTACCGACCGGAGGCAACATGAGCAGATAATGGGCGACCCTGAGTTAAACTAGTACGCTGCAACAAGTCAAGTATATAGCATTGCTGACAAGATGAAGACTATCTTCAGTAAAAGTCGCATGCACACCCAAAGAAATAGGATAACGTACCGAAATCCTTGAGAGCAGACTGAGAAAAGACAACAGATAAAACTAGAAGAATAGTAATAGGCTTAACCATATGACTAAATGTCTCAGTAAAGTAACACTTGAAACTGTATACACACAATATTAGCATAAAGCTAAGTTAGCCTACTATAGCTCAAGCAGATAATTATAAAACCCCAATATCGCCTAAAAATCAACCTCGTCTACCATACGCAACTAGACAACTGTAACACCCCCCCTTTTTTTGCTTGTTCATCGTATTAGCAATACACAACAATAGGTTTATGAGTGTGCTCATGCAAATCGACATATGGTATTCCGGTGGGCATCTATTGCCACTTACATGTCATTTTACCATTTATATGTCTTCAAACTCATATGCATACACATACACATAAAAGCATACTATTACACTTAATTACTCGTGATTATAATTCCAAGCAAAGCCCCTTCATGATTGAACTCTTATCCATAAGATACTAGTTCTTTTAATACAACAAGACGTATTCTCTCGTAAACCATGAACTACTTTACTTTTTATGATTCAAGTTCGTGTTCACCATACCAGGGTGACATTTTTCCCTCAATAATTTCAAGCCCTTTGTTATTAAAGAACATGATATATGAAATTGTAATGTGTATTTTCTTATAATCTCTAACAAAGAATCAAGGACTACTTATAGAGATCAATGGAAGGATCTAGAACGAGATCTCAACTAACATAACAACCTCTAACATCCTTTAAATACCTAACAAACATTGAACAATATCTCTAATATGCCCCCTCAAACTGAACAGGGTGTAGTCACATGAAGTTTGGACCTCAGACGATTAAACCGTGAAGTAGATAAACCCTTGGTTAACACATTGGCAGTTTAGAAGCAGGAGGCATTATCGAACACAAAGCATCCGAGACAAAACGATATCACGAATAAAATGCAGGTCAAATTGAAGATGTTTCGTACGCTGATGAAACACTGGATTGACAGCAAGATAGGTGGACAAAGATTATCACACCATAAGTAGGTGGATGTAACTGAGGAACATGCAACTCAATAAGTAAGGACATAAACCAACGAATCTCTGTAGCAGTATGAGCAAGAGCACGATACTCAGCCTCAATACTGGATTGGGCAACAGTGTGCTGCTTCTTGGAACTCCAACTAATAAGATTAGGACCAAGAAATACACAATAACCAGTAGTAGAATGACGATCATCTGGACAAGCAACCTATTCTGCATCAGAATACCCACCCATGAATATCAAAGCTATTGGATCTGTGTATAGTCAATCCAAGAGAGTCAGAAACATGAAGATATTGCAGGATAAGCTTGACAGCCACCCAGTGACGATCAGGTATGAATCTGAAGAAACTAAGACCCGCATAAGCAATCTCATGGCGAGTCAAGACAAGATACTTCAAAGCACCAACAGTACTACGATATAACATAGGATCATCTAACGGTATGCCAGAATACCGAGAAAGCTGCCACATAGCATGTAGTGCGGACTATAAGAACTCTGTTATGCACATAGCATGCAGTGCTGACTACCTCTGTCCAGAATGTTAGAGGCAGCTTTGAATCAGCCAACATAGTCCTAGAAACCTCAATAAGTGGCCTATTTCTCGTTTCAGTAACACCATTCTGTTAAGGAGTTCTGGGAGCATTATATTATCTGGTGATCCCCTTAGAGTCACAGAATGAGTCAAGAACTTGATTCTTGAACTTAGTCCCTTGGTCACTTCTTAATATTTTTACCTTATGATCTATCTAGTTCTCAATTTTAAGAATAAAAGATTTTAATGTTTTAGCAGTTTCATCCTTAGTTCTTAAAAAGAAAACTCATATATATCTGGTAAAGTCATCAACAATCACAAGTCAGTATGATTTCCTTCCAATGCTCATAATACTTGTAGGACCAAAGAGATCCATGTGTAACAAGTGTAATGGAGTGGTGATAGAGTTCACTTCTTTAGATTTATGAGGAACCTTATGTTGTTTCCCTTTCAGGCAAGCAACATAATTATCCTTGCAAATAAATTCTATTTTAGGCACTCCATGTACCAAGTTATTTTTGACCAGCTTGTTCATGGTCTTAAAATTAACATGGCACATTCTCTTATGCCATAGAGTTGACTCATCACCATTTGCTTTGGAAAGAAAGCATGATACTTCACCCAGTGAGGAAGCATTATTCATATCAAGCTTGTACATAGCCCCTTTCCTGGGAGATCTAAGAAGCACCAATTCCCGAGGAATTGTCATCCCAGGTTTGAGGATAATGCACTCATGTTCTGTGAAAAGCATGTGGTGCTTTTGGTCATGGAATTGAGAAACACTTAGCAGGTTGTGTTCAAGATGTTTGACAAAGTTTACCTTGTCAATTTTCAACTTACCATTGGATACACTTCCCCTGCTAGAAATGTATCCTCCAGTTTTACCTCCAAACTGAACAGGTCCTCCATTAAAATATTGAAATTATTGAAGAAGAGATCTATTCCCTGTCATGTGCCTTGAGCATCCACTATCCACAATCCAGATATTTTCATTTTTATCAAGTGGATGTCCCTGCACGTAAGGTGAAAAAGTTAGTTGCTATTGGAGACCCAAGCCGTGTTGATCTTGGGTTCTTCTAATGTGGATGATAGAATTGAAACAAAATGTAGACATGGGGGTTCAATTGTGGTTTTGGAAGAAGAGGTTGGGGCTGCAACATCTTTTTTGATCTTCCATTCTATCATTTGGTTGATCAGCAAAGATGAGGTTGATGAAGCTTAAGCAGTAAAGCTTTCTTCTGAAGCTTCTTTCTTTTTGGTAGAAGTTTTCAAAACCTGTTCTTCTGAAGTAGTCTTTACTTCAGAAGGTTTTAAAGGAATTTTCTTGTTGTTTGAAATTTTCTTTGTCTTTACTTCCGAAGCTATTTTTCCTTCAGAAAAATGATTTTCTTCCGAAAGTAATTTGGCTTCGAAAGTAAGTTTTCCTTTTCTCATCATTTGAACCATGTGATAAGGTCCAAATGTGAAACCTTCCTTGACTTCTTCTTTCTTAACATTATTTGCATAATGTGTGCTTACAGGATTGTAATAACAATCTTTAGCCATGTGGTTATGCAGACCATACATTATGCATGCAATGTTTCTTTTTAAGGGGTGTGCAGACTATTGTTTCTTGCATTTCTCAACAGTCTTCCCCTTTAGTTTCTGATCCTTCAGCTGGACAGGAGTGCTGGTATTGCATTCCTTTCCTGTACTAGATTTTCTCACCACCTGGAATCCTGCTGAGATAAACACACCCTTTTGCTTTGGGTATATTTTCAGCTTGGATTCAGCTACTTTCTTGGCAGTTTTCCTGGCTTCCTTGGCTTTGTTTCTTTTAGCTTTGGTGGTTAGGGTTGTTCATTACAGGTGAGGATCGGGTTTTCTACCTGATCCTTTCCTGTATCGGTCTCCATACTTACATCATTCTTCCCCTCATAAGATAGCGGGTCAGCAGATGGAACCTCTTGCTCTTCAGTATCACATCTTGGTTGTCTTATAGACTCATAAGAATATGGTGGAGCAATTTTATTGGTTTCTAACCCTCCTTTGTTTTGATAACATAATTTTGAGTGGGAGGATGATGCAAGGATGGTTTGGAAGTTATGCTCTTTAATAGCAGACTTCTTTGCTTTAGCCTCAGAGGCTATGACTAGCTGGGCTTGAGCATCAGTTAACTTGAAAATTAAATCTTTGATTTGAGTCCTATAATTGGTTTGTTCATGCTTTAAAGAGGACATAATTCTTTCTAACTCTTCAATTTTCATTTTATAGTTAGATCCAGCCCTTTTAAAGTCAGATTTTATAATGTTCAAGGACTTAATATCAGATTTGATTTCCATGTTATAGTCCTGATATAGTTTGACTTCAGCAATACAGGCTGGAGTGCAAAGATGTTCATATAACTTGCTATCACCAGTTCCAGCCATGAGTGCTTGAGGATGATTCACTTCTTACACCATGAAACTCCAGTCAACTTCTTGAGCAATAGTAGCAGTTTGTTGTTCAATTGATGCAGTTTTATGTGTGGTAGAAGATATGGAGGCTTGAGTGGCTCCTGGGTTGGATTTTGGAGCTCTGCATTCCCTGGAAAAGTGACCAAGTTGATTACAGTTGTAACATTTGGCCTTGCTTTTATCAAACCCAAATTTGCTATTGGTTGGGTTTTGAGGGAACTACCTTCCAGTTCTTTTAAAGAATTTCTTTGCTCTATAAGTCAGCAGAGCCATTTCTTGGACTATGTCCATGTATTCAACATCATCAAGACTGAAGCATTCTAGATCTTCAAAGTAGAACTAAAAATCACTAGAATGTTCATTTCCTAAAACAAAGGCACAATTATCCGGGAAGGGACTTGATTAAGCCTGTTGAGACTTTGGTGTTTCAGGAAAAGTGATGTATGGACCAGAAGAACTTGGTTGCTGCTGGAAGTATGTCAGATACCATTAGGACTGGGGGTTTCTTGATCCTTCAGCAACAACTAAAGCATTGCTAGTGGAAGAACCATAAATTATGTTCATCTAATGGCCTTTCTGAGTCTCCATCTCTATACAGTATCCATCAAGAATACCAAATAGTTCAGTCATTGTGAGAGTGTTCAAGTTCTCTGTTATCTTAATAGTGACACAGTAGAAAGTCCACTTTTGAGAAAGTGCACTCATGAACTTCCTTGTTAGGTATATTTTCTCAAGAGAGACTCTAACTGACTGAAGTGATGAGATAAGATCCATGTGCCTGAAATATTGTTGGCTAAGAGTCTCTCCAGTAATATAGGTAAAGTTTTCAAACTACTACTCCATGGAGTATTTCTTGGAGTCATTAGAACCAGAGTACATCTGAGTCAAAGCATAAAAGAGTTCTTTGGCTGTTTTGCAGTGCTCAAAGCCTACCATGATGGAGTTTGGTATGGTTGTAAGCAGTACAATCATCGTTTTGCTATCGATGTCCATCTTCTTGTGATCTTCCTCTGAGTAATCTTCAACATCCTTTTCTATCATGGCACCTTTGCCATCAGGTGATGCCACCTTAGGCTTGTAAGGACCATTAATGATAGATCTCCATATTTGGCTGTCTTGATACTTGATGAAACCTTCAATCCGCATCCTCCAAGATCTGAAATTTTCAGAAGTGATGATAAGAGTTTTAGTCATCATTCCAATTTCAAATTCTAGTGATTTATGGTTCGTGGCCATTTTGAATGGGGTGAGTGTATGAGTGAAATGTCAAGATGATTTGGGATGGTAAGATCTCACAATCAAGAGCCTAGATGCTCTGATACCAATTATAGGATCGTTACAAGTCACTTAACACAATAGTTCTCTCTTAAACATACTTGGTTTCACTCAAACGATAAAGCAAAATCTTCTAAGAATTGATAGTAATATATTAAGTAAGCAAGACATAAGAATAAGTTTTTCAAGATACTTGTATATATTAATTCTCAACTCAAAGATTACAAGACACTTACAAGCATGCTCTAATGAGCTTACAATGAACACTATATATACTACTATCTACAACCAGTTATACTTGGAAAACCAGCTAGAAAATACAACTAGACAAAATACTATACATGCTAGAAATATGTAAACTAAGATAAAGTATTATCCTAGTATTAGGTAGTCATGACAAGCCCATGACTTACCTGTTGTCACCAACTAAGGTTGGTAACTGTACTAATCTATGATGGATGAGCACTGAATAAAGTAAGGTCAAACATACCCGCATGGAGAAGTTTCATGCAGTCTGTCAGTGTAGCAGTTGACTGACAGACACCTTACTTTATCCACCTTACATAGTTGTTACTTCTGAAGTTAAGTAAACTTCCGAAGACAAAAGGTCTTCCGAAGGTACTTTGGATTTGGAAGAAAAAACTCCTTCAAATCAGCTGCTTCCAGTCTTTGTCTTCTTTATACTTCGGAAGAGTAAACTTAGTCTCGGAAGACTAAGTTTCTCTTCGGAAGTTCTTCTACTCTTGGCTTCGGAAGGTGGTGGACTTGTCTTTGAAAATGCAGCTTTGTCTTCAGAAGTCCTTCATACATTGTAATAAAATAAAGTTTAAGTGTTTGTTTTGGCTGCACCAGCCTTATCAGACCCAACAAACTCCCCCTAGACTGATGTCACCAAAATATTAACTTATCCTTCTTTTTCAGAGTTTCCCTCACCAATACAAGAAAGTCTGCACTCTTTTCTTTGTTTTCTTCTATGGCAATGGTGAGGATTTGATTTAGATCTTCCCTAGATAACAGATCAAGGTTTTTACTTTGGACAACATGAATCCGGTGGTAATCCCCCCTATAAAGAGTTAGTTGATGGGTGTGAGAGTCATACACCTATCTAACTATATGCTTAAAGGTGGTCCTTAGACCATTTGCAGAAAGGTCTTCCCTTTGATGAGGGCTGCCTCCTTTATTGCCTGATCTCTTTTCATCACCTCTGCTTCTCTCATGTTGCTTATGTGATTTCTGGTGAAAGAAGCAATAGGAGGATTTGAGGGATTGGAGAATGGTATATCTGCTAACTTAGCCAAGATCAAATCTACTTCTGTGCAGCAGTTGGGCTGTGTCCCATATGTTGATCATACAATTCTCTCTTACCAGCCTGAAACTTCCTGAAGGTTCATCGAACCTCCACTGGACTATAGAGCTCCTAGGAACTTGGGGAGTGGTAGGGAAGTCATCTACCTTCTAGGGTCCAGGAGAGTGCCCAGTTTCCTCTTCAGCTTCTTCTCTTCATCAGTTAAGACACTTTGGTTTAGAGTGAAAGAATGAGAGCATGGTCCAGGGTTCCAGTAGGAAGATCAAGGAAGCTTCTCTTAAGAGAAGGCTGATAGAATTGTCAATGTATTTTAATTCTATTAGCTTGTCTTCTCAAGAGATAGAACTCAGCCTTGTGCATTGGTTGAGTCTTTCCTGGATCTCCTTATACCCCCTCATGGTTAGGGGCCTGGATAATTGAGAGGATTGTTGGGTTGAGAGTTTGGCTTGAGTTGAGGTTTGGGTTTGGGTGATTGTTCTATTTTGGGTTTGGTTTTAGGTTTTAGGACAGGTGGTGATGGTGGTGAGGTAGTTGGTTCAAGTTTTGAGGTGGCTGGAGGGGTTGGTTCTGGGGTATAGGGTTCATTAGTGGGTTCAGGCTTTATAGGGAAAGGGAAAGGGAAAGGTGTAGGTGGTTTAGTGGTTTGGGGTAAGGATGATTGTCTTGGTTTGAGGGTAGGCTTAGGTTTGGGTGATGGTTTTGGTTTTGGGACCATCCTCTGACTACTTGGTTTCCAGTGCACCTCCTACCGGATCCCCGAACGAATATCAACCTTGATTTCACTGGTATGTCGTTGGAGAGTCTTTTCTGCCATGGAGGCAACCTGCCTGGCTGAGAAGCCATGGTCTTTGAGGTAGGATTTCATCCATTCTTTATCCTCAGCCCGTTTAGCAGAAGCTTTCTCAACCTCCTCCTCCTTTCTCTTCTTCTCCTTCACCTTTTCACTGGCTGCCATCTTTCTCTCCTTCATGATCTTTTCTTGTTCTTGTTTGAAGAACAACAAGATAGTATCTAAGTCATGATGGGCTAGCTCTTCTTCCTTAAATCCTCTAGAGCAGAGAAAGGCAATTTTCATTGCTCTCTCCTTGGATTTTGCCTTTGCCTTGTCCTCCTCCTTCTTCCTCCTCCTTTCCTTTTCATTAGCCAACCTTACTGCTTTCTTTCTTTCATTTTGCAGCAAGGTTTTCTTCTCTAGTTTTACAAGCTCATCATATGGAAGTAAGAGCATTTCTTTACTCTTTACTCCCATACTGATGAGCCTGTCTATAATATCCATTCTTCTTTGGTTGTCAATCTGCTCTTGAGCAGCTATTGATGCCTTTCTACTGGAAGCTAATAGCTTTTCAAAGTCAGGCTGCCCTTTCCTTTTGATTTTGGCTAACCTTTCCTCCTCCTCAATCTCTTCAACTGTCATCTTCCTCTTTCCTTTATGGTCAGATGGAGCTGAAGCTATTGGAGACTCTGGCTTGGATGTTTTAGGTTGGTTGAGTGGAGTTTGAGTTGGTGCCATAGTTGAGATGGTGTTGGACAGGTTTACTATTACTTCCGCAGCCTTAATCTCAGTTTTGGAAGATGTTTCCTTAGCTTCGAAAGTAGCCTTACTGGCTTCGGAAGTAGATGGTAAACCTGCTTCGAAAGTTTTAACTTCCTCTTCGGAATTAACTATCAATGCTTTGAAAGCAACTGCACTTCCTATCGCTTTCAAGTCAGATGCTGGGCCATCAGTTTGTATTTTCCCCTCAAAGTGAATCTCGAGTTCCACACTCCCCTTAGGTTGACCAACACCTTTCCCAGAGGTAGAAGGTGCAGTTAGCCATTGAAGTTCCTTAGCTCCAAAGTAGGTCAGAGTGACATCTGGTAAGGGATATTCAAATGAGGATCTCATCAGAAATTGGTTCATGAAATTTAGGAAGTTGATGAGAATCCTAGAGTCCATTTGAATTGAAGAAAGTGGGGGAAAGATGGGTGCGGTGATATATGGGTGTGAAGAAGTGACTCCAAAAGGAGAGGTAGTGGCAATGATTGGCTCTATGGGAGTTGATGTCTGTTCTAAAGAATGAACACACATCTCTTCCTGAGTTGACAACTGATCCAAAGAGTGAGCAGATGTTTCCTTATCAGTTCTTTGTCCCTGCATACTCTCCCCCTTTTTGGTAGCATCATCTTGAGAATCCGATAAGCTTGAAGAAGAGCTTGTAGAGACCTGAGTGTGTACATGCCTAACAGATCTCTCTGTCTGTGTCTCAGCTAGTTGGCCCTTGAGAGTGTTAATCTCAAGTTGCTGAGTGGCAGATCTACTTTCCAAAATCTTAACCTAAGATTCAAGGTTTGAGATTTTAGAGAATAGATACTCACGGTTTGTTGCAAACTACCCTCATCCTCTTATGAGGAATCATGGAGAGATGGGATAACATACCGAGTATGTTCCTCCACACCACCTGATGTGGTTTCTTGGCACCTAGGGTTCCTCTGCAAGTCAATGTCTCCTTCAGAAACATGTAAAGTTGTCATGGATGAAGGCTGACTTATGTAACCAGTGCCCTGAAAGGCTAATAAAGCACTTTCAGTAGTGGCAGCTTTATCCACATGAGTCCCCTCCACATCTATGGGACTCACCTCAGTACTGGCTCCCTGATGGGGGCCGAATATTAGAGGCTTCAAAAGGCTCTATTGATCTTGAGAGTGGTGAAATGGATCAAGTTCACTACCCATATGGAGTATGATATCCTCATCAGGACGGGTAAAAAGGTCAAGAAAGGATGTAGATTGTATATCTATTGACCCGGGACCTTGGTCAGCACCTAAGAATTCCCTTGCATAAGCAATGGATTCCATGATATGGCTATCCCTTTTTGGCTCCTCAGGGGAGTGTTAATACTCACCCTGAGGACTTAAGGCTAAGGTTGTAGGCTCGTCTGGTTGAGACTGAGGAGACTCAACCATGACATTAAGGTCTATGGTGGAGGATGGTAGGACCTCTGACTGAGTGGGAGCCCATTTTTCCACTCTAGTCTTTTTAGGTTGAACAGAGGGAGCTTGATCAATCAGAGTAGATTGATCAAGGGTTTGTTTGGGGCATTTATGGTAAGTGAGCTGTATGGGCTGGTGGACAATGGGTGAATCTGGTGGGGGTTCATCATCTGCTGGGCCTGTGGAGATGTCACCATGAGCCATTGGCTCAAACATACTGGGAAGAAGATCAGTGAATCTTCCAGTGAAATGAGTTGAAACCTTCTTCAAAGTTTTGAAGATTGTAGGTTTCATTTGAGGAACTTGGAGAGTGTGGGCAAATTGAAGCTTATCCTGGTCCAGTTCATAGTTTATTATGTGCTATATGTACCTGAGATACATGTAAAAGGAACCCGATTGATATTGCTAATTAGGTTCAGCAGCACAAACTGTGAGTAATTGAACCAAAGATTCCTCACCATTCCATGGACCAGGCATCCCAAATTGTGTAGGATTTGATCCCATCCCCTGGATATGTCAGACAGGCTATGGAGAACAATGTGCAACAGGAACTTCCAATTATAAGAGAAATTGTACTTATAAACAGTAGAACTGTGCACATCGCCTCCATAGCCTATTTGAAGATAGGATTCTACCAGATCCGTGTGAGGGAAGTCAATAGGGGCACCCGTATCATGGAGCTCCAAATGCTCCCTGATGGTGGTCTCACTGATGATCAGTTCCTGGCCGTATATCATCGACCGAATAACCCTTTGATTATTGTGGGTTTCACTCCTTGCATGTGACCAAAAATCAGCCATATGGTTAGAGTAAATAGGGGGGTCACACTGAGGGCGGTAAAGTATGTTGATTGGTTAAGGAACTGGATGATTAAGGCATAATCGGCATCCTTAGTGGAATTAAGGATCGTGACCTGGTTGTGTTAAGGATTAAGGGCCATGGTTTCGTAGTATCTGGATTATTGGAGGAATTGTGAAGAAGATGAGTGAAATTGGGAAAAATTTGGGAGTTAGCTCTGTACATCAGTGGTGGAAAATTCTGTAATAGTAAGAAAGGAGAGAGATGGTTGGAGGTTATGTATAAATAGAGGTAAAATCTTATCAGATAAGGGGTAATGATGTTGACAAGATGGCTTAGGTTTCAATAAGATTAGGCGGCAAAATAAATCCGTTTAAACAATTCAACGACATCCTTTTTACTTACAAAATCTTTTACCTTTTTACAGAGTGGGGTCCAAAAGATATCCGTTACAGTTAACTTTCTTCCGAAGGTTAAATGTCTTCCGAAGGGCAACACTTGTGTTCCCTTTAAGTGATTCTTCCAAAGAAAATTTTACTTCCGAAGGCAAATTTGCTTCCGTAAGTAAGATTGTTGTTCAAAAGCAAGAAGTAAACAAGCTTCGGAAGTTGTTTTGCTGTTTTTGATACTTGATCAAAAACTCTTCCGAGGCTTAAAATCTTCCGCGGAAGAAGAAACACTTAGAGTAATTTACCTTTGGAAGACTGAGAAAATCTTCTTCCGTAGGTAAATTTCTCTTTAGAAGAACTCTTTCTTAGAGAGTTTTGAAGAAAATTTCTGTAACATGGCTTAGATTTAGACAAAAAGGCCATGTCATATTTTAAAAGGTTTTCAAAATAGATCTAGTCAAGGTTGATGTCACACCCCCGCTGAGAGCGGAAACACGGGGATGCGAGCGAGACGGGATCGTCATAACACATGGTTAACAATAGAGATGCAATATGTATGTAATTGATGACAAAGCATGTCATGACGACACCCGGCACAAATAGAGACTCGTGTCGTGTTTAGTCATTCTTCACGACAGCATAGCCATAAGCATAAGCAGAAACTTGTAATTGATTCACATAAACGATTCACATAATCACAAAAATTGTATTCTTGTATGTAATTCCCACAACCCGGGAACAAGTGTCCAAAAGAATATTAATTGTTTGATAGACTGCAACAATGTACAAAATAATTGTTCATCATGTATGTTCAGTCTCAAAAATGCATCCTAGGGTCTCCACTAAGGTAGCACTCCTAGATCTTCAGTTCTCATTGTTACCTGAAAAGTATGCTCAAAATTGTCAACAATAATGTTGGGGAGCTTCGCAGGTTTGAATTGTAAACATGTAATTGATGTTGTATAGTGTTTGTTATGGAATACCGTGCATATAGTTATAAGCAAGCAAAATCACATACCATGAGTTTTATACAACCAAACCTAATGACGTACACACAGCAACTTGTCGGAATATATTCACCCAAGGCCCGTTCCTGGCAGTGTGATGGAACTCACAAGTAACCATCTGTCAAGGGTGGGGGTGTCAACCCAGTAGTACTACTAATACCTATCCGTTGGTTCCAACACCGGAATTAATGGTTGTAAGAAGAACCACACAGTAACATCATGTATGCATCAGATAAGTACTCACAAAACAGTATCACGTTGATTCCAAGTATGAAAATTGTATGTATGTTGTACAACATTGAAAACGTGTGAGCATACTTTTCCCCCATGTTTGTAAAAGATTGAAACAATTGTATAAGCATAAAAAAGGGCCACGAAACTCACTTGTTAAGTGGTAAGTATGTATGATGAAACTTCCCAAACTTGTATGTATGAACGGTCAATCACCTATTGACAGTTATGTTAAGCATTAACGATGTGTCTGATGTTAATAATTTTGTTTAGTCGGGGCGGGTCGTATCGGTTCGGTCGTGGGTAACTCTTGCACACAAGCACGCACAATGGATCTTATGTAGATCCAAGTACTAGAAACGTTGCCATTGTAGATGATATTTGTGTAACAGTGTTATTGTTGTTAAAGAAATACCAAGTAAGCACTTGTGTTATGAATCATTTGTTGCTAATTGTAAAATGTTAAGTTGATTTGATTTGATATAACATTAATGAGTTTGATAGTGTTAATCTTAAAGATCATCATTAGCAATGGCAACCGTGTCGATGTCACCTTAACATCACACTACTACACACACCACACATAGGAAGAATTCACGCACAATGACTCCAATTGCACGACAGGACCAGACGCATGACTGGACACTCCATTCGCACGAATCAACTCTTAATGGTGCGAATCAGCTTCATTCACACGATTGAACCCCCATTCGTGTGATTAAGCATTCAGTCGTACCACACAGCACCCAATCGCACGACTCAACTTCCATTCGCACGATTCAGCCTTTATTCGTACGAATTAGCTTCATTTGTACGACTGAACTTTCATTCGTGCGACTGGACCTTCAGTCGTGCGATACACACAGTCGCACACATTCATCCACATTGACTCAATCGCATGGCAATACTCATCCGCATGACTCAATCGCACGACACACACAATCGTATGGGCTCAGTCGCACGACTCACTCAATCGCTTGGACTCAGTCGCACGACAGACCCAATCGCATGGACTCTGTCGCACGACACGCCTAGTCGCACGGCTCAGTCACATGACAGACCCAGTTGCGCAGAAGCAGATCGTGACTGCTACACAACAAGGACTTCCAGAAACACTTATCTAACATATCTAAGCAAGATGCACACTCAGAAAGGCAACACACGCACCCACACGACCTCTTGTGCTCGGGTTGAACCTGAGCACCCGAAACCCTAGAAATCACAGAAGTAAATGAGCAAAAATGGACGACCAAGGTCGTCTACCTGCTAAAAACGTGTAGTCTAGGCTGTAGTCGAGGTTTCACCGGTGAAAACTTGACGGGATGGGGCGGTTTTGGTGCAAGGATGAAGAAGAAAAGTGGAGAAGAAGATAAGGAAGAAGAAGAATTAGTGAAGGCTAGGGCTGATACAAGGGTATTTATGCCTAGCCCTAGTTTGGCAATTGTCACATTTAGTCCCTGCACTTAGCCCCCGAGTTCCCAAATTTGTTTCGGTTGAAAACGACGTAAATGAGCGAGTTATATTTATTATAGGGAAGTATTTAATGTTGTTTGTATCTTGAAAATGATGTTATTAATGATGTTTACATTATATAGCATAATATAATTAACGATGTCGGTGGTGATATTCGTAAGCGTTTTAAGTGCTAATGTTGCAAACAATGATATCACAAATGTAAAAGAAAATCAAGCAAGTATGATATCCTCACGAATAGTCTATGAAGATGTGAAATGAACGTTCTAAGGATAGTTAACGAAATCCACGTTAAATGACGGACCTTTTTGGTGACGGATGTCACAGTTGATTATCCCAATAGCTGCAATTAAATATTTAAATCTTTGTTCATCAAATGCCTTTATGAACAAGTCAACATATTGTTCATTTGAATCAACCTTAACTAATTTTATGAGATGCTTCTCATGAATATCTTGGATGAAGTGTTACCTGATGTCAATATGCTTGGTCTTTGAGTGCTTCACTGGATTCTCTGTGATAGAAATGGAACTCTTGTTGTCTATATGGATAGGAGTCTCCATGAAATTGAATCTATAGTCTATCATCTAAAAACGAATCCATAGCAGTTGAGCACAGCATCTGGCAACAACAATGTATTCAGCTTCAGCAGTTGATGTAGAGACACGAGATTGTTTATTGCATTACCATGAAATATGTAAGGCCCCGATCCAGGGACGCTTACAGTTGGTTATTCATCACGTATAAACCATACGTTTATTTAAAACATCGCAGTGGAAATTAATTAAAACCATTTCATATATAAGAACGCTTTTGCAAAATAATTAAATATAGTTAACTGTTACAAAATATCATAATTTGTATTACATCACAAAAACATCATTGTTCTACAAATGGATGCCATTCCAAAAATGCCAAGTAGATGTCCCGTGCCATCCTCAGCAACAATCACCTGCCAACTGGAAAACACATAAAAGTTAACGTTGCTAAGTGAGTTCTAGTTTTAAAAATAAAATACTTCACTTATCATTCAAAACCGCTCTTTACTTTCATATTTGCTCATACATCATACGTACAAATAGATAATCTTATTATTATCCTCATCATCATTCATTAATTTTCGTTCATTCATCATCGTACGTTATCGTTATCATTCGTTATCTTCCTTACCATATTTTACGTACATTCACCTTTATCTTCCTCACATTCTGAGCCAATGCCACGGGCTATACCCCACCGTCATGCATAAAGCGGGTACTGGGCCGAAGTCTATAATTAGACTCCCATACATTATGCCCGATGGCCTGACCACAGTACCGGGGTAACTTCATTCGGACCAATGCCATGTGCTATACCCCACCGTCATGTATAAAGCGGGTACTGGGCCGAAGTCTATAAATAGACTCCCATACTTTATGCCCAGTGGCCTGACCATAGTACTGGGGTAAGCAGCAAAGATCCCATACGTATGGACAATCATAGGGATTAGACCCCAGTATGCATCCTTCCGGGGTAGCTAACCCACACACTGTTGAGCTAACACCCTTCATTGGGTGTGAATCTCTATATATTGCTTGCAAGACTTTTCTTACATTCGTTCATTCATTAATGCATGCATTCATTCTTTCTTTATGTTCCACATATCATTAACTTTAACTTCCACTCTACGTTACATAATACTTCACGTTCATTTCATGCTCATAATACGTGGGCACGGAATAATACATAATAACGAACATAAGGAAACATATCATACATAAGCACAGCACTGTCACACATAATCATACATAACATACATCATGCATCATTCATTCACATACACAAGCACATGCACAGCATGTACAATTCATCATATAACATTACCGACCCTCTGTGGAACAGCGGGGGTTCAGGGGCGGTAGCCCCTGACAGTGGGGTCCTAGGGGCAGCAGCCCCTAGTGGGGTCCAAAGGGCAATGCCCCTTGCTGGGGCCGGGCTGCTAGGTCAGTGCGAAAAATTTTGTTTTTAACGCATTCGTATAGCATATTTTGTTATACAAAACTTGATCTTCCTGTTAAAACCTATTAAAATCTTGGTCTTTTAAATCGTATATTTAGTATGAAGTTCCAGCCCCAAAAATTCAGAAAAAAAATATTTCTAAGTCTTAGGCGCATGGCCGCTATGCAGGCGCATGGCCGCTATGCAGGTGCATGACCACTATGCAGGCGCATGGCCACTATGCAGGCGCATGGGCACTATACAGGCGTATGAGCACTATGCAGGCGCATGAACACTTAGGCGCATGGGAAGGTTCTGGGTGCATGGGCACTATTGGGGCGCATGGCCTGACACTTAGTCATTCTGGGCAAATTCTAGGCGTATGGCCACTATTTGGGCGCATGGGGTTTTGGGCGCATGGGAACACTTGGGTAATTCTGAACGTTGGACGCATGAGCCACTATTTAGGCGCATGGGCAACCAACTCACACTAACTAACACAATTCAGTCCTCAAACAAACATTATATCATGATCTAAGCTTATCACTAACATTCTAAGCCATAGAATCACATTCATAATATGATTATAACATCATAATCACCCAAATCATACCCCCCTGCGAACACATACAAATAAACATACGGGTATGAATGCCCATTTTATAAAATTGTTCATACATGCATTTCTAGCCCTAAAATCAGTTAAAGCATGTAAAAATAGGATTCTAGAACTCACCTTATGCAACTTTGGGTATAACTTTCTTCAAACCCGTTTGCTATGAGCTCAAACACCTAAAAACCCACCAAAAAAACACAACCGAACATACAAACACGTATAAGCACAAACCGAAGACTAAAAATCAGTCAAGAACACTTCAAATCACCTAAAACATACCTTGAATTCGATCTTCTTCTTGTTCTTCTTCAAAAACCCGAATTCTCTGTTCTTTCTATCTCTAAAATTGAAAGAAATGAGATGTGCAGGAGATTATGGGCGGCCATACCACCTTTATGCACCCACTTTTATTCTTTTTGTCCTTTTGACACTTTTAACCCCTCAACTTGGGTTAAATTGCATTTTCTTCTTTTATTCACGTTTATTCTTTTATTCACCTTTATGATCTAAGCTTAACACTAACATTCTAAGCCATAGAAGCACATTCATAACATGATTATAACATCATAACCACCCAAATAATACCCCCTGCGAGCACATACAAATACACATACGGGTATGAATGCCCATTTTATAAAAATGTTCATACATGCATTTCCAGCCCCAAAATCAGTTAAAACTTGTAAAAAGGGGTTCTAGAACTCACCTTATGCAACTTTGGGTATAACTTCCTTCAAACCCGTTTGCTATGAGCTCAAACACCTAAAGACCCACAAAAAACACACAACCGAACATACAAACACGTATAAGCACAAACCCGAGACTGAAAATCAGTCAAGAACACTTCAAATCACCTAAAACATACCTTGAATTCGATCTTCTTCTTGTTCTTCTTCAAAAACCCAAATTCTCTGCTCTTTCTCTCTCTAAAATTGAAAGAAATGAGATGTGCAGGAGATTATGGGCGGCCATACCACCTTTATGCACCCACTTTTATTCTTTTTGTCCTTTTGACACTTTTAACCCCTTAACTTGGGTTAAATTGCATTTTCTCCTTTCACGTTTATTCATTCGTTCTTGTATATTAAAAATATCCGGGTGTTATAAAATAATCCTTCCACCAAGAAATTAACATCCTCTTGATATTGATTTCTTATTGATGTTGCAGCCACTATAGTCACTGTCAGTGTAACCATAGAGGTTGAAATCCTTGTTCTTAGGATACTGGAGTCCTAGTTTAGGAGCTCCCTTAAGGTATCTAAGAATTCTTTTGACAGCAACCAGGTGAGACATCTTAGAAACAGCCAGATATCTTGCATAAATGTAAGTTGCAAACATGATATCAGGTCTGCTTGCAGTTAGATACATCAAAGACCCAATAATTGCCATGTACTGATGCTGATCAGTATCCTCCCCTCAGAGGTAGGACAAAGATTGTGGTTCCTGGCTATAGGTGTCTTGGCTGGCTTACAATCCTTAATATCAAATCTTTCTAAGATGTCCTTGACATGCTTAGATTGACTGATGAATAATCCTTCCTTTATCTGCTTCACTTAAGTTCCAAGAAAGAAGTCCATATTGCCCATAGAACTCATCTCGAACTTCTTCCTCATGGTGCTCTCAAAGTCCTTACACATTTGGTCATTTGAAGAACCAAATATGATATCATCCACATAGACTTGTATGAGCGACATGTCCTTTCCAGATCTCTTTATGAAGAATGTTTTGTCTATGGTTCATCTAGTGTAGCCATTCTTCAGTAGAAATTAAGACAAAGTCTCATACCAAGCCTAGATGCTTGGTGTAGGCCATAGAGTGCCTTGTCAAGTTTGCACACATAGTTCGGATGTTGTGGATCTTAAAATCTAGGTGGCTAGCACATATAGATTTCCCTGTCTATATCCCTATACAGAAATGCACATTTCATATCAAGTTGGTAGACAGTGAAGTTCTTGGATGCTGCAAAAGCAAGGAAGATCCTAACAGCCTCAAGTCTTGCAATAGGTGCAAAGACATCTGTGTAGTCAAATCCTTTCTCTTATGTGTATCCTTAAACAACAAGTCTGGCCTTGTTCTTGATGATCTAACCTTAGTCATCCTTCTTGTTCCTGAACACCTATTTGGTACCAATAGGGACTTGGCTTTTTGGTAGAGGACATAGGTTTCACACCTTTTGCCTTTTGAATTGAAGCAACTCCTCTTGCGTTGCTTCAACCCAATTATTGTCCTTTAAGGCTTCTTCCACTTTCTTGGGCTCAATTTGAGAGAGGAAGCATGAATACAAGCAGACATTCCCTTGATGGGTTTGACTCCTTGTCTTTACTCCCTTTGAGACATCCCCAATGATGTTCTTAACTGGATGGGTGTTATGGATCCTGAGCCTAGGAATCACATCTAGTTGCATAGATAGATCCAAGTGAGAGATGTTTTGCTCAGGATTGTGAACACCACCACCAGCTGATGTCTCACATTCATTCAATGACGACTGATTCAACGAATGTGTTACAGCATCAGTTATGAGTTGCTGTGAAGCAGGATCAACAGTTTCATGTTCCTCCATGTCACTGTCTTCATCAGCATGGTGTTGACTTCTGAAGTTGCCAGTTGGTGAAGATTGGGGCTCATTTGGCTGACAACTTGTTAATGCTCCATTGGTTTTAGAGGTGGTGAGACTCTTTGGATTACCAGCTATGGGAGTTTGATCTTCATGTCTTTTTGGAGATCTTGGAAGAGGCCTTGGCAACTCAAACATTTGATTTTCATAATAATCTGTTTGTCCACCTATTATAGCTGAAACAATCTCAGAAGAAGGTTTAGAATAGTTGGGAAACAATTCTAAGTTAAAGATATATTCAGGGCCATTCCCCTTAACACAAGGAGTGTGCTCATTAACAACAATATTGGATGACTCCTCAAATTGTTGTTCTTAATGTTTTATACTCTATAAACTTTGGAGCTTGAAAAGGTATCCAACAAAGATAGCATCATTCGACTTTTCAGCAAATTTTGCAAAATTGTCCTAACTTTTCCCATGGGACCGGGTTTTGAGGTTGTTATACCACTTTCATCCGATATCTAGTTTGATTTGTGTTAAGTACGGCACACCTGCTACCAAAGGACCTAAGAAAACCAATGAATGGTGGTCTCTTGTTCCACAGTTCATAAGGGGTTTTTCCATGGGGCTTAACTATAAGAACTCTGTTCTACACATCGCATGCAGTGCTGACTACCTATGCCCAGAATGTTTGAGGCAACTTTGAATCAGCCAACATAGTTCTAACAACCTCAATAAGTGTCCTATTTCTCCTTTTAGCAACACCATTCTGTTGAGGAGTTCGGGGAGCACTATATTGTCTTATGATCCCCTTAGATTCATAGAATGAGTCAAGAACTTGATTCTTGAACTCAGTCCCTTAGTCACTTTTTAAGATTTTTACCTTGAGATCAATTCGGTTCTCAATTTTAAGAATAAAAGATTTTAATGTTTTAGCAGTTTCATCCTTAGTTCTTAAAAAGAAAACCCATGTATATCTAGTAAAATCATCAACAATCACAAGGCAGTATGATTTTCTTACAATGCTCATTATACTTATAGGACCAAAGAGATCCATGTGTAACAAGTGTAATGGAGTGGTGATAGAGTTCACTTCTTTGGATTTATTAGGAACCTTGTGTTGTTTCCCTTTCAGGTAAGCAACATAATTATCCTTGCAAATAAATTCCTTTTTAGGCACTCCATGTGCCAAGTTATTTTTGACCAGCTTGTTCATGGTCTTAAAATTGATATGGCACATTCTCTTATGCCATAGAGTTGACTCATCACCATTTTCTTTGGAAAGAAAGCATGATACTTCACCCAGTAGGGGAGCATTATTCTTATCAATCTTATACATATCCCCTTTCCTAGGAAATCTAAGAAGCACAAATTCCTGAGAAATTGTCATCCCAGATTTGAGGATAATGCACTCATGTTCTGTGAAAAACATGTGGCGCTTTTGGTCACAGAATTGAGAAACATTTAGCAGGTTGTGTTCAAGCTGTTTGATAAAGTTTACCTTGTCAATTTTCAACTTACCATTGGATACACTTCCCCTTCCAGAAATGTATCCTCCAGTTTCACCTCCAAACTGAACAGTCCTCCATCAAATGTTGAAATTGTTGAAGAAGAGATTTGTTCCCTGTCATGTGCCTTGAGCATCCATTGTCCACAATCCAAATATTTCCATTTTTGTCAAGTGGATGTCCCTGCACATAAGGTGAAAAAGTTAGTTGCTATTGGACACCCAAGCCATGTTGGTCTTGGGTTCTTCTAATGTGGATGATAGAATTGAACCAAATTGTAGACATAGGGGTTCAATCGTGGTTTTGGAAGAAAAGGTTAGGGCTGCAGCATCTTTTTTGATCTTCCATTCCATCCTTTGGTTGATCATCAAAGATGAGCTTGATGAAGATTGAGCAGCAGAGCTTTCTTCCAAAACTTCTTTCTTTTTGGAAGAAGCTTTTCAAAACCTATTCTTCCGAAGCAGTCTTTACTTCGGAATGTTTCAAAGGAATTTTCTTGTTCTTTGAAATTTTCTTTGTCTTTACTTCCGAAGCTATTTTTCCTTTGGAAGAATGATTTTCTTCCGAAAGTAATTTGGCTTCGGAAGTAAGTTTTCCTTTTCTCATCATTTGAACCATGTGATAAGGTCCAAATGTGAAACCTTCATTGACTTCTTCTTTCTTAACATTATTTGCATAATGTGCTCTTGAAGGATTGTAATAACAATCTTTAGCCATGTTGTTGTGCAGACCACACATTATGCATGCAATGTTGCTTTTCAAGGGGTGTGCAGACTGTTGTTTCTTGCACTTCTCAACAGTTTTCCCCTTCAGTTTTTGATCCTTCAGCTGGAATGGATGCTGGTACTGCATTCCTTTCCTGGATCAGATTATCCCACTACCTGGAATCCTACTGAGATAAACACACCCTTTTGCTTTGGGTCTATCTTCAGCTTGGATTCAGCTACTTTCTTGGCAGTTTTTCTGGCTGCCTTGGCTTTGTTTCTTTTGGCTTTGGTGGTCAAGGGTTGTTCATTACAGGTGAGGATCAGGTTTTCTACCTGATCCTTACTTGTATTGGTCTCCATACTTGCATCATTCTTCCTCTCAAAAGATAGGGGGTCAGCAGATGGAACCTCTTGCTCTTCAGTACCACATCTTAGTTGTCTTATAGAATCATAAGAATATGGTGGAGCAATGTCATTGGTTCCCAACCCTCCTTTGTTTTGATAACATAATTTAGAGTGGGAGGATGATGCAAGGATGGTTTGGAAGTTATGCTCTTCAATAGCAGACTTCTTTGCTTTAGCCTCAGCTATGACTAGGTGGGCTTGAGCCTCAGTTAACTTGGAAATTAAATCTTTGATTTGAGTCCTGTAATTGGTTTGTTCATGATTTAAAGAGGACACAGTTCTTTCTACCTCTTCAAATTTCATTTTTATAATCAAATTCAGCCCTTTTAAAGTCAGATTTTAAAATGTGTAAGGACTCAATATCATATTTGATTTCCATGTTATAATCCTGATACAGTTTGACTTTAGCAATACAGGCTCAAGTGCAAAAATATTCATATACCTTACTATCATCGGTTCCAGCCATGAGTGCTTAAGCAGGATTCACTTCTTGCACCATGAAACTTCAGTCAACTTCTTGAGCAACAACAGTAGTTTATTGTTCAGTTTGTGTAGTTTTATGTTTGGTAGAAGATGTGGAGGCTTGAGTGGCACCTGGGTTGGATTTTGGTGCTTTGCATTCCCTAACAAAGTGACCAAGTTGATTACAGTTGTAACACTTGGCCTTGATTTTGTCAAACCTAAATTTGATGTTGGTTGGGTTTTGAGGGAATTGCCTTCCAGTTCTTTTAAAGAACTTCTTTGCTCTATAAGTCAGTAGAGCCGTTTGATGGACTATATCCATGTATTCAACATCATCAGGACTAAAGCATTCTAGATCTTCAAAGCAAAAATAAAAATCACTAGAATGTTCATTTCCTGAAACAAAGGCACAATTGTCCGGGAAGGGACTTGATTGAGCTTGTTGAGACTTTGGTGTTTCAGAAAAAGTGATGTATGGACCAGAAGAACTTGGTTGCTACTGGGAGTAAGTCAGATACAGTTAGGATTGGGGGTTTCTTGATCCTTCAGCAACAACTAGAGCATTGCTAGTGGAAGAACCAGAAATTCTGTTGATCTGATGGCCTTTCTGAGTCTCCATCTGTACACGGTATCCATCAAGAATACCGAATAGTTCAGTCATTATGAGAGTGTTCAAGTTCTCTGTTCACTTGATAAAGACACAGTAGAAAGTCCACTCTTAAGAAAGTGCACTCATGAACTTCCTTGTTAGGTATATTTTCTCAAGAGAGACTCTAACTGACTGAAGTGATAAGATAAGATCCATGTGCCTGAAATATTGCTGGCTAAGAGTCTCTCCAGTAATATAGGTAAAGTTTTCAAACTGCTGCTTCATGGAGTCTTTCTTGGAGTCATTAGAACCAGAGTACATCTGAGTCAAAGCATCAAAGAGTTCTTTGGCTGGCTTGCAGTGCTCAAAGCCTACCATGATGGATTGGTATGGCTGTAAGCAGTACAGTCATGGTTTTGCTATCGATGTCCATCTTGTTATGATCTTCATCTGAGTAATCTTCAACATCCTTTTCTATCATGGCACCTTTGCCATCAGGTGATGCCACTATTGCCTTGTAAGGACCATTAATGATAGATCTCCATATTTGTTTGTCTTGATACTTGATGAAGCCTTCAATCCGCATCCTCCAGGATCTGAAATTTTAAGGAGTAATGATAGGAGCTTTAGTCATCGTTCCCATTTAAAATCTGGTGATTTCTGGTCCATGGCCATTTTAAGTGAGGTGAGTGTATGAGTGAAAAATCAAGATGATTCGTAATGGTATGATCTCACAATCAAGAGCCTGGATGCTATGATACTAATTGCAGGATCGTTACAAGTCACTTTACACAATGGTTCTCTCTTAAACTTACTTGGTTTCACTCAAAAGATGAAGCAGAATCTTCTAAAAGTTGATAGTAATATATTAAGTAAGCATGACGCAAGAAAAAGTTTTTCAAGATACTTGATATATTAATTCTCAACTCAAAGATTACAAGACTCTTACAATCATGCTCTAATGATCTTACAATGAGAACTATGTATACTGCTATCTATAGCCGGTTATACTTGGAAAACCGGCAGGAAATTACAACTAGACAAGATACTACAAATGCTAGAAGTATGTAAACTAAGATAAAGTATTATCCTAGTATTAGGTAGTCATGACAAGCCCATGACTTACCTTTTGTCACCAACTAAGGTTGGTAACTGTACTAATATATGATGGATGAGCAGTGGATAAAGTAAGGTCAAACATACTCGCATGGAGAAGTTCCATGCAGTCTGTCAGTGTAGCAGTTGACTGGCAGACACTTTTATCCACCTTACACAGTTGTTACTTCCGAAGTTAAGTAAACTTCCGAAGACAAAAAGTCTTCCGAAGGTACTTTGGCTTCAGAATGAACAACTCCTTCGAATCAGCTGCTTCTAGTCATTGGCTTCTTTATACTTCAAAAGAGAAAACTTAGTCTCGAAAGACTAAGTTTCTCTTCGGAAGTTCTTCTACTCTTGGCTTCGGAAGGTGGTGGACTTATCTTCGGAAATGCAGCTTTGTCTTCGGAAGTCCTTCATACATTGTACCAAAATCAAGTTTAAGTGTTTGTTTTGGTTGCACCAGCCTTTTCAGACGAAGCAAAGGACTACTTATAGAGATCAATAGAAGGATCTAGAATGAGATCTCAACTAACATAACAACATCTAACATCCTTTAACTACCTAACAAACATTGAACAATATCTCTAACATGCCCCTCAAACTGAACAGGGTGTAGTCAGATGACGTTTGGACCTCAAACAATCAAACCATGAAGTAGATACACCCTTGGGTAACACATTGTTAGTTTAGAAGCAGGAGGCACATATCAAACACAAAGCATCCGGGACAAAACCATATCGTGAATAAAATGCAGGTCAATATGAAGATGTTTCGTACACAGATGAAACACTGGATTGACAGCAAGATAGGTGGCGCAAAGACTATCGTACCATAAAGTAGGTAGATGTAACTGAGGAACATGCAACTCAGTAAGTAAGGACATAAACCAACAAATCTCAGCAGCAGTATGAGCAAGAGCATGATACTCAACCTCAGTACTGGATTAGGCAACAGTGTGTTGCTTCTTGGAACTCCAACAAATAAGATTGGGACCAAGAAATACACAATAACCAGTAGTAGAACGATGATCATCAGGACAATCGGCCCAATCTGCATCAGAATACCCATGAATATCAAAGCTACTGGATCTTTGTATAGTCAATCCAAGAGAGTCAGAACCACGAAGATATTGCAGGATACGGTTGACAGCCACCGAGTGACGATAAGTATGAGTCTAAAGAAACTAAGACTCGCATAAGCAATCTCAGGGCGATTCAAGACAAGATACTTCAAAGCGGCAACAGTACTACGATATAACATAGAATCATCTAATGGTATGCCAAAATACCGAGAAAGCTGCCGACCAGAGGCAGCAGGAGTAGATAACGGGTGACACTAAGCTAAACCAATACGCTGCAGCAAGTCAAGTATATAACGTTGTTGAAAAAGATGAAGACTATCATCTATAAAAGTCACCTACACACAGAAATAGGATAACGTACCCAAATTTTTGAGAGCAAACTAAAAATGTAAGCGAGCAATCAGAGAGGAGACAAATTCTAACGAGCTACCCGTAACAATGATATCATCCACATAAACCAGAACATAACAAGTAGTCCTATCATGCTGATAGACAAAAGGTAAGTGTCAGAAAGACACTGAGTAAAGCCACTAGTCAAAAGGGTAGTAGAGAGCTTGGAAAACCAAGCTCGAGGAGCCAGCTTGAGGCCATAAAGTGCCTTCTTAAGAAGACAGACATGATAAGCTCAAGAAGAATCAACAAAGCCAGGTGGCTGAGACATATAAACTATCTCGGATAAGTCACCATGAAGAAAGGCATTGCTGACATCGACCTAACGAATAGTCCACCCACGAGAAAAGGCAACAGATAAAACAAGACGAATAGTAGTGGGCTTAACCATAGGACTAAACGTGTCGGTAAAAGTCAACACCCTTGGTCTGATGAAAGCCCTTAGCAACAAGTCAACGAGCCATCAGGATTATGCTTAATCATGTAGACCCATTTATAGCCAACAATATTAGTTGAAGTATGGGGAAGAACAAGATCCCACGTGCGATTGTAATGCAGCGCACCAATCTCAGTACGCATAGCATAAATCTCAAAGCAGTAGTCACATGGAAAAGAACATGATTAGGGAACTATCTAGGCTGAAAAGTGTGATCACGAGAACAAGTGAACATGGGGTGTGAAGGAGGAGGAGGGGAGGTGGGGGAGGAGAAGAAGAAGAAGAGACATAATTTGAAGGAGGAGAAACGAACGTAGAAGGAGGAGACTGTCGTTACTTCAAATGAGCTTCATATGTGAGTAGCTTTGATCGCAATTGAGAAAAGGTAAGAGTCTTTTCTTGATTCTCAATGTTCATAACGAAGTTCTCAAAATCAGTATTTAATCCTTGAAGTACTTGCAAAACAAGTAGATCGTCAGAGATTGGATCTCCAATTGTATTCAATGAATCAACAATTTCTTTTGCTTCATTAAGAAAAACAATCACTGATTTAGTATTCTATTTTAAAGATAGAATTGAGTTCTTAACTGAGATTTCTTAGCAAACACGATCTGAACAAAAGAATCTTCAATTGCTTTCCATAAGGATGATGTAGAAGATGGATTTCTGGCAAGATAAAGGATCGACGGAGATAAATTGGCTATTATTAGTGCTTGAACGTAGCCATATCTTTTCTCCCATGCTTCTCTATCAACTGAATCGGAAGACGGCTTAGGTATGTCAGATTTGGTGAACTTTAGCAAGCCTAAGGTCTTCAAAATAGTAATAATTTGATGCTTCCAATTTAGATAGTTTTTATTATCAAGTTTGATTGATAGGAAATTGGCAATATTAGGTAAATAACCGAAGAAATTCATAGTAGAATGTGATGTTTTAGAGGAGGAAGATGAAATGGAGGAAGATGAAATGGAGGATGTCATGGTGATACTGAAGGTGCAGGTGATGGTATCACGGTGGCTGAAAGGTTAGAGTTACCGAAGATCACCAGAACTCACAGAGCATAGCTCTGATACCATAAAGAATAGGATATATGAAATTATAATGTGTATTTTCTTATTATCTCAAACAAAGAATCAATGACTACTTATAGAGATCAATGGAAGGATCTAGAAGGAGATCTCAACTAGATGTCAACTAACATAACAACCTCTAACACCCTTTAACTACCATAACAAACACTAAACAAAATCTCTAATAGTTATTAAATAATTTCCCTTGTGGATTTAAATACCCTTTGTGAGTCTATAGCCTCAAAATAAGACTTTACCCTTTTATGTAGCATGATTTACGAGTCCCATAAGAGTTTCAACAACACTTGGCCATGCTCAATGACAACATAAATCAAATTCACACTATCACATACGTAAGGATATATACTTTCATGTTAGAGTTGTGTAAACAATCCTTTTGTTAAAAGGGGCATTTAGTTTCAAGAGTTCTCATTATCCTATTAACCCATTTAAATTATATCAATGTAAGTTGCTTAGACTTTGTTGCCAAAAATTTAACATCAATGTAAGCATTTAAACCCTTTTTCCACATCTCGTAACTCAATGACCTGTTTGGTGATTGAAAGTAGTAAATTATATTTCTGCATTTTTAATGTATAACCACCAAGGAAGTTCCTAAATATATACGCACACAAATGGTATGTCAAGGGACATATCTAAACTCAAAAGATCAGGAATTGAAGAAAAATAATTATGTAATTAAAGTGTAAATTGATGGATGAGAACTAGAAGGTTAGAGCAACACGCTTCTCAACACGACTTGCTTGCTAAACATAATCTTTTCTTGTCTCATAACTCTATCATTCAACCTAACTTACTTCGACAATTTTTCTTTGCTTTTTCTCAGTTTTTTTCTTTTTTTTCTTATAACCGGATTTCAACTTAAACTTAGTTATCTTCCAACTACAACTCAAAACTTCAAACAAATAAACTTAACTACTATTCATATAAAATTTACTAAGTCAGGTTCCATCATAAGGTAAACAAACAAAAACGCTAACAAAAGGCTTAACAGTCATGATACTGGGTTTAAACAAAATAAATGTGGGAACAGGCTCAAAATTGATGACTAGTGGATAAATGGTGGGTATATGGATCCTATAGGGTTATTCTATGGTTAATCGTATTGCCTCAATCATTTTAATGTGAATCACGGTCTCGAGTGTCGAAATGAACGCACTCCATAAGTTCTACCACTAACAAGCATCATTGCACACTCAAATCAGCAATTCAAATATGCAAGAAAAAGGCTTCTCACAAATGGAAATGGTGGATTGGGGTTACCGACACGAATTGTGCAAGTTTACTACACCAATGGTTTGCTACCCCTAATTAGGCATTCCCTTTCCAACTTCTATAAACATATTGAGTTTTAAACATTAAAGGAATTAATCATGACAAAGAACTTCTTCCAACGATTAGCATTTAAAGAAAAAGTTTAAAAAATTGCACTTTTTGTCTAAGTTTCCATTTCTCCAAAATATGTATGCCTGGGTTCCCCCATCCTCACACTTGGGATACATTATCCCCAATGTATGGGTTGATTCATTTTATGATCCCCATTTGCATTTCATTTTAACCATTAGGCCCAAACACATAATATAACATGATTAAACAAACTACCAAGTCTTAAACAATAGAATCACTCCACCCCGGATCACATAGTTGTTTCACACCCCCAAGTGCAAAAGAAAAATAGAAAATAAAATCAAAGAAAGTTCACATGGACCAGATGGCAGATGATCTGATAGTGCTTTAATATTGTCATATGAAGACTATGGGTAAGCCTGCTAAGCATATCATCAAATATGCTCCTAAAATTCCATGTGCTTCCCCACACTTGCATGTTTACATAAGCCAATTAAAACTAAAAATACAAAACAAAAACTAAATTCATAATAAAACTCATTTTCATAAGAATCACGGTTGAATTTAGCATATACAACAAGCCTTTAAAACCTCTCGGTAGGCTCGAGTGGACGAGTGAGTCTCATGAGGGTTTCTAGTGAACGCACCCATAAAGTTCAAAACAACTAAGATCATAAAAAAATAAAAATTACAAATATCTCAGGTTACCTCCCAAGTAGCACTAAGTTTTAGGTCTTTAGCCAGACCGTATCTGTCACCACTCATAGTCGTCGAAAGTGGTGCTTGCCTTCTGAGAGTTCTATGACTATTTTCTTTTGTTGATGTAGTGGGTTCCCAACGTCATCCGAACATCATTGTCTTAACTCGAATATTTTTAGGATCCGGTGGATCACTAACTTTTTTCTTCCATTTTGGCTTCTCATGCTTTATTTCCATCTTCATCACTTGCTCTTTATTTTTATTTTTTTGAATCTACAAACTCTTTCAATTCCACCTGCTTATCCCTATCATATTAAAACCACTATCAAAAGTTATGTGCTCGCTTACATGTGAGATGTAGGGAGGAGCATACACATTAGTCATATCTGCCTTAAAATTTATCATTAACAGAAAAGTGATCGACTTGGAAAACACATCAAAGCATAACTTACGGGTTTCACATGTCAGGTCAATTGTTCCATCCTGACAATTGATTTGAGCATTAGCAGTTGCCAAAAATGGTCGACCTAAAATAACATTTGGTTGCTCGTATGTTCTCACTGATGTATAGTCAAGAACCATAAAGTCCACCGGGTAGTAGAAATCTCCCAACTTGATTATCGCATCTTTTACCATCCCCCGAGGACATTTGCAAGTCAAGTCAGCTAACACCATGGTGGTGTCAACCTCCTATAGAGTGCCGAACTCATATTGATCATATAACGCACTAGGCAAGATACTAACACCTGCCCCATAATCCAAGAGTGCCCTTTTTGTCTTATACTTACCTACTTTGATTAGAATGATGGGTGCTCCTGTGTTACTCTCTTCTACTGCATCAACTTCATTTTTCTTACCTGTAACTTGTTTTGAAAAAATAAGTAAAGTCGTCAGTTAAAATTTCAGAATTGGGAAGGATACTAACTACATTAATATGGACATCTTCTATATGGTTGTCCCTTGATGTTGTGGATTCATGATCGTATCACTTGGTAGCTTCTCTGGATCTTTCTTAAGAGCTGTCACTTCTTCTGCTAGTTGACCAACTTGCTTTCTCAAAGCCTCATGACTCTTGTCTCGAACCTCATTAGATTTCTTTATCTCCTTTTAAACATCTAGGAGCTCTCTATTTGTTGGTTTTGAGTTTGTTCGGGGAGTGCCTTGGTTTTGATTGCTTTGATAGTTCCTTTGACCACCCCCATTGTAGTTCCCCTGATTGTACTGACCACTTTGACCCATTGACCGATTCTGATAATGTTAATGAGAATTACCTTGAAAATTCAGGTTCATCTAGTTATCTGGGTTACCATATCTGAGGTTTGGGTGATTTTTCAAACCTGGATGATAGGTGTTGGAGTTCATGTTGTTATATGGTCACCTAACACCCTACATATAATTTACATCTTCTAGACCCACATCGAGATCTAGACAAGCTCGGGCAACATGACCTGCTTCCCCACATCCTTGACATAAATTGAATGAACTAGTAGCTTTAACAGCTACCTTACCTCTCGGTTGCTCCAAATTAGGAAATTTTCACTACAGTGCATCAGCTCTCACAGTGGTGATGGAATCTGTGGTAATTATGTTCCTGGACTTCCTACAGGATTAAGCTTGTCTTTTTAAATTTATGCTTAACTTTTCTAATGACAACCAATTCTCAGTGTTAGTCATGAACATGCCTGCCCTAGTGGAGTTGATATCTCTAACATCTTCTGCAGACAATCCATCATAAAAGGATGAAATCAACTATGGAGTTAATATCTCTAACATCTTCTGTAGACAATGCATCATAAAAAGATGACCTCAACTCCCATTGAGGAATGTCAGGATGGGGACATGTTCGTAAAAGTCCTTGAATCTTGTCCAAGCCTCATGAAAGGGTTCATCTTGATTTTATTGAAAGGTGCGGATGGCATTTCTCGCTTCACTTGTTTTATGTGGTGTGTAATATTCTTCCGAAAATTCCTTTTATAACTACTCCCAAGTTAAGATGCTAGCTGGTGGTATTGAAGAAACCATTTCTTGGATTTACCTTTCAATGTGAATTGGAATAGTACTAGTATGACTTCCTCAGGTGTGAACCCTTGTACCCCAATGGTTTCCCAGATAGCACTAAAGTCATTCAAGTGAAGGTATGGTTCTTTTTTGGGCAGTCCATGAAACTCCGGTAGAATTTCCAAGGTATTAGACGTAATTTCAAACGATCTTCCCGCACCTGTGGTTGCATAATAGGAGACGATTCACCTGCGATCATAGGTCTGAAATGGCTATCTACTCCTTGAACTACTGCCTGATAAGGTTGGAAACTAGGGTTTTAATTGACTCTGAATGGTGCTTGTCTTCGCCAATAACCTTGACCTTGGTTTTGGTTGTGGTTCTAATGCTAATTGAATCATTGTCTTTGATGTTTGATATGCCTATTTCTCAGTTGACCTTGTTGCTCATCTTCAAACTCTTCACTATATTCTTCTTCATTAAACCCATCTTCCTCCTCATTCCACGTATTGATGCTAACATGCTCATGCGGGTCTTCTTCTTTCACAAACCGGTTTGGAACTTTTGGCTTGGGGTTTTGTCTTTGTCTTTGAGGATATGGGTTTTGCCTTTGCGTTTGGGTGATTTTGAACAGGTGGGATTGGATTATTTTATGGTGGTTGTTGGATATCCGAATAGGCTAACGGATCAACATGCAATGGTTGGTTTTATGGTGGGACAGGTGGTTGTTGTTGTTGTTGATTTAGTGGGTTTTGATTTATTGGCGGTTGATTTGGATTTTCCATTGATTCGCCTTTGACTGAATTTGATTGCACTTTAATTCATGAATTTGCTTGGTTTCGCCGAGCGGTTTTTTCAACTTCTGGATCAAATATTAAGGGGGACTTGTTCTTTGCATGTCTAGTATGCATGCACGAAGCTGTCACATACACAAACACACCAAGCGTAAAGACAGACAAGAAACTAAATAATAATTAAAAACAAAAACAATCATTTTGCACACTAATTCCCCGACAACAACGCAATTTTGATGCGGTTTGTCAGATATAATAAAAACAATTTAATTTTATGATCTTAGCTCACCTAAGTAGATAGGGAAGTAAGGTCGTCTCCACAAGGAATATGTGAAAAGTGAAAAACTTGATTTACGGTTTGAAAACTAATTAAGAATAAGTTGAAAAGAAAACTGATTTTAAAAGTAAAACTAGTTTGAAATTGGATTGGTTGTAAAACATAATTGGAAAGGTAATCCTCCCCGAGTTCAGGTTTGTAACTAATGACTTATCCTAGATGTTAGCGAATGGTCACATAGACATAACCATTATTGGTTTAACTAGATCTAGTGAGATTGATCGAGACTGTTATAAATGAATGACTCAGATTATACCCAATTTATGTTAACCAACCCAATCCTAACCCTTGAGAAGTTTCCCGATGTGAATAAATCTAAAACATTCACACAAACTACAACATAGGTTTCAATTAACATAAATATTTTAGAAGTTATAATTAACAAATAAAGTCACTTTGCTTAAAATGCCTAGTTCAACAATAACCCAATTGAAAACACAAGAACAAGTCAAACGTACACAAACCCTACCACCGGAGAGGATCACGGATGGTTTAGTCGGATATGGCAACAAAAATCAACTAAAAAACTAATGAAAACATTGTTCTAAACATTGAGGAATCAAACCGAGTTTTAAAAATGAGATATTGAGCCTTGAAATCGCCTCTGGAAGTCTTGGGACTTAGAGACAGCTGGGAATCAATTGATAGGTCAAAACCTTGATTTCTCGTCTTTTTATAAAAATTCAGTGCGTCGTGCACCGTAGGTCATGTGACCACCATAAGTTACATTAGAAGCCTTCTGCATTTTCTAGTTGTTGTTGCACCGTAGGTCACTCCACCACCGTAAGTTATTGTGGTGGCTTTCTACATTTTCTTCACTATAGCCACTGTAAGTTACGATGACCAGACGACCTACGGTGGCCAACCTTTTTTTTCTCTTATCTTTTGTCTTGTTTCTTGTCTTTTACTCGGGCTTGCCCAACTTCATCATAGGACTTCTTAATTAGCTTTATTTACCTCTTAGCTCCCAACACCTACAAATCATAAAGACACCCACAATCACCTCTTTCTAACAAATAAACTCATTAAAATCTTACAATTAACACTGTTAACAACCATTCACACTCCCGAACATCACATTTCACTTTAACATGTCCCTACAAACGAACTCTTAGGTGGGACTATGAGGTTGGATCGTTGACTATTAAACTGAGTAGACGCTGCTCCTTTGGTCATGAGATCGGTAAGTTGGTTATTAGTAGAAACATTGTTGGATCATGATAAGGCTGGTGCAACCAAAATCACTTCATAGTCACTTTTGGTACTACATTAAAGGGCTTCCGAAGCTGAGAAGAGATCTTTCGAGAGTCTGAAGGACAGCTTCCGAAGACAAAGTCTGATGAAAGAGCTTCCGAAGACAAAGTCTGAAAGAGCTTCCGAAGACAAAGTCTGATGAAAGAGCTTCTGAAGACAAAGTCTGAAAGAGCTTCCGAAGACAAAGTCTGATGAAAGAGCTGAAGACAAAGTCTGCTTCCGAAGACAAAGAAGACTCCAAGCCTCGGAAGAAGCAGTCTTCCGAAGTATAAGTGGCTTCGGAAGAAGTTATTCTTCCGAAGTACTTTATCCTTCGGAAGACATTGCTATGTCCAGCAGATAAAAGTATGGTCCCTGACAGTCCGCTGCAGACCTCTGATACAGCATGGCATCTTCCTAAAGAGCCATGTTGTTGACCATACTTTATTCTACTGTTCACCTTTTATGATAGTACATGTTACCAACTTTAGTTGGTGACAAAAGGTAAGTCAGGGACATGTCCTGACTACCAACTTTCAGGCAAAATGTCTGAAAGACCTCACCTAGAGTCTTGTAGTATAGATGTAAGGTTAGAGGTGTCCAGCTGGTATCAAAGTATATCCGGCTGTAGGTAGTATTATATATATCTTCTCCCTGTAACTCTTTAGACAAGCGATTTGAGTCCAAGTGTCTTGTAATCCTTTGAGTTGAGAAGCAATATATAAAAGTACCTTGAAAATTTATCTGCTGTGTTAATTTTCTTACTGCTTGCTACTTGATATATTGTGATCAACTCTTCATAAGACTGCTTGCTGAGTGTTGATTCATAGTGAGTTGAGAGAAAAACCACCCCCAAATCCGATCCTGCAATCGGTATCAGAGCACCAGGCTCTTGATTGTGAGATCTTACCATCCTAATCAACCTGTTTTTCACTCCTCACCACAATCCACTCACTCAAATGGCCGCTCTCTCCAAGGCTGATATGGAAACTGGTACCTTGACCAAGTCTCCAATGATCACCCCTGAAGACTTTGACACATGGTGTATCAGGATGGAAGGCTTTATCAAGTGTCAAGATTCAAGGATGTGGGACTCCATTGTCAATGGTCCTTTCATACCAAGCACTACATCTGCCACTGGTAATCGAATCATTCCAAAAGATGTTGATGATTACTCAGAGGAAGACAGGAAGAGAATAGAGCTAGATCAAAGGGCTATGACTTGTCTCCAAACTGCTCTCCCCAACTCCGTCTACAGACGCTTCAAGAAGTGCAAGACTGCTAAAGATTTATGGGAAGCACTGAAGCTGATGTATGAAGGATCCAAGGAAACCCAAGAGAACAAGAAGGATCTCTTGAAGCAGCAGTTTGAGAACTTTACTTTCAAGGCTGGGAAGTTCATGTCTTCTCTTCCTAAACTATGGACTCACTACTGTGTTGTCATGAAGAGAACTTCGGACCTTAAGACTCTTTCTCTCACAGAGTTGTATGGTATCCTAAGTGCATTTCAGATGGAGATGAATATGCAGAACTCCTCTGATCACTCCAATAACCAACTGAGTTCAGCCTTTCATGTGGTTGAAAGGGAAAGCATAGAACCACAGCATCAGTTGTTATGCTACCCTGACAACTCACATACTGGACCCTTCATTACTCTACCTGAGACTCCAAAGTCTCAAAAGGTTCAACACAACTCCTTTCAGGATAGTTGTGCTTTTGTCTCTGGAAGTGGACACTCTGGTGATTTTCAATACTGCTTTGATGATCTTGAATGCTTCAGTCCAGATGATGTGGAGTATATGGACATTGTCCAGCAGATGGCTCTTTTAACTTACAGAGCGAAGAAGTTCTTCAAGAGAACTGGAAGGTAATTCCCTTAAAACCCAGTCAACAGCAAGTTTGGGTTTGATAAGAGCAAAGCAAGGTGTTACAACTGCAACCAACTTGGTCACTTTGCTAGGGAATGCAAGGCTCCCAAGAACAACCCGGGAACCCCACAGGCCTCCACACATCCCACGGCTCCCAAGCATGAAGAGAAGTCAACTAACCATCTCATCTTATGTGCAGGGACATCCATTTGACAAGAACAACAACATCTGGATTGTAGATAGTGGATGCTCCAGGCACATGACAGGGAACAGATCTCTCCTTCAACAATTCCAGAACTTTGATGGAGGGCCTGTCCAATTTGGAGGTGAGGCCGGAGGATATATTTCTGGCAGAGGAAGTATATCCAATGGCAGAATAAACATTGACAAAGTTCACTTTGTCAAACAGCTTGAACACAATCTGTTAAGTGTTTCTCAATTCAGTGATCAGAAGCATCAGATGCTCTTCACAGAACATGAGTGCATTATCCTCAGACCAGGGATGACAATTCCTCCGGAATTAGTGCTTCTCAGATCTCCCAGGAAAGGGGATATGTACAAGCTAGATATGAACAATGCTTCTCCTATGGGTGAAGTGTCATGCTTTCTTTCTAAAGCTGATAGTGATGAGTCAACACTATGGCATAAACGCATGTGTCATGTGAATTTTAAAACAATGAATAAATTGGCTAAAAATAACTTGGTACATGGTTTGCCTAAAAAGGAATTTTTCTGCAAAGATAACTGTGTTGCATGCCTGAAAGGGAAACAACACAGATCATCTCATAAATCCAAATGTGTTAACTCTATCACTACTCCATTACACTTATTGCACATGGATCTCTTTGGTCCCACAAGTATAATGAGCATTAGAAGGAAATCATACTGCCTTGTGATCGTTGATGATTTTACAAGATTTACATGGGTATTCTTTTTAAGAAGTAAAGATGAAACTGCTGAAACTTTAAAATCTTTTATTCTTAAAATAGAAAATCAAATTGATCACAAGGTTAAGATCATTAGAAGTGATCAAGGGACTGAGTTTAAGAACTTCATTCTTGACTCATTCTGTGACTCAAAAGGGATTGCCAGACAATATAGTGCTCCCAGAACTCCTCAACAAAACGGTGTTGCTGAGAGGAGGAATAGGACACTTATTGAGGCTGCTCGGACCATGTTAGCTGATTCAAAGCTGCCTCTAACATTCTGGGCAGAGGCAGTCAGCACTGCATGCTATGTGTAGAACAGGGTTCTTGTAGTAAAGCCCCATGGAGAAACCCCTTATGAGTTATGGAACAAGAGGCCACCGTTCATTGGCTTTCTAAGGTCCTTTGGCTGCAGGTGTACCATACTTAACACAAAGGACAACTTAGCAAAGTTTGCTGAGAAGTCGGATGATGCTATCTTTATTGGATACTCTTCTAGATCCAAAGCTTATAGAGTATACAATATCAAGAATCAACAATTTGAGGAGTCATCCAACATAGTTGTTAATGAGCACACTCCTTGTGTTAGGGGGAATGGACCTGAGTATATATTTGATTTAGAATTGTTTCCAAACTATTCTAAACCATCTTGTGAGAATGTTTCAGCTGGAACAGGTGCTCAAAGTGATGCTGATGCTGATGCAGGTCAACTATATGAGCTTCCCAGACCTATTCCAAATTCTCCAAGAGCTGAAGGGCAACAAGCTTCAACTATTCACAGATGTGACAGTGTAACTATCTCCAGAAATAGTGAAGCTTCAACAAGTGAATCACTTGATCAACTCAAAGTTCCTCAGGTGATCCACTACAACACCAGGTTGAGGGAAGTGGTATTCTGAAGGAACAGGCAACTGTTAATACTACTTCACAACCAACCATTGATGATGTTTCTCAATCATTCAATCAGTCCTCATTGAATGACTCTGAAACAGCAGTTGGACAGAGTGATCCAGTTCCTGATCAGAATATGTCTAACCTAGACTTATCTTTGCAACTGGAAGTGATTCCTCGTCTTAGGATTCACAACACTCATCCAACTGAGAACATCATAGGGAATGTCTCTGAGGGTGTGAGAACAAGAGGACAAACTCATCATGGGAATGTCTGCTTGTACTAATGCTTCCTGTCTCAGATGGAACCAAAGAAGGTAGAAGATGCCTTAAAGGATAGTAGTTAGGTTGAATCGATGCAGGAGGAGCTGCTTCAATTCAGAAGACAAAAGGTCTAGAATCTATGCCCACTACCATCTGGTCAAGTACCCATAGGCACAAAATGGGTATTCAGGAACAAGAAAGATGATAGAGGCTTGATCATCAAGAACAAGGCAAGACTAGTAGTTCAAGGATACACCCAGGAGGAAGGAATCGATTATACTGATGTCTTTGCACCTGTTGCAAGACTTGAGGCAGTTAGGATCTTCCTTGCTTATGCTGCATCCAAGAACTTCACAGTCTACCAACTTGATGTCAAGTGTGCTTTTCTATATGGGGATATAGATAGGGAAATCTATGTATGTCAACCTCCAGGATTTGAAGACCCACAGCACCCCAACTATGTGTGCAAGCTGGATAAAGCTCTATATGGGCTACACCAAGCACCTAGGCTGTGGTATGAGACCTTGTCTCAGTTTCTCCTGAAGAATGGATACACTATAGGTACCATTGACAAGACTCTTTTCATCAAAAAGAGTGGAGAAGACATTTTGCTAGTACAAGTCTATGTTGATGACATCATATTTGGTTCTTCAAACGACCAAATGTGCAAGGAGTTTGAAAGCATTATGAAGCAGAAGTTTGAGATGAGATCCATGGGAAAAATAGACTTTTTCCTTGGAATCCAGGTGAAACAGATGAAGGAAGGGTTCTTCATAAGTCAATCCAAGTATGTCTCAGACATCTTAGAAAGATTTGAAATGAAGGACTGTAAACCAGCCAAGACACCCATACCCAGAAACCATAATCTTTGCCCTGACCTTGAGGGGGAGGATACTGATCAACATCAGTATAGAGCAATTATTGGTTCTCTGATGTATCTCACTACAAGTAGACCGGATATCATGTCTGTCACATGCATTTGTGCAAGATATCAGGCTGCTCCAAAGGTGTCTCACCTAGCTGCTGTAAAGAGAATCCTCAGATACCTCAAAGGAGCACCTAAACTAGGACTCTGGTATCCAAGAAATAGTGATTTCAATCTCTATGGATACTCTGACAGTGACTATGGTGGCTGCAACATTGACAAGAAATCAACATCAGGAGGATGTCAATTTCTTAGTGGAAGGATTATCTCATGGCAATGCAAGAAACAATCCTGTGTCTCTACATCAACTGCTGAAGCTGAATACATTGTTGCTGCTAGCTGCTGTGCTCAACTACTATGGATTCAAAATTAGATGTTAGACTATGGGTTCAACTTCATGACTACTCCTATCCATATTGACAACAACAGTGCTATCTCCATTACTGAGAATCCGGTGAAGCACTCCAAGACAAAACACATTGATATCAGGTATCATTTCATTAGAGATATTCATGAGAAACAGTTGATAAAGTTAATCAAAGTTGAATCAAATGAACAATATGCTGATTTGTTCACAAAGGCATTTGATGAACAAAGATTTAAGTATCTCATATCAGCAATTGGGATGATAAACATTGAATAACTAACTCTTTTGAAGACCTTTTTAAATGAGTAATGTCTTGTGTCAATACAATTTAAGCCCTGTTACAAAAGATCTTTAAATTATTCCAAGTGTAAATTCCTTCCGAAGAGGAACTAACTCTCGGAAGATATTCCTGAATATCTTCCGAAGTCAAGTTCCTCAATGGAAATTTTCTTCTCGGAAGAGTTTTTGGTCTCGGAAGAAGCGATTGATTTTATATCAGATCTACTTCCGAAACTTATACAACTCTCCATTCGGAAATACAACTTTACCTTCGGAAGCAATGCCTTGCTTCGGAAGATAAAGTGCCTTCAAAGGACAATTTTACCTTCGGAAGCAATATCAAGCTTCGGAAGAGAAATTGCCTTCGGAAGAAAATTACCTTCGGAAATGTTTTACCCTCGGAAGTAAAGGTTTTTATATGTAACGGATATCTTTTGGGCCCCACTCTGTAAAAAGTAAAGATTTTGTTGATGATGGTCAGATTATTTAAAATTATCTTTGCCGCCACTGTCATTTCTCCGCCGTAAACCACCATACCACCCACAGTAACCCCAAAACAGTCACCCTATTACCACCACTACCACTATTCACCCCTCTTTAAATAATCTTGACTCATCAATTTCATCTTCTTTTACCACTTTACAGCCCTAACTGTTCCCTTCACTGTCAAACCCTCAATTTCACCCAAAATTTCAAGCTTACCTTTTCTTCAATGGCGCTAAACCCTCAGCACAACCAAGTCACGTTACTTGACTCGTCAAGGGATGCTGACTTCACCCAAATCATCACCTTTCTTACCGAATCCACCTACCTCACTGCACTAACAGTTAACCCCACCGTATACTCCAACCATATGTCAGAATTTTGGAGCAACGGTGAAACTGCAGTACTGAATGGGGTTCGAGTCCAGAGAACCCGAGTTTGTGGCCAAGAGTTGGTCATCAATGAACAGCTCATCAGGGAGCATCTCGAGCTTCACGATGATGGGGCTCCTACTGAGTTCCCCAAGGAAGACATGGAAGGCACCTATATCCTCATGGGATATGGAGGCGATCTCAGCAGGTCTACAGTATACAAGTTCAACTTCTCTTATCATTGGAAGTTCCTGCTGCACATTGTCCTACATTACCTCTCCAACAAATCAGGGGGTTGGGATCAAATCCCATATGAACTAGGATGCCTAGTTCATGGGTTGGTGAGAGGCCTCAGATTCAACTACTCACGATTTGTGTTGAACAACCTAATCGCCAATCTGAGCAGGGATACATTCTTCATGTATCCCCGATTTCTTCAACACATAATCAACTGTGAGATGGAACCAAGCAAGCTTGTCTGCGCAGCTGCTCTTCCTGTTCCACACATGAGGCCTACCATCTTCAAAATACTGAAGAAGATGTCTACCAACTTCACTGGACGGTACACTCCATTACCTCCAGAGATGACTGAGCGCATAGCTCCTGGTGACATCCCTGTTATCCCCACAGGTGATGAACCCACACCAGCAACATCCACCGCAATACCAAAACCTTCTCTACCCATCAAAGCTACATATCAGAGACGCCCTAAACGAACCCTTGTTCAATCTACTCTGATTGAACAAGCTCCTTCTTTTCACACCCAAAGGACTAGAGTGGAATCATGGGCTCCCACTCAGTCCGAGGTCACAGCATCCTTCACAATTGACCTCAATGTGGGTTTTGAGCCTTCTCAGTCTCAAACCCCTGAGCCCGAACCCCAAGCCTTAAGTTCACAGGGTGAGTCTCTACACTCCCCTGTGCAGTCTTCTAGGGATAGCCCCACCATAGGCTCAATGCCTGTAGACATTGATCAAGGTCCCGGGTCAGTAGGACTAACCACCCTCTCTTTCACTGACCTTTTACTCCGAACTGATGAAGAGATTACATCTCTCCATGGCCATGAAGTTGATCTACAATACCCACTGAAAGATCAATAGAGCCAAGAGGGATCCCTTGTCTCTAGCCCCCATCAGAAGCCAGCTACTGAGGTGAGTCCCACTGATGTGGAGGGGACTCATGTAGACTTAGCTGCCACTACTCAGAGTCTCTCATTGAGCTCTCAGGACAGTGGTAACATCATTAGGACTGAGTCTACGGCAACTTTGCCCATTGACATCTCTGACAGAGATGACTCTGAGCAAAGGAAACCAGGGTGCCAAGAAGCCACATCTGGTGGTGAGAGTGAGCATACTAGGTATGTTATCTCATCTCCCCGTGATTCTTCTCATGAAGATGAGGGAAGTATGCAACTAACACTTCAGTACTTGCTTTCTAAGGTCTCCAACCTGGAATCACAGGTGAAGATCTTAGAATCAAGGACTGCCACTCAGCAACTTGAGATTAACTATCTCAAGGCTAAACTAGCTGAGAAACAGACGGAGAGGTCTGTTAGGCATGTACCAATTCAGGTCTCAATGACTTCTTCCTCTAGCTCATCTAGCTCTCAAGATGATGCTACCAAAAAGGGGGAGAAAGTTCAGAGACAAACACCACAGGAACCACAGACCCAACTCATTTCTTCCCAAATCATTACACTACCTGAGTCATCTCAATCCTTTCTGGAGATTGACTCAAGGATGCTTCAAGATCTTTACAGACTTTTCACAAAGTTTGTATTGAGATCATCCCTAGAACAGCCCAGCCCCGACACCACACTTGCATACTTTGGGGCTTAGGAGCTTCAAAGACTGACTGCACCTTCTACCACTGTGGAGGAAGTTGGTCAACCTAAGGTCTTCATGGAACCTGAGATTAGCTTCGAAGGGGAAATGGGGACTGATGGCCCAGCAACTGAAACAGTTGGGACAGAATCTGCAGCAGTCTCATCTTCCGAAGCTCTAGCTGAAGCTTCCGAAGCTTACATGGAAGCCTCAGAAGAACAAGACAAGTCTTCCGAGGCCGAAATAGAAGCTGCGGAAGGCTTATTTCAGATGTCCGAGGAACTGACCATCAAAGATGTCATTGCTGAAATTGCATCTGAGGTGAGCAGGGAGGACATTTCTGACACTCCTCCAACCCAAGCACCAGCTGAACTTCTCTCTCAATCACAACCCTCCATCCAAGAACCACCACAGTCAAGCACCATCAAAGACAAAGGCAAAAGAAAATTGACTGCGGAAGAGCTTCAGGAGGAGGAAAAGATTGAGAAGGCCAAAAAGAAAGGTAGGTTTCCTACTGAGAAGCTGCTAGCTGCTAGTTCTAAAGCAGCTGTAGCCAATCAGGAAGAAATCAACCAGAAGAGAAGAACAGCACTCATTGACCAGCTCATCAATCTAGGAGCTGCCAATGAGGAGATACTCCTGCTACCATTAGAGGAATTGGTGACTTTGGAGAGGTCAACTAGGCTACAACAAGAAAAAGAAGCCAGGTTGGCCTTGGAGAAGGAAGAACAAGAGCAAAGGGAGGCAGCCCTGAAGCTGAGAGAGGCTAGGATCAAGTTCCTACTCTCAAGAGGCTTCAGTCTTCCTGAACTGTCTCCACATGACGATGACATGATCCTGCTGCTCCACAATAAAGAGCAGGAACAAATGGAGAAGGAAAGGAAGAAGGCTGCTAGGGAGAAGTTGAAGGTGAAAAGGAAGAGGGAGGAAGAGAAGGAGGTCACTGCCACCAAGAAGTCAACTGACAAAGCCTGGATGAAGGACTATCTCCGGGCTCATGGCTTCTCTGGTAGGCAGGTGGGACCTATGTTCGAAAGGACACTCCAGCGGATAGTCAGTGAAATTAAAGCTGACATCCGTTTAGGGAAAAGGAAGGAGATGTATAGGAGGATGAAAGGAATGGTCTTCACCCCAGCCACTCAACCACAGCCACAACCCACACCAGAACCAACCCCTTTTCTTATTAAAACAGATCCCACTGATGAAACCTTCACCCCTCAACCCACAACTCTACCCAAACCTACCACATCACCTCAACCACCCAAACTACCCATCCTAAAACCCAAGACTCAACCCAAAACCACTAAACCTAAGCCTACCCAACAACAACCAAGATCATCCCCTCAGCCTCCTCAACATCTCTCCTTCGAGGAAATAAAGGAGTTCAAGACGAGGCTCATTAACTGCACTACTTTGAGCAGCATCTCCTATGAGGGAGAACTTATCAACATCACCTATGTTGATAACTCCTCAAGCTCCCTCACTCTAGGCCAATTTCTTGAGTTGCCTAGAGATACTTTGGGCCAGGCCGCAAGACTTCTTCGTCTCAACTCCGATACCCTCAATGCTGAGGAGAAGAGGCTAAGAAGAAGACTGGTGACTCTGCTGGATACCAGGAAAGAGGATAGGATTTCTGGTCAATCTCCTGGACCTAGAAATGCAATAATCCAGTGGTGGTTTGATGAACCTTCTCACAACTTTGTTGTGGAAAGGGAGAATGGTAAAACCAACAGGCTTAATGCCACTTCTTTACTGCATCTCAGCAGATTTGATCTTGCTGAGCTTGCAGAGAAGCCATTCTCCAATCCCTCCAACTCTGAGACTGCTGCACACATCAGAAACCATATCAGTGGTCTCCACTTGGCTGAACGTAATAGAAGAGCTAAGATTGAAGAAGAGTTGAAGCTGAAAAGAGTGGAAGACAAGGAAAGATCAACCGCCAAAGGCACAGCCTTTCTACAGATGGTGGAAGGTCCTGAATTGGAACCAATAGTTCGATGGGAATATGACTATACTTCCCATCAACTAACTCTTTTCAGAGGGCCACAACAGAGGGTACACATAATCCAAGGTGACAGAGTAGAGGTTCTGTCCACCAAGGATCTGTACAAGATTCTCAGCACCACTGCAGGAAAGAATAAAGACACCGATAAACACCTGCTTTCCTTGGTGATGAGAGCTTTAAGAAGAAGAGAGAAGTGAAGTTTTGGTAGCATCAGCCTAGGGGGAGTTTGTTGGATCATGATAAGGCTGGTGCAACCAAAATCACTTCATAGTCATTTTTGGTACTACATTCAAAGGCTTCCGAAGCTGAGAAGAGATCTTCCGAGAGTCTGAAGGACAGCTTCCGAAGACAAAGTCTGAAAGAGCTTCCGAAGACAAAGTCTGAGCTTCCAAAGACAAAGTCTGATGAAAGAGCTGAAGACAAAGTCTGCTTCCGAAGACAAAGAAGACTCCAAGCCTCGGAAGAAGCAGTCTTCCGAAGTATAAGTGCCTTCGGAAGAAGTTATTCTTCCGAAGTACTTTATCCTTCGGAAGACATTGCTATGTCTAGCAGATAAAAGTATGGTCCCTAACAGTCCGCTGTAGACCTCTGATACAGCATGGCATCTTACTAAAGAGCCATGTTGTTGACCATACTTTATTCTACTGTTCACCTTTTTATGATAGTACATGTTACCAACTTTAGTTGGTGACAAAAGGTAAGTCAGGGACATGTCCTGACTACCAACTTTCAGACAAAATGTCTGAAAGACCTCACCTAGAGTCTTGTAGTATAGATGTAAGGTTAGAGGTGTCCAGCTGGTATCAAAGTATATCTGGCTGTAGGTAGTATTATATATATCTTCTCCCTGTAACTCTTTAGATAAGCGATTTGAGTCCAAGTGTCTTGTAATCCTTTGAGTTGAGAAGCAATATATAAAAGTACCTTGAAAATTTATCTGCTGTGTTAATTTTCTTACTGCTGTTTACTTGATATATTGTGATCAACTCTTCATAAGACTGCTTGCTGAGTGTTGATTCACAGTGAGTTGAGAGAAAAACCACCCCAAATCCGATCCTGCAAACGTATTGGCTGCTTGTACATTTGATTTAAAGTTTACATATGTTTTAACTGGTTGGGAGGGCACTGCATCAGACTCGAGAATACTTAAGAATGCATTGACTAGAGACGATAAACTACTAATACCAACGGGTATTTTCTTAACCGAATTTACTTAATTGGTTGATATTTTATAATGATACTAATTACAACCTATTTATAGGTAGGTATTGTTTAGTAGACGCAGGTTTGCCTCATACGAGTACACTAATGACGCCATATAGAGGTGTTAGGTATCATTTGAAAGATTACTCTACTCGATCCCCCGAAAATTCGAAGGAGTTGTTTAACCTTCGTCATGCATCATTACGAAACGCAATTGAACGAGCATTTGGTGTCCTAAAAAAGAGGTTTCCTATTATTAGAAGTACATCAGAACCATTTTACTCTTGTAAAACACAATCTGATATCTTTCTGGCATGTTGTATTTTACACAACTATTTACTAGAGGAAGATCATGACAAAAATCTAGAAGACGAGGTCATACAAGAGGTGCTAAATAGATCACAAGAGGAAGAGCGTCATAATACAAGAGACATCTGGGAGGGAAGTCCAGGAGTGGAACAACTAAGAAACTCAATTGCAAATGAAATGTGGACGAACTATTTGTTATATCCAAACAATAAAATAGATATGTCAAAATAGATTTATCATGGTTTTGGTTTGTTATTGAATGTTATCGTTTCAATTAATTGGATGATTTGGTTCTTTTTTCTTATTTACACGTGCATACTTTCAATATATTTATCATAAGCCACGATTTATATGTCCTTAAAATTTATCATAACTAGTATATTTATTAATTACTTTATGTGTCGATGTATCCTTCTTTTATCTATGTTATCATGTAGAAATCATCATGAGCAAACACGAAGCGATTGGAATTATGGAAAAAAAAGATTACGTAAAGTGGACAGAGAATATGGACAATGTATTCATTCAAGCGATGATAACACAACAAGATAAGGGTAACAGGATTAATGGTACATTTACTTCACAAGCATATAGTAATATGGTTGATGAGCTACGTACAAAGCTTGGAATGGATTTTACCAAAAATAATTTGAAGAATCATCTAAAAACATTGAAAGATCGTTTTTCTCAATGGTACGATATGTTTCGTGGAACTTCATTGAGTGGGTTCTCATGGAATTCTAATACTCAACTTATTGAAGCAGAAGACGAAGTATGGGACAAATTAATAGATGTAAGTGCTTTATTATTTATTAAATATTTATGTTATAGTTTATAATACTAATCATCTTTGTTTCATTAAACAGTCAAAGCCCGATGCTGCAGTGTTGAAAACAAAGAAAGTGACAAACTTTAATGAAATGTTAGAACTCTTTGCAAGGGATAGGGCATCCGGTTCACAAGCTGAAACCGCTAAAGAAAGAAATACTAGATTGCAGAAGTATAACAACGTTACAATAGAAACAATTACAGAAGTGGATGACTTATTAGCTGCCAACGAAGTAACTTTGGAGAACCAATATAATATTGATGATGATGTTCAAGTGTTATATTCTACACCTTCTCCACCTGAGCAGTCTTCGAGTGCCAAAAATGTAAAAGTAAAAAAAGAATACTTGAAGAAGATGAAAATTTGAACTCACATCTCTTGAATGGCGTTGCAAGTGTTGCTAGTGCAATTCGAGAAGATAATAAAATACTTGAAGAAGTTCATCATGAGTATAATGGTGAAGAAATTTATAAAAAATTGGAGCTGATGGGTTTAGAATCGATGAAATAACGGGAGCCTTAAATTATTTGGCGGTCAATCAAGCAAAAACAAGGATATGCATTTATTTAGTACTACTTTTTTTGTTAAGTAATTTCCAACAAACATGATATTTTTAATTTTTTTTGTTAGTTTGGTTTTGGTTATGGATCTTAACTATGATATCGTCGCTTATTAATTTTTTTGTTTAGTTGGGTTTTTGATATATGAAGTTTGAAGAATGATTTAAAATGTTGTAATCATTGTTTAATATTGTTGCTAACTTTGCATATAATATTATAAAGTTAATATCAAGGGTATGATTGTAAAATTACAACTTTCTTTTCTTTTCCTTTCAATTCGGGAACACATTAAAACTTTAATTTCTTTTCTTTTCTTTAAAACTCGAGAACACAAAATCTTTCCTTTCTTTTCTTTTCTCTTCTCTCCTAAAACGTCATTTCTTTTATTTTCTTTCGTTACTTAAACTCGGAGCATAGCGTAAGAATTAAAAACATAAAAGGAAAAGTTTACATCCAAAATCCCTTCTCTCGTATAGTCCTGTTCCTAAGAGGCTACCGTGCTCCGCCTCGTCCCGTGCTTGGTTGCTCCGACCGGCCACCGATCAGTGATTGCACCGCCACCCGAAGACATACGTTTTCCTTTGGCCTCCGGTTTACCGATCGTTTTGATTTACGTCAAAGGTATCACTATCCTTTATCTCCTTATCATCTACGTATAACTTATAGTGTTTTTTGCTATTCTGATTTCTCTAAAGCCTTAATTATAGCCTTTATTTGATCGGTTTGCTAGTTTTGGTTCTCTGATTCGTTTGGAACCCTAAGTTCCGAAACTCAAACCCTAGCGGTTTGCAAAACTGATTTTTTTCATTATTCTCCTTACCTAACTCATTCTCATTCGTTTTGTTAGGGCTTGCTTTCCAATTATGAAGTTTTAATGTATGAATCGGTTTTTCATGAGAAGCTGCAGTGAAATTTTGATTTTTAATCTGTTGTTTACTAAAATTGTTCATTGTTTTCTCATGAGAATTCTTAATTAGTCCAGCATTGTATGCACATTGTTACTATTGTTCTGTTCTTGTGGAATGGGATTAACATGCTGGACCATATATTTATGGGGACTTATTTAAGAAATAGATTTTTGGTGCATTTTATTCTATCAGCCTTTTCGGATCATAAAATTGCTCCCGATTGAGATGAGGTGCATTGCCATATAAATTTTGGGTTTCTTTGTATGATACAGTGGACCGACCATAGAACCCTGTTTAATAAGCGGAACACATATGCAGATAGACAGCCAAAAACCCTAACCCTAATGGGGCTAACGCTAATATATGCCGTCAGTTTCATGTGAAAAGGTTAAATGTTGTGGTAAATTGCTGTGATGTAGTTTTCATTTGGGATATTGGGTCACTGAAAGATTGTGTAAATACTTTATTAAATTATTAGTTCTTTGCCTAGCTTTGTATGGTATCTCTTTATGTATGCAATGTGGATAAGTTACGTCAAAGCTACTTCATTTTACTTTCCATAGGACATGAGAGAGTTTTGGTGATTTATGACACTTTAGTGCAGATACGACAAATTGCTATTATGGATATAACATTTTAAGGAAAAACATCAGTAATGTTGTGTTTGAGTTCCCTATAACTTTATAAATTGGAGCTACCTGAAAATATCGGTTACAAATAAACGTGTTGTGTAACTTTTGGTGAATGTTTAACCCTTGATTTAAAATGCATGTGTTTTTTAAAATTCTAGCACTTGTAACTGTATATATGGATTATGTTGAACTTTGTTACAGGCCTGTGAACTTCCAGTATCAAATTAGTAGTTACCATTTTACCGAAAGATAAAACATAAGCTCTATGCTTGCTCCATCATGTTCAAGTGATCTTTATTCAGTTATAAAAGCCACCACATTCCACTTTCTTCATATTCTTTAAAAAAAACTAAAAATATTATGCATCATTAATTAACCGACATTCCTTAAAATTTAAATTGCAAAAACCAAGTTCTTAGTTTCTTGAATAGGTTCCTAAAATACCTTGTAATAAGGCATATAGAAAATTGCAATAGTGCAACTAGTTGTGTTGGCAGGGTAGGTTTTACACCGAAACAAATTTATTACTTTATAAATGAATAGTTATTAATTTAAAAGTTTTCCAAATTTGAATGAAAATCCATTTATGATACTTAATCAAATGGCTGCAACTCTAATCTATTAAAGACCCTATAGTGGTTCTTATTTCGAATATTTCAGCAAAGTCACTTGTTTCAGTGAAAGATGTGGCTTGCCACTGCTTTTTTGTTTTTACGAGGAAAAAGACTAATGAACATAATAATCCATGCCTGAGATAGAGGTAAGGTTTTGCCCCATCTCAACCCCCCCACACCACCACCACCACCACCACCAACACCACCAACACTAACACACACACACAACAAAGACCCTATGTTTTGAGTGGGATTTTTTTTGTAGGTTTGTTAAATATGCATGCATGACAAAGAAGGGTGCTCTAAAATAAATATTTTATATATCTCATTGGAACCTACTTTGAGGTTTGTTGAAGGCCAGACTATAGTACCCTTTGTTTTGTTGGTGTGGGATGGTTGGGGTTTTTTTTTTTTTTTTTTTTTTTTTTTTTTATCTCAAACAAGTGAAATCAAAAAATACAACTAAAAGGGCAGCACGTCAAATGAGTGTAACGGGTTGAAAGTGGCCCAAAGTCTATTTTAATGCATTCAACCTTCTAAACTTTTTTATTGAAAGATTTGGGCTATGGTTGTAATAATATAATTTCATAACCATAATTAGCATAAAGTTATTTGAACTCATATTTAATGTATTCACTCATCAAGAGGGGGTTTGACCAAACAGATTAATGTCTGCAAGAGGGCATGGAGAACCATCATATGGAAGCCGGTCAACCCAAGCTCCTGGGATGATGCGTCATGGTTCATACCCTGTGGGCCACCACACTGCAGAGGCGCATCACCCTGAACGTGTTGATAGCAAGCTAGTGGGTCAGTCAGCTGAACTAGAAAGGCTAGTCAGTGACAACCAGAAACTGGCAACTACTCATGTGGCCTTACGCCAAGACTTGGTTGCCGCAAAGCAAGATATTCAAAAGCTCAGGGCCCACATTGGAAGCATCCAGACTGAAAGTGACATTCAGATTCGATTATTGTTGGACAAGATTGCAAAAATGGAGGTTAATATTCAGGCTGGTGAGAACATGAAGAAAGAACTTCAGAGGGCCCACACTGAGGCCAGAGCTTTGGTGGTAACTAGACAGGATCTGATCGGCCAAATTGAGAAGGCTAGCAAAGAATTGGAGAAGGCACGTGCTGAAGTGGAAAAATTACCCGAAATGCAGGCTGAACTTGATGGCTTGAGACAAGAACACCACAAATTACGGTTAGTAAATGAATTTGGCTTCTAGTTATTTATATAATAGGTTGAAATTGTTACCTATTTACTTATAAATGAACCAATCCGGGTTATGTTTTATCTTTAACGTGTCAAATGTGTGAAAAAAAAATTGATTAAAAATGGGTCAAACGGGTTGTAAGTTGCTCAAAGTGCATTTTTAATGGGCCATTGTATTCAAAAAATTAGTTCATCATTTAAAATAATACTATTTTTGTAACTATGCTTGCCTACTTGGCATAATAATTATCTATAAAAAATGATATTTTTGGACAAGAAGTTAATTGGATCAACCCAAATCGACACAAAACTACTCATTTTGACTCTTGATCCAACCCAACAACCTGCATGTTTTGCTACCTCTATATTATTTGATAGTGGGTCTGAACCTAGTCGTTTATTTGTGTTCTTGCAGGTTGGTTTTTGAGAATGAAAAAAGCTTAAACATGAATAAAGTGTCGCAACTGGAACTTATGGATAAAGATCTTATGGGTCTGGCAAGAGAAGTGGAGAGGTTACGAGCTGAGGTTTTGGATGCTGAAAAGAAGGCAAATGGTATGTTTTTTCCCCGTTCCTTTTAAGCAAACTTTTCTATGAGTTCATTAACATGTTAAAAGATTAAACATAACCCAATCGACCCGTTTATAAGTAAATGGGTCAAAATGGACCTCTGTTAATATAAACGAGCAGCAAGCATATAGATTTAAGCAATCAAGTAGACAAGTCTTTTTCCTACATGAAATAACAGTCTATTCTCTATGCAGCACCAAATGTCTACAATGGGCCCTACATGAACCAAGAATTTTACCCTCCACCTCCTATGCATGCTAGCGGTGGTGGCTATGTTGATGGGTATGGAAGTTATCATCATGGCCACATGGGTGTTGGCGGTGCCGTAGAGGGAATGATTCCTTACAGTGGTGGTCATTTTGGAGTAGGTGGTCCAGGTGGCAACCCTCATTGGGGACCACCACACATGGTCCCTTACGGTGTAGGCCACACTGGACTAGCACCTCGAGCTCCTCTAGGTGGCAATCCACCACCATGGAGTGGACCACCACCGCGTAACAACTAAAAAAAACTGAACAGGGCTAGAACTTGCAACGTAGGTATATTTTTTTTTCCTGGTTCACATACTGTGCCATATGCAGATCTTATCCTCTTTTTTCATGAAAATGTAATGCCTTAATGATACCATCCCCACCCCCAGCAACTTATAAAGTGTTGTAGAAGGTTTAGATTTTACAAAGTTGGGGATTTATGTTTCATTTTTGGCATTATGCTCTCTTTTGACTGTTAAATTGTCAATATGAATCTTGTTATTTATCATCATATCAGTCAAGAAATTTTACATCTTTTTGCTTCATTTCTTCCCCTTATAATATAGTCATCAGAAAAGAAACTACGGTTTACAATGTATATTCGGCAATTATAATCTATCTTCAGAAATTAACACTGAAAGATAATTAAAATATAATAATTATAGTACAACCTTGATAAATGAATATTCTTAGAATCAGAAAAGTATCTGTTTAGTGACTTCATTTATTGATTGATTGGTAAAATATACATATCTTGTAAAATTACATGTTTTCTTAGGTTTTTAATGTAAAATTACATGTTTTCTGAGTTTTTTTCCCAAGATGGTATTGGTGAAAAAATAATTACCAAAATGGGTGATCTAAAAAATATTTACTAAAATGGGTGTTTTTTTTTAATTTCTTATGAAGTAAATTACTCAAGTGATCCTTATGCTTTGTATGAATTTCACCTTTGTCTATAGCTTTATAAAATTTACCATACGATTGACCTATATACAAATTGAAATGGATTGAACCTTACGGCAATGACCGAAATACGTGATTGTGATTGTGTATCATGTTTAAATCAGCAATCATTGGAAAAGTTTTCTAGACTTCTAGTAAAGGTTTAAAATCAACAAATCATATCGATTTATAGGAGTTATTGTTGTTTGGCATCATATAACAACACCACTTGAAATTCACATTTTGTCACAACATTGCTATTATAGGATTGAAATTATTTCTTCGAGGAGTCAACTTAATGAAGCACCATTGCAAGAGCGCTATTTCTTGGTGAAGATCGATGACGACATACGACAGTGGAGATATGGAAGGGTATAAGATTAGCAGGTGTACCATGGTCGATTGAAGATTGACCAACAACTGAGCAAACGGGTTGGATTTGATGGACCTGGACCTAGACCGGACCTACCCGGAACTAGATTCCGAAAATAAACAATACAAAAACCTGAACTAAGGGAGCGTTTGGTTGGAAGGAATGGAATGGAATTGAATTGAATTGAGAAACTAGTATAATTTTCAAGTAAAATTATGTTTGAGTGGGTAATGAAATGTAAAACCCAAGGGAATGTTTCATCTCAAATCCCTTGGTTGTGGGATTTCAAATTCCCTCTCTAGGTGGAAGGATTTTGAAATCCCACAACCAAGGGAATTTGAGGTGAAACGTTCCCTTTGGTTTTATATTTCATTACCCACTCAAACATAATTTTACTTGAAAACTATACTAGTTTCTCAATCCATTCCATTCCATTCCATTCCTTCCAACCAAACACTCCCTAATGATTATGAAGGTCTCGGTTAAAAACGAATCCAATATAACCAATGTGATGTGCAGAGCCAAATTCAAACATACATAACTAGTACCTACCCTGATGATGAACATATGCATATACATAGTTACTGAGATGATCGCATACTTGAAAAAGAACATATACACATAGTACTTGTTGTGAGGATGTTGATGATTCATAGAAATATATGTATGTACATACCTTTCAATACCTTTAGAAGATGATGATTAAATAAAAGAATAAAAAGAAAGAATTTAATAGATTATTTAAAGTAGAAAAAAATATCCATTTTAGTAAATATTTTTCAAATCACCCATTTTGGTAAATATTTTTTCTATAATTTTGGAAAAAAAACTCCATGTTTTCTCATATCATAAGTTTTTAATGTAATTTGAGGAGACATGTAATTTTGTACTTTTAAAGATGTATGAAATTGCTCCTATATATTGAAATGCTTTTGAAGCATGATTTAAGGAAACATATAAGTTTGTAATTTTGAATTAGGTGTGTGAAATTGCTCTTACTTATTGACTCATACTAATATTTTAGATGGAAGAAAATTATAAGTTTATATATTCATTCATCAAATAAAATAGAAATAAGAAAATGTAGTAGTTGAAATTGGCTTTTGTTGACTTCTTGTTGAGGTAGACGAAAGATGTTCATTCGTATGTGTATCACAAAGATCCTTTTCGAATGGGACATATAAAGACACATTTCATTGTCAATTAAAATTTGAAAAGACAGACCAATCAATTGAATAAGATAACATGTTTGGCAACAAACACTACAAACTAACATCCTGGAGTTTTCCTAACAAATGTTACAAACTAACATCCTAAAGTTTTCCTCATTATTTAATTTGCGGTGTGAAGCAAAAATTCATGGTTAGAAAGTTAAGAGGTTAAACGAGCAAATGTAGAAAACATAAAGGGACAGAGGGTGTTAGCTAGGAAACTCAACCTTATTATACCTTTATATAAAGGGGAGTTGGCGCCCACACTCTTTCTTACTTGTGAGTTAAGCTTTTCAAATCAGGTAGAGAGAAAGAGAGTTCACGGCTAGAAAGAGAGTTTGTAAAGAAGAAAAATATATGATTTTATACTTAATCTTGATCAAAAGCGTAGATCTAAATATGAATAACGTATATATGTAAAATATAAAGGAAAAAATAATAAAGTTGGTAACTTGATGAATTTTGCTAGATCTCAACATAAACCACCTCTTTTCTAGGGTTTGTTCGAAGCATACATTGAAGATGAGTTCTAAGTGCTAAAGTTTTTACATGTTTTACTATTTTGTGATGAGTATGCATGCGTAATGGTGTTTGAATAAAAGTAGATAACTTTTTGAATGTTATCGTTTTCCTTTTTATAAAAAACAACTAGAGTTTATAATTTTATGCATGAATGTTCTTGCATGATCATAGTATGTGATGAATTCTAAAAAGATAGTTGTATGATATGTTTAAGTGTAATGAAAATAATGTTGAACTTGTAAAAAAACAAACAAACAATATGTTCTAAGACCTATTACATCTCCGTAAATGATAGTACAGCCTTGATAGTGTTGTACCTTGTATCGACTGATAATCTTTGTATGTTTCCATACTAAAAAAAGAAGGGAAAATCATGGTCACCGTATTTGAGATATAATATCCCTAAGTGAGGTATACCCTTCGTATCTCCCCATACTTAGAATCAATGATCCAAGCCCACAAAAACACATACAACCTTTGTATTTGAGTTTGTGCTTCTACAACTTATAATACTTAGAAATGATGTTAAAACCTTCATAACTGAGATTGAACCTCTGTAACTCGGGTTACTTGGATATGACTAATGTTAAAGCCTCTACATCTTAGTTGACTCTGCAACTCAACATACTTAAACAAATTTGTGAAATAGTACCCTCGCATCTAACTCAAAGCCTCCATAACTGACTCCTCTCCATATCTCCTAACACCTAGCCATTTTACGACATAGTTCCTTTGTAACTGACTTAATGCCTTTGCATCAAAGTCCACAACTCCAGAACTGACCTAAGTCATACTTGTGCGAATGTGATGGTTTGTAGAGTACAATAAAGTATTTTATGATAAAGTAAAACTAAAGAAAGATAAATACAATAATTGATAAAGTATTGTTAAAGGAAAACAAATAAAGCTAAAGTTACAGTTAAAACTAAATGATAACTTAAGTTTAAATATGACCATGTGCTTGTTTACTACTTGATAAAGTACAATAAAGTATTTTATGATAAAGTACTTTGTTGAATTTAAAAGGCCTAAGCTAATTGAACACCCTGTCAGGTGTTATCTGGACGCCCTTTGACTTTTTTCACGGCCCGTGAAGGGCCTTACGGGTCGTAAGGTGTTCGAAATTTAAATTTCGCAGCTTTATCCGCTCACGGGCTGTGAAACACATCACGGCCCGTAAGCGTCTAACATCACGGCCCGTGAACAAGTGCCATAACGGCGCGTGAGTTCTCTCACGGGCCGTAGTAGTCCTTCTGAGGTGTTCTTATGATTTTCAAGCGTCTAACATCACGGGCCGTAACCCTTTAGGTGTTCTTATGATTTTCAATTTTTTTTGCAGATTATGCCGCCACGTAAACGTTCACGTCCAGAGACCGAGCCTGCGGGTCAGGGTGACTTCCTGGACCCACATATTGATCTTCGTTTTCCTCGAGAGACACAGCCACGGCTTAGGCTGTTGATATATTATGACGTATTTTGGATGACGTTTAAATGTTTTTTTAATGATGTATGATGAAACGTATTTATATATTTGGAGATTCTTGATTAACTACATTAAAAATGATTAAATAAAGAATTGATAAATTAAATAAAAAAATGTGTAAATTATACTAAATCTATACATTCAACCGGGTCTACGGGCCTTAGTTCGAGATATTTTTGAAATCGACTTCCGTATATAACCTCCCAATCATTAGCGTTTTCTGTTTTGTACAAGTATCAATATTTGCTCGGAACATGCATTGGATAGTCACCCACTAATCGAATTCTATGAAATGGTTATCTTGAATATAAGCAATTGAAATCATATGATGTTCACTCATATCACGAGGAGATAAGCAGAACGGGAAAAAAGTAGCGGAGTTGCAGATAAACTTAAAAATTATAACCACTCGAAACCTGTTAGCAATAAGGATTGTAGCAGGTGGCACTGTCCTTCAATTTTTTTTTGGGAGCTGCACCTAAGACGTTCCAGTTTAATGATTCCCTTATTTCATTTATATCAGGAAACATCGCAGCATACCTATATTTGTTTTCATCCAACTCAGCTATAAGTTCCGTACGAATAAAACGCCAGTGATTTTCACCATATCCCAGTGCGAGTGCTTTAGCACGAAAACCACAATTGTCGTCGGCTAAAACATCATCCGCACCTGAAATATACGGGAAAAAGAATGATGGAATCCAGCGATTAAACCGGAAAAAATTGTTTTTATCTTCGTCGCCCGGGATATATGAAAACTTGGAACTCTGTTGAGATAATCCATCTTTGGCTCTTGATTTGGAAGACATGGATTGACTGCGCTGCAAATACCCTTGTTTTGACTTTACCACTGAACTTGAATATGTTGGCGGAACTTCAAAATTTTCTCTAGGTTGAACATATGAACTATGTCTAGGGGGGTCTAATATTGTTTCTTTTTGCTTATCTTTTTTAGGACGACCCCGTGTATGTGTTTGGACTTTAGGAGGTTTTTTATTAGTTTTTGAAGGATGAATGAAAGATTTGAAAATATTAATAAAAGATTTTTTCACATTTTCGGGTTGGACAAGTAAATGTTTTGTCACCATCTCCATCTCTTTATGCACATCTATTTGAAACTCCCGTACAATATACGCGGGTGAAAAATCTAGCTTCCTTCAAAAAACATCAATGGCTCGGGCGGGATACATTGACCTATAAAATAATAGATTAAATTAAACATAATAAAAGTTTTCATGAAAAAATAAAAAATGTAAAAGAACATTTACCTGTTTGAAAGTAATTGTTTAATTTACAAGCACACGGAATACCACAGCTGGTAAAAAGATGGCGGTCACATGATTCTTTGGATATAATTAGATGATTTATCCTGTTAATCTCACCAACTAAGAGATCTAAAGCTGCAAAAGAAACGTTACCTCGCAACAATTTAAGCACTTTATGATTATGTTGCACCATAAACATGATTTTACTTTTGGTAAAACTTTCTTTTATAGCAATTTCCTGGGTAACTAAGATATTATTGATAAAAGGAATAAATCTATTCAGAGTGCTATTGGTTGCTTTCAGGTAACTTTTCAACAACGAATGTTGACTCTCAACTCGGTTCGTTGTGTGCTGACCGAAGTTATAACTTTTATTTATCCTCGCCGACACAAATCTCTCTTTGTAGGGGTCCAACCAGTTATTTTTGAGGTACATCAGCACTCCTATTTAAAAAAATATAGTTATTTTTATGTAAATATACATATATTTTTAAGAATAACACTAGAAAACTTACTTGAATGTTTGGACACCAATCTACGATAAAGGCGGTCGTAATTATAAGCGCATATGTCCGTCGTTGCAGAGTTAATAAGTACAGACCACACATGCTCAAAAGCACCCCTCTCTTCATTTGAAAAACTCGCCTTGCAATGTTTAGCAATATTTTCCGAAATATACCATCTGCAAAGTAATCGAACAACACTCGGAAAAACTTCTTCTGACGCTTTCATCAGAGCGAGGTCTCGGTCGGTTAGTATAACACGGGGCTCCATACACTTTTCTTCCAGCGTTGCTTTTAGTTGCTCTAACACCCATCTGAAGTTGGCTTCATGCTCATAATCAATGAATGCGTGAGCAACAGAAAAAGATTTCAGGGTGGATGTCACACCAACCATTTGAACAAATGGCATTTTATACAAGTTAGTTTTATAAGTTGTATCAATCATCAACACGTGTGGGTACGCACGCCATAATGTGTGAGATGTGGGATGTATAAAAAAACTCCGTCGACGGTATTTGTCGGTTCATCTATGTGAGGGGTGTAAATATATTGATGTTGTTGTAGTATAGAAAAAAAAACTTGTATTGGGGTTTCACCAATTCTGGTGGACTTTTTAATTTTTGCCCGAGCGTTATATATGGTTCGTAACACAGACACGTTATTGGGATTTTGTTCCCTCAACGTGCCTAGAATGTTTCGAGGGTCAATATTTTGCTCGGTCAGATTCTTTACAGTAGAAAGCTCATTTTTGGTGAGCCTCATTGCGTATGCATGTCCTTCCAGGTGTTCAGCAGGTTCATGGTTATGAGTATCGTCCACAACAACTATAATCCACCCATCTCTCTTCATCTCGTACTTACCCTACAATTCAAATTGACAGTTTGTTTTTTTGGTGCCATTTTTTCTTAGAGTGGATGCTCCCTTATATACACCACCCCTGTCACACCCCGACCGACGGCGGAATCATCGGAGCGGACGAGGAAATAATTGATTGTTCATAACATATGATTGTCTAATAGTGGAAATAATATTAAAATCAGATTACAAGATAGCATGAGTATCACATATGCAGATACAACAATTGAAGTCACAAATAGTATTTGTCTTTTGTTTTGACTAAGTCCGGGTCTTATATGAGCATGTAGAAGTCCACTAACTTGCTTAACCTGAAATCATGTGAGAAAATAAAGTCAGCTAACGAGTTAGCTGGTGAGTAATCACAGTTTTGAATATACATATAGATTGATTGATTGATTGAGAATAATCCAATTCACAAGGTAACGTTAAGACTTATATTGCAATAGCAAAGCATATAGATAAAACGACACAATATAAACCCCTTGACTTGAAACTTGCATATAATAGACTTGCACACAAACACCATAGATTGACTAATTGCCTCTGGCACAATCACCACTCGTAAGCCATGTGGGGTGGGTTATCCAAACCAGTAGATCTACCATTGATACCAGGATTGATTGATTGAATTAGGTTTTTACTGTCGTCCAGTTTATCATAGTATGTTCATATAGTTGCAAGTAATAATATAACCTATATTGAATTGAATTTAGAATGAAATAACAATAGAATATCATGATTGAATATATTGTATCACATGATTTCCCCCAAATAGGAAATGATATAAAAAGGGGATATGAATACTCACATGATTGATGGGATTAGTATTTGGATGTGATTGATTAGACACCGATGATTTCCTTACGTATAATCTACGGAACGGTGTCTCGAGTTAGAATAATAATAATATGAGAATTGGAATTAGAATAGGGTTTCCATTGGGTTTTGAATGGTAGTTTAAATAAGATAATTTATTTAGTTTGAATGAATAAAATGAATTTATTTAAAGTGAGTATGTTTGAAAATTAATAGAAATAAATCTATCAATACATTTGAGATAGATTATTATAATGTGAGAAGAACAAATAACTAGTTTTATAAATTAATTATATGCTAATTAATTAAAATATTTAGTTATTTAAGTGATTAAAAGAAATGGAGATATTTCGGAAAGACTTAGGTTGTCTTTTGGTGATTTTATAGAATATCAACTTATAACGTTAAAGAATATTTAGTAAATAATTAATGGTCAAAGGAATAATTAATTTGGAAAATTAATTTGTTAGTTTTTCTTAAAACGATTCATATTTGATAAAAATAATAGTTTATAAATTGGAATAAGCTTTTATATCTTTTAAAAAAAATTATCATTTATAATTATATGTAGATATTGTTGAACAAATATTTTAGTGATCTAAACCACCATTTAAAGTCTAGAAAATAAACTAAATATATTATTTTATTAAATAAATTTACAGAAAATAATATGGTGTCTAAAAAATATTTAAATTTTATAAAAAACAATTTTTATATTTTTCTAAAATTTTTTGTAATTATTTTAAGGCTGAAAAAGCCTTTAAAAAATATATGGGGGGTGCCCGGGTTCGAACCCGGGACCTCAAGGTGAGTTTGTGAGCTTGTAACCAGTGAACCAAAGGCTATCAGCCGCGGTAGAATTTGGTTCGAATTGATTTTAACCACAAACACAAGATAACCCCCAATTACTAAGAACCCTAGATCAATCCAACCCAAATTGATCATCCAATCGTTCATGATAATGAAATCTACGTTGGGGCTTTGATTCCTTATGAAAAATCGAGTCCTTTACAATGTTTAGTTACCTGGATCGAAGTTTAAATCGATGAGGATGAACAAGAGATAGCCGCGACTTGAGACGAAATTGATTCGGGATTTAAACGTTGTTGATTTTCGAATTAACTCTGCAGATAGCTTCCAAAGACGATGATAAGTGAAAGCCCTCTATCAATTTCATGTTGGGAAGCTTTGAACATGGATTCCCATTAAGTTGCAGGTCCGAACGAAGATGTGGGTCGAATGTGGTGGTTTGTTGTGTTTCAAACGAAATTGAACTCGATGGACGCTTTTAAATGATTAAACGATCGATAGTGCGGATTTAATTTGATTATTATACAGTTAGTGCGATCGATCGAGGTTGGTCGGCCGAAGAACGTGGTTGGGTTTGATCTTAGATCGCACTCAATTTTTTCGAATTTAAGTGGGTCTTTAGTTCGAATTTTTCACGTGAAGGTGTCGGGTGTTTAATTGAGTTAAAAATCAAGTTAATTGGGGTGTTTGTGGGTCTTGCCGGAGGAGGCCGGGAGTGGCCGGAGATGGTGAGAAAGGGCGACGGTGGGGGGATGGGTTGTTTAAAAACAAATTTACACAAATGGTCCCTATGTTTTACTTTGTTTGTTATTTCATGTGTGAACCTTTTAAATCTAGTTTCTTAAATTACAAAAATAGCCCCTGGACTTATAAATCAATTTTTTTTATTCTTACAAATTGTTAATAGAAATTTTATTATTATTATTATTATTATTATTATTATTATTATTATTATTATTATTTATTATTATTATGATTATTGTAATTACTTGCAATTTATATCAACGTATTTGAATTTAATTGTTTAATAAATTAACTTTTATTTAAGAAAATACGCGATGTTACAGTCTCCCCTGCTTTAGGAAATTTCGTCTCTAAATTTTAATCACGAGGAGGCTGAAACGAAAAGATGAGGATACTGGGACTTTATTTGGTCCTCACGTTCCCAGGTAAATTCTGGCCACGTTTAGATTCTCAGCGGACTTTGACAATAGGTATCCGGCTACGTTTGAGTTGTTTGACTTCCCGATCCATAATTTCCATATGTTTCTCAATAAAGTGCATAGATTCATCAATCTGGACTTCGTCGAGTGGAATGTGGAGATTTTCATCGGCAAGACATTTCTTGAGGTTTGAAACATAAAACGTCGGATGTATATTGCTGAGTTATTGGGGTAGTTCAAGCTTGTAGGCTACTTTTCCAATTCGCTCAAGCACTTTGAATGGACCCCACGTAACGAGGTGCTAGTTTCCCTTTCTTTCCAAAGCGAATCACTCCCTTCCAAGGTGATACCTTAAGAAGTACGAGATCACCGACATTGTATTCCATGGGTTTACGTCTTTTATCAGCATAATGCTTTTGACGATTTCTAGCAGCAAGCAAGTTATCACGGATCTTATGATTTTTGTCGGTGGTTTCTTGTATTAATTCCGGACCAGTAATTTGTGATTCACCAGACCAACAGATGGGAGATCGACACTTTTGGCCATACAAGGCCTCAAACGGTGCCATCTGGATGCTGGTATGGTAACTGTTTATTGTAAGAGTATTCGATTAACGGAAGATGAGAATCCCACGATCTACTGAAATCAATGACACAAGCCCGGAGCATATCCTCGAGGGTTTGTATCGTTCTTTCAGTCTGACCGTCAGTTTACGGGTGATAGGCTGTGCTAAGATTCAGTTGAGTTTCGAGAGCTGATTGGAGACTTTTCAAGAAACGAGAGATGAAGCGACCATCGCGATTAGAGATTATATCTTTACTTGACAAAAGATTGTTTAGGAAGACTACCATCACGTAATCAGGTTTTGATGATAACCCACAATGAAAGTCGATAGATAAGGAATAAATGGTTTGATGTAGCTAGATCGAGTCAAAACATGAGAATAAAGGAAAAGAAATGGATTTAAGAATTTAAATATTCCAAGTTGGGAATCAAAATCAACCTAAAACGATCGGGTCTCTTTTCAAGTTCAGAGATCATGCTTTGGCTTGATAGGTCGAAACACTAACATTATTTCACCCTTCAAGTTACTACATGCTTCTCGTCACTTGATTACAACCTTGATAAGTTGAAGATCAAGAATAATAGTCATCAAGGTATGGTTTTCACCCCTAACTTGATGGTGTACGCTCAAGGTATGACCACTAACTTACCAATCAAAAAGTTCGATCCCAACTCGTTGTTGAGGATCCATAGAAATAAGACGAGGTAACTCATCATTAAGGTGAGGGATTCACTCCTATCTTAACGATGAAGTTTTATAAAAATAAAATATAACAGGATGAACTTATTCATCAAAATCCAGAATTCACTCCTACTTTGACGAGGTCGTTTCATTGAGAAAATACAATCCATGAAATTATCATCAAAGTATGGAATTCATGCCTATCTTGACGATTAGGCACACAATTAGGCACACAATCCATGAAATCCAGAATTCACTCCTAATTAGGCACACGATTAGGAGTGAATTCTGGATTTCATGGATTTCAAAGTAGGAGTGAATTCTGGATTTTGATGAATAGGTTCATCCTGTTATATTTTGTTTTTGTAAAACTTCATCGTTAAGATAGGAGTGAATCTCTCACCTTAATGATGAGTTACCTCGTCTTATTTCTATGGATCCTCAACAATGAGTTGGGATCGAACTTTTTGATTGGTAAGTTAGTGGTCATACCTTGAGCGTACACCATCAAGTTAGGGGTGAAAACCATACCTTGATGACTATTCTTCTTGATCTTCAACTTATCAAGGTTGTAATCAAGTGACGAGAAGCATGTAGTAACTTGAAGGGTGAAATAATGTTAGTGTTTCGACCTATCAAGCCAAAGCATGATCTCTGAACTTGAAAAGAGACCCGATCGTTTTAGGTTGATTTTGATTCCCAACTTGGAACATTTAAATTCTTAAATCCATTTCTTTTCCTTTATTCTCATGTTTTGACTCGATCTAGCTACATCAAACCATTTATTCCTTATCTATCGACTTTCATTGTGAGTTATCATTAAAACCTGATTACGTGATGGTAGTCTTCCTAAACAATCTTTTGTCAAGTAAAGATATAATCTCTGATCGCGATGGTCGCTTCATCTCTCGTTTCTTGAAAAGTCTTCAATCAGCTCTCGAAACTCAACTGAATCTTAGCATAGCCTATCACCCGTAAACTGATGGTCAGACTGAAAGAACGATACAAACCCTCGAGGATATGCTCTGGGCTTGTGTCATTGATTTCAGTAGATCGTGGGATTCTTATCTTCCGTTGATCGAATTCTCTTACAATAAACAGTTACCATACCAGCATCCAGATGGCACCGTTTGAGGCCTTGTATGGCCAAAAGTGTCGATCTCCCATCTGTTGGTCTGGTGAATCACAAATTACTGGTCCGGAATTAATACAAGAAACAACCGACAAAATTCATATGATCCGTGATAACTTACTTGCTGCTAGAAATCGTCAAAATCATTATGCTGATAAAAGACATAAACCCATGGAATACAATGTCGGTGATCTCGTACTTCTTAAGGTATCACCTTGGAAGGGAGTGATTCGCTTTGGAAAGAAAGGGAAACTAGCACCTCGTTACGTGGGGTCCATTCAAAGTGCTTGAGCGAATTGGGAAAGTAGCCTACAAGCTTGAACTACCCCAAGAACTCAGCAATATACATCCGACGTTTCATGTTTCAAACCTCAAGAAATGTCTTGCCGATGAAAATCTCCACATTCCACTCGACGAAGTCCAGATTGATGAATCTATGCACTTTATTGAGAAACATGTGGAAATTATGGATCGGGAAGTCAAACAACTCAAACGTAGCCGGATTCCTATTGTCAAAGTCCGCTGGGAATCTAAACGTGGCCAGAATTCACCCGGGAACGTGAGGACCAAATGAAGTCCCAGTATCCTCATCTTTTCGTTTTAGCCTCCTCGTGATTAAAATTTAGGACGAAATTTCCTAAAGCAGGGGAGACTGTAACATCGCGTATTTTCTTAAATAAAAGTTAATTTATTAAACAATTAAATTCAAATACGTTGATATAAATTGCAAGTAATTACAATAATCATAATAATAATAAATAATAAATAATAATAATAATAATAATAATAATAATAATAATAAAATTTCTATTAACAATTTGTAAGAATAAAAAAAATTGATTTATAAGTCCAGGGGCTATTTTTGTAATTTAAGAAACTTGATTTAAAAGGTTCACACATGAAATAACAAACAAAGTAAAACACAGGGACCATTTGTGTAAATTTGTTTTTAAACAACCCATCCCCCCACTGTCACCCTTTCTCACCATCTCCGGCCACTCCCGGCCACCTCCGGCAAGAGCCACAAACACCCCAATTAACTTGATTTTTAACTCAATTAAACACCTGACACCTTCATGTGAAAGATTCGAACTAAAGACCCACTTCAATTCGAAAAAATTTAGTGCGATCTAAGATCAAACCCAACCACGTTCTTCGGCCGACCAACCTCGATCGATCATCAAATTAAATCCGCACTATCGATCGTTTAATCATTTAAAAACGTCCATCGAGTTCAATTTCGTTTGAAACACAACAAACCACCACATTCGACCCACATCTTCGTTCGGACCTGCAACTTAATGGGAATCCATGTTCAAAGCTTCCAAACACGAAATTGATAGAGGGCTTTCACTTATCATCGTCTTTGGAAGCTGTCTGCAGAGTTAATTCGAAAATCAACAACGTTTAAATCCCGAATCAATTTCGTCTCAAGTCGCGGCTATCTCTTGTTCATCCTCATCGATTTAAACTTCGATCCAGGTAACTAAACATTGTAAAGAACTCAATTTTTCATAAGGAATCAAAGCCCCAACGTAGATTTCATTATCATGAACGATTGGATGATCAATTTGGGTTGGATTGATCTAGGGTTCTTAGTAATTGGGGGTTATCTTGTGTTTGTGGTTAAAATCATTCGAACCAAGTTCTACCGCGGCTGATAGCCTTTGGTTCACTGGTTACAAGCTCACAAACTCACCTTGAGGTCCCGGGTTCGAACCCGGGCACCCCCCATATATTTTTTAAAGGCTTTTTCAGCCTTAAAATAATTACAAAAAATTTTAGGAAAATATAAAAATGGTTTTTTATAAACTTTAAATATTTTTTAGACACCATATTTGTAACACCCCAACCCGAGCAGGGCTGACGTGTCATACAAACAGTAAATCAGAGTTTCATAACGATAAGATTAAAGTGCTAAGGAACACACAAATCCTTACATAGATCCAAATAACTTAAATGAAGTCTTAAAATCAAAATACTATTAAGTCTTTTTGATTCAATTATTCTCATCCTAACTTCTTGAGTTAACACTCTTCACTCGTTCCCCTGAGCCCCTTGAGTACCTGCTATAAAAATAAGAGAAAACAACAAAAGAAAATACGGCTGAGCCAAAGAATGCTCAGTAACGGAAATAAACAATAGCAATACAATGATCAATAATGATAACAATGAGATGATCAAGTTGAAAATCAAATGATAATGATCATCTAAAAGGAATACCCATATGAGCCAATAACAATAACAATTAACAATGTGTACATTAGCTGCAGTTCTAATGCACCAATATGTGAGATAGGAATGTGGGCACACACACCTAACCATCTCACCAATAAACAATAACAATGATATCCTAGGATCGATCCATACGCCTCCTTTAACAATAATCAATATGTGTCACAACTTAGCACATAATAATAATGTAGAGACGCTGTGGTCTAATCGCTCTGCCACAGATAGAGCACGTCACTTGTGCCACAATGACGCCCTATGTCCCCATAGGTGGATGTGCTCGGGTATGGAGGTCAATAATACAATCAATCAAGCCAATATAACACAATAAGTTACACTAGTGCTCATAACCCTTAATCAAGGCCACTAGCTATAATCAATCATTTAGGAAGCATGTGACAATGAGTACAAAGCAGATAAAGGCTATCACATGCAAACAATATCAACTATACAATAAACACTTATAACAATAATCTTATGGATTTAATAACCAACAAGTCAAGTTAAGAATTCAAAATACCGATCAAGAACGAGAGGTATTCATGCTACGAGAGGAAAAGGTCGGAATCCGTACCTTATACACGAATGACAATATTCAGAAACAAAGTCTAGGCTCGGTTAACGCCGTGAGAACCTACGATAACGTAACGCAAATTACAGTTTGAAAAATTCCAGTTCTGCCTCTGTCTTTTCGCACTCGTTAAAAATACTAAACGACGTCTAAAAATTCTGAAAATCTCCAGTTTACTAGATTAGTGAGTTCTGAACAACTTTCATTTAGAAAAGTTTCTGATTTGGATTACCGAAATATGAGAAAAACGTGGATCTTTACAGCTGCGCAGAACTGCTAGCTGTTACGAAAACGACTGTTTGGAGGTCTAAACGAATGAGTTTTTCAATGTTTTATATACCAACAGATTCGTCTTTCGACGAACTTCGTCATGGACATAAAGTTTAACTGATTTGGATCTGTTATGATAAAGTTATGGCCTCCGTAAGTTGGCTGTAAATTACGGGACTATATCGACTATTTGAAGCTTATTTTTAAACAAAAATAACTATTTACAACATTCGTTAACAATATATATATAAGAATTGTTAAGGTTTTAATAAGCTAACTTACAGGAATTAATTAGGTGCTTTTATAAAAGAATCTTTTATATTTAATCATATTTTTTTAACATTTATCTAAACGAAATCCATAAAAATAATTAAACTAAATTCCTTCGTTATGTTGTTTTATAAAGGTTTTAAAAGAAATAAATTTCCAGAAATTAATTTAATAGTCTTTAGAATAACAGAGTTTATAAAAATTATTTTTATAATTTTTAGGAAATTTTCATATATTTTTAATAGTATTAAAAAGGCCTAAAAAAATATTGGGAGAGGGCCGGGTTCGAACCCGTGACCTCCTCCCCATAATCCCACACCCGAACCAGTGAGCCAAAGGCTCCAAATCGATTAGAACACAGCCCCAATTCCTTTTAAACACTTAATCCCAGTTTCCCCCAAATCTAAGAACCCTAGTTTGATTAACTCAAAATCAAACCCCAATTTGATATTGTTAATCAGATTATTGTTAGGGCTTTCGATCCCCATATGAAAACGAGCATGTAGGTATGTTCAATTACCTGTTAATCAATCCCGAATCCCAAAATCCCTAATTTTCAAACCGTATGAACCCTAGTTTTCGTTTGGATCAAATTGGAGAACAAAACGATAATGATCAATGAAATAAACATGGGGCTTTGATTCCCCATGTGAAATCGAGTTTATGTATGAGTTTAATTTTACCAGATGTAGTCGAATCGATGATGAACCCCACGATGAACAGTCGCGACAGGGATGAAGATCGATCGCTATCCAAATGCCAATGATATCCAAATTCCTCTTACAGGAAGCTTTTAATGGATGAAAGGATCGAATGCCCTCTATCTATTTGTGAATTGATGCTTATAAGGCAGAGATCGACTGAGTTGCAGGTCGCAGAGGAGAAGGGAATCGAATTCGATGAATGTTGTGGTTTCAGGTGTAATTTAGAGTGTTGTCCGTTTAGAAATCTTTGTATCATTGTGTATATGCGTTTGATTCGATTATTATTGAGTTTGTGGTGCGATTCAAGGTTGTAAAGATCCGACAAAGTTCACGTGGGTTGTTAGATCGCACTGTCTGTTCGAATCTTCCAATTGATGAGTGGGTTAGGTTCGAATCTTGATCCATAACCGGTCGGGGTGAATTAATTTGGTTAAAACCGTGTGATTTTGGAGATCGGGGGTTGCCGGAATACGGCCGGCGAGTGGCCGGAGGTGGCCGACGGCGGGTTTGGGGGTTTGGGTTTGAATAAATTACAGAATGGTCCCTCAACTTTCTTCTTTTATTATTTTGTGTTTTAAGGTTTATAAAACAGTTTTCAAAAATTACAATTTACCCCCTGGACTTATTAAAACATTTTAATAATTTTGTAAATTATTATTATTATTATTATTATTATTATTATTTTTATTATTATTATTACGGGCATTATAATATTATTTTCTGTAAATTTATTTAATAAAATAATATATTTAGTTTATTTTCTAGACTTTAAATGGTGGTTTAGACCACTAAAATATTTGTTCAACAATATCTACATATAATTATAAATGATAATTTTTTTTAAGAGATATAAAAGCTTATTCCAATTTATAAACTATTTTTTTTATCAAATATGAATCGTTTTAAGAAAAAGTAACAAATTAATTTTCCAAATTAATTATTCCTTTGACCATTAATTATTTACTAAATATTCTTTAACGTTATAAGTTGATATTCTATAAAATCACCAAAAGACAACCTAAGTCTTTCCGAAATATCTCCATTTCTTTTAATCACTTAAATAACTAAATATTTTAATTAATTAGCATATAATTAATTAATAAAACTAGTTATTTGTTCTTCTCACATTATAATAATCTATCTCAAATATATTGATAGAGTTATTTCTATTAGTTTTCAAACATACTCACTTTAAATAAATTCATTTTATTCATTCAAACTAAATAAATTATCTTATTTAAACTACCATTCAAAACCCAATGGAAACCCTAATCTAATTCCAATTCTCATATTATTATTATTCTAACTCGAGACAACGTTCCGTAGATTATACGTAAGGAAATCATCGGTGTCTAATCAATCACATCCAAATACTAATCCCATCAATCATGTGAGTATTCATATCCCCTTTTTATATCATTTCCTATTTGGGGGAAATCATGTGATACAATATATTCAATCATGATATTCTATTGTTATTTCATTCTAAATTCAATTCAAGACAGGTTATGTTATTACTTGCAACTATGTGAACATACTATGATAAATTGGACGAAAGTAAAACCCTAATTCAATCAATCAGTCCTGGTATCAATAGTAGATCTACTGGTTTGGATAACCCACCCCATATGGCTTACGAGTGGTGATTGTGCTAGAGGCAATTAGTCAATCTATGGTGTTTGTGTGCAAGTCTATTATATGCAAGTGTCAAGTCAAGGGGTTTATATTGTGTCGGTTTATCTATATGCTTTGCTATTGCAATATAAGTCTTAACGTTACCTTGTGAATTGGATTATTCTCAATCAATCAATCAATCAATCAATCAATCTATATGTATATTCAAAACTGTGATTACTCACAAGCTAACTCGTTAGCTGACTTTATTTTCTCACATGATTTCAGGTTAAGCAAGTTAGTGGACTTCTACATGCTCATATAAGACCCGAACTTAGTCAAAACAAAAGACAAATACTATTTGTGACTTCAATTGTTGTATTTGCATATGTGATACTCATGCTATCTTGTAATCTGATTTAATATTATTTCCACTATTAGACAATCATGTGTTATGAACAATCAATCACGGTCGGGGTGTGACAGCCGTTATCACCCCTGTCATCGTCGCCGTCATTCCCGCCGTAATTGGACGCGAACTGTCCTAAATAGTTTGAAGCACCCTCATCGTAATAACCGTAACCCTCCTCAGGGTAATAGTTAGATTCCGAACCGAATAAATAGTTGCTATCCCAGAAAGACATCGTAACGTTAAATATTATTTTAAACTTATCGTAGAAATTTGAATTATGAAATGAATTTATAAACTACCGTTTATATAGTAGTTCACATGGAATATTACATCCCGTCGCATAATTAACACGAATATCGAGGAATATTACGTCATATCAAATAACGTAATAAATACAAAATTACACGACTATTGAGGAATATTACGTCATATCAAATAATGTAATAAATACAAAATTACATGAAAAACGAGGAATAATATATCTCGTCAAATTATTAAAGGTGAAAATAGGACCCGTAAAGCGGTTCACGGGTCGTAAGTGAAAGGGCTAACGGGCCGTTAAACGCTTAACGGGCCGTGAAACGCTTAACGGGCCGTGAAAAATTAACACCGTAAACACCTTCAGGAGGCGTTACGTTTTTGAATGACTGATTTGATTGCCCGACAGCCATTACGGCCCGTGAAGGGCCTGACGCCCCGTAAAGAGGGCGTCCAGATGTAAAGAGGGCGTCCAGATATCCTTCTGGACGTCTCTTTAGTAGACCCCATTTAAAATTAGAATTTACACATCAACACTAACTTTAGTATGCATATTAACATGATAGTTAAAGACAATAAGAATGACAACTTGGATTTATGAATAATTGGTTACCTGGATAGGTTACTTCAAACTTTAGGTTTTAAAAATGGTGAAAAATGTTAGTTTGTCTTTAGACTAAACTCTTGGTGCACGTTTAACCTGAACCGTTTTCGTGCAAGTGTCCCCTCCTATCAACTACTTATATTATAGTACTAGCTATAGTAAACCCGTATATTATACGGGTTGAATAAATAAAAATTTAATATAATAAACTTTATTAATTATAAAATAATATTTTAAGATATGATATGACTGAACTTATATATTAGAAATGACTATAAGTAATAAAACAGTGATATCAACTTTTTAAAAATTTATTTTTAAATTTTTTCAAAAAGAAATAAATATTTTATCCTAAAACAAACTGTATAAAAAGGTCATTTTAAAAATTTTCTATTATAACTTCCATATTTAATTATTTTTGGTTTCAAAAAATTAACCTTTTAAAAATATCAATTTTAAAATATTTCGTATTTTTAAAAAAGTCTTATGCTTTAATAAATTTATTATTTTATAAAAAATATTTAGTTAGAAATAACATTAATAAATAGATCTCTTTATTAATTTATTAAATCTGAAAAAATATTAAATAATATTATTATTAATTAAGGTAATTATTTAATAAGAGAGAGAGGCGGGAAAGTTTTTGTGAGAATGATTGTGGTGTTACCACGTGTCATCCCAAGATACCTTTTGTGTGTTCATGATTTGAACGTGAATATGAGCTTGGATCTTAGGATTCATATTGATGATAACAAGAATTCAATAAATAGATGCTAAAATATATAAATAATAATGATGATGAATATGAAGAACACATACCATGATGATTAATGCTTGATGTTATTGATATATTGTTGAAATCATCATTCAAAAGAATGATGATCTAATGTTGAATTCATCATCCATGAGGGATGATATTTTATTGTTGTTGGTGAGAAACCCTAATTCACCCTAACATGTGGTGAATTAATCACACCAATAAAGATGACATAGGTTACAATATATACTAATCTAGAGATTATAATATTTACAAAAAAACCCTAGACTAATATTTTTATTGATTTTGTGCTTCAAGTCTTCAACTTTAATAATATTGAAATCTTCAATTTCTTCCAAGGTAGAATACCCAACAATACTCCCCCTAAATTGTAGATTTCCAATGTGAGTTGAAGCTTGATCTTGTTCTTGTTGGATAGTTGTTCAATGCTAAGAATGTTGTTGTTGATGCGGAAGCGATGTCTTCAAAGCTGTAGAACAACTATATTTTGTAACTTGATGTCCTTATTGTTTTTGTTGATGAGTTACCAAATACGAAGCCCAATTTTGTTTTGTTGATCATAAGCCCAATCTTCAATAATTGAGCCCAATTCCAACTAATGTTTTTGTTTAATGATGGAGCCCAAGAAACAAATCCAATTGAGTTCCCGAGCCCATTTGCAACCCTAGGTTGCAAATCCTAAAGTTTCAACCCTAATGAGCCCGCAAACTAACTTTGGTTCGGCAACCCTAATTAGGGCGTTCCTAATGAGCAAGAGCTGCTCACGGCAGCCTCAACCATTCGGCAGCTTCTTTGGGCAGCCACAATTGGTTCGGGAGCAGCCTTAATCCGGAAGAAACCTTAATCCGTAAGAGCATTCATTCGGCCGCAAGAAGCCCTAAGCAGCAGCCTTTATTCGGTTCGCAGGGCTGCCTTCGACAGCTCCCTTGGTTCGCAAAGGACATCTTTGGCAGCTGCACATTGCAGCCTACAATCGTCACCCATATTCATGCAGCTCCATTCGACCACAAGCAGCCCTTATCGGCCGCAAGAAACCCTAATTGGCTGCCTACATTCGGCTGCCCTAATGTGGGCATCTTCAATCGGCCACAAGAAACCCATTCGGCCGCAATAACCCCTAGTTTGTTTGAAGCTTGAGGCAATCGCAAACATGAATGTTGATTTGATTGTTGATGAAGTTGCTTTCTTCAAAACTCCAATAATTTCAGCAAACTAAACATGAAAACTCATTACAATCAATATGAAACCACAACCCCGCTCTGATACGAATTGTGTGTTCATGATTTGAACGTGAACATGAGCTTGGATCTTAGGATTCATATTGATGATAACAAGAATTCAATGAATAGATGCTAAAATATATAAATAATAATGATGATGAACATGAAGAACACATACCATGATGATTAATGCTTGATGTTATTGATATATTGTTGAAATCATCATTCAAAAGAATGATGATCTAATGTTGAATTCATCATCCATGAGGGATGATGATTTATTGTTGTTGGTGAGAAACCCTAATTCACCCTAACATGTGGTGAATTAATCACACCAATAAAGATGACATAGGTTACAATATATACTAATCTAGAGATTACAATATTTACAAAATAAACCCTAGACTAATATTTTTATTGATTTTGTGCTTCAAGTCTTCAACTTTAATAATATTGAAATCTTCAATTTCTTCCAAGGTAGAATACCCAACACCTTTTTATTAGAGTAGGAAGATAACAATAAATAACACAACATAAAAAAATTACATATCATCTTATTTTTAAGATATAAGCCAAAAAGTTTATATAGGACACTAAATTTTATTATTATTATTTACTTAAAAAATAAGTTCATGATAAGAAAGTATAATATTTACTTAAAAAATAAGTTCAAGATAAGAAAGTATAATCAATCTTTATGCTGTTTGTCATCGTGTAATAAAATTATAAGCTGCATCATATTGTATATTAAATGTGTTACTGTCCAAATGCTGAAGTGTTTTAGTTTTATGGACATCATTATTATAAATTTAAAAGTATATATTTAACAGCAAATTTAGAGATTGCATTATTTAAAGTTTCTGAAAAAAAAACTGATGTTCACTCTTTTAGTTTTGTGGGTTAATGTAAACTTATTCAAACTAGAAGGGGTGCGAAAGTAACATTTCCTTTATTTTGCTTTCGTTTGGGTCTCTCGTCAAAGGCACAAATTCCTCAATATTCTGCACGCTTCAATCAGAGCTCTCATCATCGTCGTTTCCTTTCTAATCAATCATTCATGGCTGAGGTATTCATTAATGATTCTTTGCTGTACTTTGTTTCATATGAAATTAACGATTTGCATTCATGTTTCAAAATTTTGTTTGATCTGTGCATGTTGAACATCTCGATTATAATCTGCATTGATAATCGCGTTTTCGGATCTATAGATTCACGATTTGAGTGTGCTCGAGTACTTGTTTGTACGATTAGGTTTTCAGTTCTACTTTGATTATGCACGTTCGATTCTGAGATTGATATTTCGTTTATGCGAATCTAGGTTTAATTTTTGATAATATGAGAAATGGAATCAGTTGAATATTTGAAATTTGCTTCTCTGTGTCGATGATATACTATACTTTCAAAGTTATGGAGATTTTAAAAAAGTTTGTTTGAATATGATGTTGTAACATGTTCTGATTCCATGGGGAGAAGCTTAAAGGAGAGAACTTTAGAGGTGTTTTAGCTGTAAAACTGACTGAATTGCCAAAATCATAGCAGTTGGATTGAGATTTATATGGTCCACTTTATAGTTGGTTTGGAAAGTTGGATGGTTTAACAGTCTAGTTGTTTGGAACTTGGAACCGGTGGTAAATGAACCAGCCTTTTAAGTTTTAACCTTTTTTATTCAACTTCTTTAATTTTGTAATATGAGTGTCACAGTTGTCAATAGAGACCGTAGCGGGCGCTGTAGCACGCTACGTCTCATACAAGGGTAGTGGCGCTGCAAGGTGGGTAGCGGTGTAATAGTGGCATGTATTGCTTTTTCTTTTAATTTTAATTAGCAAATTAAGACACCAAATTGTGTAAATATGAGATTTAGATGATTAGTAATAGAGTGTTTTAGTTATTTTGGTGGTGTTTGCTTAAATTTCTACTACTTTATTGCTAAACATGTTTATTTATTGAATATAAAATATTCATAAATTTTATACTACTTAATCGCTAAACAAGACATAGCTGACGCTATTTACCGCTATTCGCTATGTAGCATATAGGTGGCTTGTTGCTATTTGCCGCTATTCGCTATTGACAACTATGATGAGTGTACATATATGTGATGAGCGTATATATTTGTATATTATATTTGTGTTTGTGAACCATATTATATCATTTTAAAATTTTCAATACAAACTGAAACTTTTGAAAACAAAAGAATTAGAAGGACCAATCCAAACCGTCAAACAGCTAACACTGCCAAATCTGACCAACCCACCTAACCCGACCATTTTGGTTTGTCAATTCCTGAAATAGGAGTTAGTAGTTCGAACAAAAATTTCCATCAAAACCAGCCTAAGTGGACCGTGAATACCACTAGATACAAATTTAATGCAATATGATGATTGGCATGTACATTCTTGTGATGTTTAGTGCCTTTGTTGAAGGAGTTGTGTTAAGCTATATTGAAATCAGAAATAGTATCTGCTTCCTTTATTCCAAAAAGGAAAGAACAAATTTTAATTTGCTTGAAGAGGTTACTTTGGGTTTGGTAGCAAAATGTACTCATTTTTAATCAAGAAAATTATAACAAAAGCACTTAATATTAACCTAGTTTCGTAAGTGTTCTACTAAAGTTACTCAAAGTTTTTATGTATCTCAAAAGTCATCAAACTTCATAAAGTCTTTCAATCCTGTGAATCTTTTAAATATTAGAACTTTTTTTTTAATTAAGTGACCAAAATTGGTTATGTATGAATCTTTGTTACCATTTAATGATTATGTCATTGAAGTTATTCTTGTTACTCGAATTTACATCTTTGTTTGTTTAGATTTTAGAGACCATTTACTGCTCTTATCTGATCATATATGAATCTTTGTTACTATTTAGTGATTGTCATTGAAGTTATTCTCGTTACTCATGCTTACATCTTTTCTTGTTTAGATTTTAGAGACACCATTTCCTGCTCTAATCTGGCCCTTTTTTTGTTGATCATGCATTCGCCTTTGCTAAAATAATCTTGCATTTGCCTTTGCTAAAATAATCTTGCATTTATACTTGTAAGAAAACAAAATTCTAGATATTGGCCCATGCTTTACAATTTTAATTCCGCTGCCTTCAGATCGAACTGAAGACTGCACCAGCTGACTACCGTTTCCCAACAACAAACCAAAGCAGACACTGTTTTACTCGCTACGTAGAGTTTCACAGGTATGCTATGACAGTAGCACATCAGCACTATTTTAATATGCTGTTAGCGACTTTAAACGATAAAACTCTAAAATATGTGCTTTCATATATCTATGGTGTCACGGTCATCAAATTTTAAAATGATGAAATGGGTCTAAACGTGTTGCTATAGCCATTTGTCTGGTTTTCCATATGTTTCAAGGTTAGACTGATGTGAATTGATGTCATTCCAAACAAATTGGGCCATGCTGACCGCAGAAGTGCTTGTTACAAATTTATTTGTTCAATTTATATGTTTATGAGATCATTTATGTGTTTTCTTTTTTACTACAAGTCTACAACGGATAATACACACCCACATATGAACAAACTAACACCACTAGTGCCATGTGTCAAGTTTTTATAAACTTTGAATCCCGATATCCACATGTTGAACAACCATATATTATAGATTATCAAAGATCAACAGGGGAAATTTTAAAGAAAATAAATCATGTTAATACATAAAGCTACCCATAGTTCTTTGAGTAAACTGATAACCTTTTCACCATAATGAAGTTAAGAGACAGAAGCTGAGAAGCATGTGTCTTAAATTGGAATAAGTTCAACCGTTGTCCATTCGGGCAGTTTGGGTAATGGATTAAAAGTCAAAACAAGCTGGGCTGGTTGGGTTGAACCGAAACAATTTTTTGTTCTAAATATCTGATTTAATAGAAAATGATTAATGTGTTAAAACTGATTACAAAAATTATTTTATTATAATTCATTTCCTAGAAAATAATTTCTATTATTTGTATAATGATCTAGGAGGTTTATATACTATAAGCCCTTTTACTTTTTAGCTATATATTCTATTCTGCTTTATTAGAGATTGATCATAACCAAGATGAGTCCGTTTATAAGTAAATTGGTTTAATTTACCGATGCATGTAAACAAGAGGCCCAAGTAAATGGGTTGAAATATATGTTTTTTTGAGCAATTTGCTAATTTATGATCGACTGCAGATGTGTTGCGGCGAAGGGTGATGATGCTTCTGAATGTGAGAAGTTTGCCAAATTCTACCGCTCTCTTTGCCCGGGTGAATGGGTGAGCAATATTATTACAATAATAATATGGTTCCTTTTTTTGTATTTGTACGACTTTTAATTGGTTTGACCCGTTTAGAGGTAATTTTTTATGTTATTAATTGGAGTGTTTTTATGATGGTGTTGTAGGTTGACAGGTGGAATGAGCAGAGGGAGAATGGGATATTTCCAGGCCCTCTGTGATCTCATCTGAAGGAAGCTGATCTGGCATGGGTATTATTATTTGTTTAATTTGAAAATTTCTGCAGTTTTTTGTTTTCAAGACATTTGGTTAATAAGATGCCATTTTTTTAAATTTATAAATTGTGATGTCTGATTGCTTTCGCCGCATTTGTTGATCTTCTGCACCTTTAGCTGGCATAGACCATTTGTCATGGGCTCATTTTAACGCGTTTGAATCTTCTAATTTTAATTTGTCTTAAAAGCATGGTCTCAGTTAAGCCTGTTCCTGGTGTCCGAATGTTTTCTGTGAGCGATACACACAACCCTCTTTGGTATGAGAGGTGTACTTAGGGTTGGAGGTTGAACCCTCTATTATTAGACGGGTGTAGTGGTGTACAAATTTATGAAACTAGTGTTGTTAAAACTGGAACGGGTGGCCTAACCGGTTGAAACCGAAACTGGACCAATGTCCAGTTCAGTTACACACTTTGAACTGCTTTCCGGTTAACACAGGTTTTGGACTTTCCCAGCTGAACAGGCAAACCACTCGACTGTGTAGAACCAGACTCGACCGAATTAAGACTTTGGGTCGGTCCAACTTTGGAGATACTAAAGAATTGTTAACTTATAGGATGGTGGAACCTCCTAACTTTAACCAGTGATGGGGGACGCCACTCAAAAAAAAAAAAAAAAAAAAAAAAGGTGAGCTGTTTATACATGTAGAACTTGCAGGGCCTTTTTAACCTACAGGAGATGTGGGATCATTCCAAAGTAAAGAACAAAGATTAATTCCAAATGAGATAATACCACTTATTACTAACTACAAATCTCAAAGGAATATCATCTTGTTTTTTTCTAACTGGTTGAACAGCGGACTGGTTGAGCTAAGGAACTGGTATAACGACCAGTTTGATGTCTAGTTCGTTCTAACAATTACTAACTTCAAATCTCAACGTAATATCATCCTTGAAAGTTGTTGAACCAGTCTTTACTGATTCGACTGTTGAACTGGTCTAATGACCTATGTGATGTACGGTTCATCTCTAAACATTACTAACTACAGATCTCAAAGTAATATCATATGGTTTTTAGAAGTAAAACAAGTAGCAGAGCCCGAGCTCGCTTAGGCTCGAGCTCGGTTCGTTTTGGTTTTAGGAAGCTCGAGCTCGAGCTCGAGCTCGCCTCGTTAGAAAAGTTTCAAGCTCGAGCTCGGCTCGGGCTCAGCTCGTTTATTGTTAATAATTACTTTTATAATTATTTATAATCATACTTTTTATATACAACATAATATACATTATTTAACTATTTTTTATCATAATAATAATATTTAATAATATAATTTATGTAAATATGTATTTATATATATCTAATATGTAAATAAAAAAATATATAAATAAAATGCTCGTTTATTTATAATATTTAATAATATAATTTATGTAGATATGAGCCAGCTCGAGCTTAATATCTGAAGCTCGGGCTCGAGCTCGTTTAAACTCGCTTCGAATCGAGCTTTTTTCGAGCCGATTCCAAGTAGCTTGCGAGCCGGCTTGGTCGTTTACAATCCTATTTGTTAAACGGGTTTACTGGACCAGTGTAAGGACCTATTTCATATGTACGTTTCTTTTTATTTTTTCCCATTTTAAGAGCGTTGGTTATAACCAACAAAAACAAAGACAGCTGGCAGTTTACTTTAGTTATATTCTATTTTTAGAATATGCCATTTGTATATCTTATATTAAAAATAACCTTTTTATATCATTTAACAATTTTCATATTTTCATATAAACATGATTTTGTAACATTGGTTTGTATAAGCACACCTCGAAAACCAAACCATTTATGTTACTATAGGTAGTTTTTAGTTGGCCTATGAGTCACAACAAGATTGACGGTTGAGACTTGAGACAGAGTATGAGAGAAGTTCTGAACGAGGACAAAACAATTAAAAAAAAATTGAAATATGAAACTGTCTGGTTCAGGCCAACCAAAAGAATATAAATTTGTATTAATTTGAAAAGAGGTAAACTAAAACAACAACACTGAAAGTTTAGAAAATTAAACTTGCATAAAACCTTGAGACATTTGTAAGTCTACATATATAAAAACAATGCTTAAAAAAGTGAAGTACCCTTGCCCTTCTTGTCTCCACCAATCTCAAAATGTTTGCATCTCTGCACAAAACATATGAAAAGAAACATCATTAATAACAGCAAACTAAATTAGAAAAATATCAATATAAAAGATTGAAAGCTAACCTTAATTGGGTGCTGAGACACGTGCTTGCAGCCTTGGCATTGTAACCTCAGCACAATCTTCTTGGTGGTCTTAGCCTGTTTGGAGATTATATTATTTAATTTCGAAATTAATAACAATACATTTTATCCTATATTAGAGAAAAGTAACCGGCCAAAAGTTTTTAGCAAAAAACTTAATTTGAAATGGATCAATACCTATATTAAGATCATTGTAGCATGTGTTCGGTATATGTTATATATATATCTAACAGAGCTAAAGTAAACATGATTATTTTTTAGCTTTAACTTAATCACATATTTCATTTCCTTTGACAAGTGACAACTTTCTAATTCCAAATCATTCACCTTTCTATTCCATTATTTCGAGGAAATGTCAGTTTCTTTGAAAAAATCACGAAGCAAACACTACTTAGCTTTTTTTTAACGGACTCCGAACCTGACGATCTATCGGGACTGGTTACCCTGGACCTAACCGTCAGTCGTAAGTCATGCCCTCCAGATGCGCGGGAACCGAACTGAATCCGTAAACCCTCGCCCCCCATCGGGATCGAACCTGAGATGAAACCCCGAGCCAAACCCTCACCTGGATGCCGCAGAAGTTAAATGGGGAGGGCAGGATTTGAACCTGGGTCACTTAGTACACCAAGTCAGCCCTTTAACCACTCCACCACTTACATCATTGGCGCAAACACCACTTAGCTATACAAAAAAATATAGCCTAAGCATATATTCCAAATAGCTATCTTTTCGCACTAAATAGTGCAACTCATGGCACTAACCTTGAAGATGCCCAAGATCATTGCTTATTAAAACAAATAATAAGATTCATAACGTAGTATATGTGTTCTGTATCAAAGCATTAAAAAAACTGAATTAAACCAGTATTATGAAATTTTACCTTCTTGTGAAAAACAGGCTTGGTTTGACCACCATACCCTGACTGTTTCCTGTCATAACGACGCTTCCCTTGTGCAGCCAAACTATCTTTTCCCTTCTTGTATTGTGTCACCTTATGCAAAGTATGCTTTCTGCACTCCTTGTTCTTGCAGTATGTCTTCTTAGTCTTTGGGACATTAACCTGCAAAATAAGAAAAAACAATTATTAGAGCATAATTGTAAATAAATATTAGAAACCATCAAATTAAAAATCCTCCTGCTACGCTACATACATTAAGAAAACAAAACTTGACACTCTGAATGTAATATCACAAACAACGTGCCACAACACATCAAAGAATAAACAAACAAACAAACATACCCAGTGTCTCCCGCTGAAGAGCAGGGTCTGGGAGGGGTATATGGTGGCAAGTCTTTCCTCTATCTAGAAAGATAGAGAGACCGCTTCCGAAGAGACCCCCGACTCGTTAACACATGCAATAACAATAACAATCATCATACAACGCATATACAAAGCATATAACAAAGCATATAACAAAGCATATAACAAAGCATATAACAAAGCCTAACAAAGTTTCTAACATCCATAAACAAACAAACAAACAAACATACCCAGTGTCTCCCGCTGAAGAGCAGGGTCTGGGAGGGGTATATGGTGGCAAGTCTTTCCTCTATCTAGAAAGATAGAGAGACCGCTTCCGAAGAGACCCCCGACTCGTTAACACATGCAATAACAATAACAATCATCATACAACGCATATACAAAGCATATAACAAAGCATATAACAAAGCATATAACAAAGCATATAACAAAGCATATAACAAAGCATATAACAAAGCATAACAAAGCTACCGAAACCACTAAAAGTCCTTAATTTTGATTCTACGCCTCCACTCACTCCTATCCTCGATCATGTGCTCAGAGAGGTGCAAGTGTTCCATATCCTGCCTAATTCTCTCTTCCCAAGTCAACCTAGGTCTTCCTCTACTCTTCCTACCCTCTATGATGATGTTCTCCACTGCTCTGACCGGAGCTGCCATTGGTCTCCTCTTGACATGTCCATACCATCTTAATCTTCCCTCTCGTATTTTATCTGCAATAGGAGCCACTTCTAGCTTCTGTCTAAACACTTCGTTTCTTATCCGATCCAGTCTTGTATGGCCACACATCCACCTTAGCATTCGCATTTCCGCAACCTCTATTTGTTTCTCGTGTGATTTCTTTATGGCCCAGCAGTCTGTTCCATATAGCATAGCTGGGCGTACCGCCACTCTGTATAGTTTTCCCTTGAGTTTTGCTGGAAACCTCTTATCACATAGGATCCCTGATGCTGCTCTCCACTTACACCATCCTGCTTGGACACGGTGAGCTACATCGCTGTGTATCTCTCCGTCCTCCTGCAGGTACGAGCCCAGGTATTTGAATCTAGATGTCCGTGGTACCGGCATACCCTGGATACTGATTTGGGTGTCCTCTTCCTCGTCGCCACCAAAGTTACAATGCATGTATTCCGTCTTAGAGCGGCTTATCGTTAATCCTCTGCTCTCTAGCGCTGCTCTCCACTGCTCTAGCTTGTCGTTAAGCATCATTTTAGATTCTGATATTAAGACAATATCATCCGCGAAGAGCATGCACCACGGGACTGACTGTTGTATATGCTTAGTCATCTCATCCAACACTAGTGTGAAGAGAAATGGGCTCAATGCCGATCCTTGGTGTAGTCCCACTTCCACTGAGAATGAGTCTGTGTCTCCTACCGGTGCTCGCACACATGTTTTTGCCCCGTCATACATATCCTTAATTAATTTGATATACCTCTCTGGTACTCCTCTATGTCGTAGGCTTTCCCAAATTAGTTGTCTCGGTACACTGTCATAGGCCTTTTCTAGGTCTATGAATACCATATGGAGGTCCCTTTTCTTTTCTCTATATTTCTCCATTATCTGTCTTATGAGGTGTATGGCTTCTGTTGTAGAGCGTCCTGGCATAAATCCAAATTGGTTTATTGCTATCTGGGTTTCCCGTCTAATCCTCGTGTCAATAATTCTTTCCCATAGTTTCATCGTGTGACTCAGCAGCTTTATTCCCCTGTAGTTTTCGCAGCCTTGGATATCTCCTTTTTTCTTATATATGGGGACTATGACACTGGTTCTCCACTGGTCTGGCATCTTCCCTGTCTTAAAGATAGTGTTGAATAGATCTGTTAGCCATTGGAGTCCCTCATCACCCAGGCATTTCCACACTTCAATCGGTATGTTGTCTGGGCCCACCGCTTTAGCCCTTCCCATTTTCTTCATAGCTCTTTTTACTTCGTCTACTGTGATGCTTCTACAATAGCACAGGTTTTGTTGCGTTGTTTGGGTTGTTCTATCCATCTCCATTTGTTGATTTGGGTTGGTTTTGTTGAATAAATCATCGAAGTAAGTTTTCCATCTCTCCTTGATATCTTTCTCCTTCACCAAAACCTTTTCATCCGCCGCCTTTATGAACTTAACCATTCCCCGGTCCTGTCTGCTTCTTTCTCTTGCCTTGGCTATCTTAAACATGTCATGCTCTCCTTCTTTCGTCTCTAATCGCTTATACATGTTTTCGTATGCCGCGTTCTTTGCCTCTGACACCGCTTTTTTTGCTTGTCTCTTAGCGTCCCTGTACTTTTGTTTTAGCTCTGCGTGTTCTTCCTCACTGTTACATCGTATGAGCTCTCTAAAACTTTGTTGTTTGATACGTATCTTCTCCTGTACATTTTCGTTCCACCACCATGATTCCTTATGACCAACTGTCCTTTTTGTTGTAACTCCAAGCGTTTCTTTAGCTGCTTGGGTGATCCTAGTTGCCATAGCCTCCCACTTTTGGTTTGCGTCTTCCTGTGGCCCATTTTGGATCATTGGTATGACTTTATCTCTAAAAAGGGTAATCTTTTCATCTTTGAGCTGACCCCATCTGATCTTGGGTGTACTTCTCCTGTTCCGTTGGGCAATTGGCCTCCTGACTCGTATATCCGCCACCAACATATGGTGTTGCGTCACAACTGTCTCTCCCGGGATTGCTTAACCATCCATCTTGGGTGTACATCAAAGATGTAATACTTGAATCGTAATAGTGATTATGTAACTGAATAGAAATTCTTTTCTACATTCGCTAGCATACAACATCTAATCACTACCAGAAACAATCAATTTGTTGGTCAAATTACGAGAACTATTCTCAGTTCTGATTAATAGGTCATTAAAAGATCAACAAATCCCAGACTCCTACAATGAAAGTGGATATATTCATAACAATTATACACATTTACTAAAGTAAAAATGTAGTCTAGGAACAGTCACTTACGCTCGTCAAATAATCTAATTCGTGTTCATTTTTCTCAAAACATGTTCAATACAGAATACCATATCACAAAAAAAGAACAGTACAAATCTACAATCACATATCACATGAAAGCGAATATGAATCGCCAAAAACGTCGTGTATTTCAATGTCACATATGGCGAACACCAAAATCAGATTCGAGTATTCGACACAAAAAACACGAATCCGAAATCATTCACAACAACAATTACAACGGAGACTAGCACGAATTAGATCCAGTTTCAAAGTTGTTCGAGGTCAAATAAGATAAAAACTACATGAAATACATGATAGAAACCCTAAGATACGTTTGAGTGAAAAAATGATGATAATTTTGGAAAATAGGAAAGGTTGTTGGGTCTGTACCATGGCTGAAGATCTCCGATGAACCGAACGGCCAGACGACAGTCGATAACCACCAGTCTTAGGGTTTTTAATGTTTAACCCTTTAACACTTTGACGTGGGTAGGGCTTTAAATCATAGGCCCATACTAAAATCACAGGTCCAATAAGAAAGGTTAGATCTTAATTGAAAAAAAGAAGAAGTTAATTTTAGTTTTGATCATGTGTTTTGCAAATTATCTTTATTTGAGTACCAGTATTTAACTTGTCTCTATTATTGGTATGACTTTTAAAAATATTCATTTTAGTTCAATTTTCAAACGTCATGAGTGTGTGTCGTTAAATCTCATTAATGTGTATCCACCTGAGGATAATTTGGTCGATCTTCATTTGGTCCACTTAGAAGATACATGCATGGCAAAGTCAATTTTATGGACTTGATCAAGATGTGCTCTCTGCCCACGTGATTGACACAATCATTTAGATTTTAGGGTTATCCTAAAGATAGAGGTAATCTACTATCACTTCAAATTATCAAGCAAAGATTGAACGCCTATCGCATATTCCTAATGTATCGTACTTTACTTCACTAGGAGCATGCACGTGCCACATGACAAAGGGTGAAACCAGAGAACTTTGGCCCGTGGGGGATGATTTTATGACCTAGATTTTTATTTTGTTCTTATGCAATGACAAGGACAAAGATTGAACAAATTACCTTCAGATTGGTTGCACGTGAGTGGGATTTAATAACACACACTTAAGGCGTTTGAAAATTGGATTGAAATGAACAATTTATTCAAAAGTCAGGCTCATAATAGAGATAAATTAAACGCTGATACCCAAATGAAGACAATTTACAAAACACATGGACTAGAATGGAGATTAACTCAAGAAGAAAATAAAACCAACTGATTGTATCAAACTACCTGAAATTAAAAAGCACCATTGTAAACCGTCTTTTTATATGGTGAATGTTCACCGGGCACGTTTGTTAAAAGAACTCCAGGTTCGAGGTTGTGGCTTTTCAATACAGAGCTGATTTTCACCAATCCTCGTACAATGTCCCCTTATAATGCAAATAGGATCCGAGAGAAAATGAAGAAATTAAGTATCAAGTGACTTGCTATCCAATTTTATATTAATAAATGCAATTGAAGGACTAAACATAATAATGTAGTAGACGACTCGAGAAAACAAGAGTATCGTAAAGTATCCACTTTCCTATTGTCATACAAGTAATTCGATCTTGTTATCCATTACTTGATGGTTAGCTTAATGTGTAATAACAAGAGTATTCCAAACATAATCAGCATTTTTGCATATAAAGACTCTTTCATGTTTATATTTGGTAGTGCATTGTAAAGTATGGATTTATATTCAAATTTGAAAGACAAGGTTTTCATATCCCTTGAAATCTAAAGTGATTTATCTTTAACAATGGTTGTTTTTGTTGCTTTACCATAGGTAGTTGTGTAACAACCGACCCCGAGGTTAACATTCTAAATTTTGATCTCCTACAATTATTGGTACTATTATTAATATCAGTAATGTTGTTATTACTACTACTTTATTATATCCATGATTATTATTATGTATTCAATTTTTTCTTAGATAATTATTTAAGTCTTGTATTAGAATATAATAATTTAATGTTCTGAAAATATAATTAAACATGTTAAAATGTTAGAACCAAATTGAAAACAATTAATTATATGTACATACACATAATTCACGAATTAATTACATGCATACACATCTAATACTTAAAAACACTTAACTAGAAACTGCCATCTAAAATACTACACTAAACAACAAAACTACACTACCTAATTAATTTACAAAAAAAAAAGAATTAAAACAAAACACCCATACCCACACCCAATCTCGGCCGCCCCCCTTCTCCCCAATCCTCTCCTTCCCTTGAACCCCACAAATCTCCCTACACACTCCGCCTCCCTCACTTCACCCCAATGTTGTAAAAGTCCCTAGGTGCTGCCAAGTCGGTCGACTGGGGAGTTACGAGTATTTGTTCTAGGCGGGGAGTACTCGGGAAGTACTCTAATATAATAATTTATAAAGAAATTAATTTTTGAAAAATTCTACATATATCAAATATCACGAGTTCACTAATATCTATAACCATATATGTAAATATTAATATAAATTAAAAAGATAGATTATTAAATACTAAAATATTTCAAAAATTGATATTTATTTTATAAAATTATAGACATTGTAATCATTTATGTCACACCCTCAAATTCCGGGTCTGGAATCTATCACGGAGGGGTGAGCAAACAGGATCGAACACAGTAGTTACACATGAGATGCAATTATCTATATGATAAGTTTTAGATAATCAATCCATTATTATTCAGAGCATTAGATATTATTCGCAGCGGAAATAAATATATAGATATTGTTTCTTATCAATACTTCTAATCATGTCTTATCAATAACCGATGTGTATCTGGAGCTCTTATATGACCCTACGTGCATGTCCATAAGCTCCTAATAGATACCTGAGAATACATGTAAATCAAGTGTCAACACAGGGTTGGTGAGTTCATAGGTAAGTAAAACATATTTGATAAATCATCCATTATCATTCAAAGAAGGGTTTATTGTCAAAGTGTGAGTTTAATTTTACTCACCGGTATATGAATAGCCTGTCGGAACCCTTTTTAGTAAGGTGAACCCGCTATCCCACATACCTACTAAGTACAAGCCCAACAAATCCTTCACATTGAATTTGTCCATGTCACTTAGTTTATTATTTCTATGTACAAGCCCAACAAATCCTTCACATAGGTTTTGTCCATGTATCATAGTTTAATTTTTCCCTTTTTCTTTTTATGTGTGTATTATGCCAATTTTAATAATTTAAATAAGAGGGCGCGAATCCTCTCTTTACATTTATCCTCATATGGGTGGTAAGTGGAACTATAATGGCAAAACTTAAATAGCGCATCAATCTGCCTTCCCACAGAATCGTCATCCCGAATGACAGCGAGATCTTTGTGCATCTGATAAGGACCACATGTCCAAACCTTTGTGGGGGTTAGTCACTCCCCGATAGTACTATCCAAAAGATCCCTGCCTTGTTTATAGCCCAGTTTACACAGAAGGATTTTCATAGTAACCATATGTAATCATAAATGTGATCCAATTATTATTTAACATAATACACAAAAATAATTTGTAATTTTAATTACAACATGTATTCCAGCCCCAAAATATTTAAATGATTAAAAAGGGGAATAGTTATGAACTCACCTCAGTCCTTGTGTGGTGTTGACAACCTAGTAAATTCCTGCTAAGGAATTATAATTCACATAAGCAAACAAATACAAATCCATAACCTAAATAAGTTAGATCTTGAACCCGGCGTTCATTTGATCTAAGGTTTGGTTCTCGGTGATTTGTTTTAAACATATAATTAAATCATTTTATTATCTTTGTTAATTCATTAATAACTAAAGATATATATTTTATAAATTTTAATTAATTTAATAATGATTTTAACATATCATTATATTCTAAGTAAATTATAGATATTATTTAAACATGTGAGTTTATATTTAATTTTGTAATATTTTATAATTTAATATATAAAATCTAATTTATGTTTATCATGTTTAAAACACAAATAGAATACTTTAATATTTATAATTTAATTTATAAAATCTAATAGTAAGATTTATAAATAGACACAAATTATCTAAACATTATATTTAGGATAATGTTATTATAATAAATAATAAATAATAACATATTGTTAAATCATAACATATTTACATGATAACATAATATAATTTATCGAATTATTATTTATGTTCAATAATTAATAATTATAACATAATAGATTATGTTCAATAAATAATATAAATTATCTAATTATTAATTATGTTATCCATATTATGTATAAACATTATTTATGATTATGTGTAATAATCTAGTCCATTTTTATAAAAATGATTATTTATAATAATATTTTATAACATTTATAATAATTAAATAAATAAATAAATAAGGTTTTTAAAGAAATAATTTTCCAGAATATAATCAAATAACTTATAAAATTAACAAAGTTTATAAAAACTGTTTTTATAATTTTTAGTTATTTTTCTGTATTTTTAAATAGTGTAAAAGGCTTTTAAAAAAAATGATGTTGGGGGCAGGGTTCGAACCCCTGACCTCCGGTTCACAAGCACAACACACAAACCAGTAAACCAAGGCTCTAAGCCGCAAGAGATCTCGGTTCCAATCGTTTTTAAACACCAACCGATTGATCATCCCCAAACCGAAGAACCCTAGATCCAATTTGAGTAAAATTGAACCCCAATTCCATTATGTTAACGAAATTAAACTTAGGGCTTTCATTGCCCATATGAAATCGAGTGTGAGGATGTGTTTAATTACCTGCTTTGATTCGGGTTGATGGTAAGAACAGATAAGAACAAGCCGCGGCAAAGGAAGAATCGGTTCGAGTCGATTTTGTTGATGATAACCAAATTAATTGCACAGAAAGCTTCGTGTGATGTTAATGAGATAAAACCTTGTGTTAATTTCAGTGAAGATGGGTCGGAGTGGGGTGTTCGAATAGGTTGCAGGTCGCGGAATACGATGATGATCAAAGGGTGTGATTTGTTATGTTTCATTGAAATTGTACTCACGGTTAGTTTATAAACAATCAAGAGATTGTTAGTGCACCATCCATTTCGATTATTATTATTGTTAAGTGCACAATTTCAGTGGAGGTCGGCCGAACTTTCGGTCGAAGTGGAAACCTCACCAAACCGACACCATTATCCAATTTTTAAGTGCCCACGAGTTCGAAACTCCCACTATAACGTGTCGGTAGCTTTAATTAGGTAAAAACCGCGTTTGTTGGGGTGTTGTGGACTCGCCGGAGTTGGCCGGAGAGGTGGCCGGCGGCGAGAAGGGTCGACGGGCGGTGGGTTGGGATTTAAAACAAATTTACAAGAATGGTCCCTGTGGTTTGATATGTTTATTATTTCATGTATAAAAGTTTTAAACAAGTTTCAAAAATTACAAACCACCCCCTTGGACTTAAATTAAGTTTAATAATTTTTATAATTTATTATTATTAATAATAATAATATTTTCATTATTATTATTATTATTATCATTATTAACATTATTATTTTTAATAATATTATTATTATTGTTATTATTATCATTATTTTTATTATTATCAAAAATAATAATAAAAACAAATTGTAAATTCACTTAAATATTATATTAAATTAAAAAAAAAAAATTTCGGGTTGTCACATCATCCCCCTGTTAGAGGAATTTTCGTCCCGAAAATTAAGATGTACGGGCAACATCTTTGAACAGGTTAGGATACCTGCGTATCATTTCGTCCTCTCGTTCCTAAGTGAACTCAGGACAACGTCGGGAGTTCCACCGAACTCTGACAACTGTAATCTCGCTATGCTTTAATTGTTTAACTTCCTTATCCATGATTTCAACTGGTGCCTTAACAAGTCTGAGTTTCTCACATACTTGCAGTTCCTTGAAAGGCACAACCAGTAATTCATCGGATAAACACTTCCTTAGATTTGATACGTGAAAAACATTATGCACACCACCAAGTTCAGCAGGTAGATTTAATCCATAGGCTACTGGGTCAATCCTTCTGCCAATTTCAAAAGGTCCCACGTAGCGAGGGTTCAATTTCCCTCGTTTTCCCAAAGCGTATAACTCCCTTCCAGGGAGATACCTTTAGCGAAACTTTATCTCCTTCCTGAATTTCAGGTGGCTTGCGGTGTTTATCAGCGTAGCTTTTCTTATCTGGACAATTTTCTCATGAGTTTCAAAGATCAATTCTAACTTGTCTTGGGGTCCTAATCAACCTAGGGCACACTTATGGTAATGGTCGGAACTCCAACCTTCTTAATGTCCCCGTTTAACACGTTAGCTTAATCGTATCATTCAACATAGCTAGGTTCACAACATTGGCATTAAAGTAAATTATCTAAACCATCAGAGAGCTTATTCTACTACTCACTAGATTTTCCCAGTGTCCTTCTTAATTCTATTTGGTCTAATGTCATAAGGTACGACATCAGTTTTATCAATTCATGGAGTTTGTCAGTATAAAGAGCACGACTTAACCCTACCATTGCATGATTTTAGAATTACAATTCTAACTTTTGCATTTCATTCCTTAAGTAATAGTAACCCTATTTATAAGCATCAGCGGTATACTAAAATGTGCTTAAACCGGTTACACGACATCCTAATTTTCCTTAGCATTATCCCAAAGGATATGTATAGTGAGTATCATCACTCTTCTATATTTCTTGTAGTCCACTTCCATTCTAAGCATTCAATCAGTTCCTCAGTTACTGAAATGCTAAGTGGAGGAATGTCTCTTAAAATTAATATCATGATTGGAAATTCTATGAAGGCTCTAAGTAGGACAGGACTTAAGTAGTAGCAAGTAAACTACAAGCACATAAGCACAATATGTCTAATGATAGCTGCCTATCCTTCATACTTTCAGGATTTCAGGTATAACCATGTCAGGGAAAGTACTAGGGAAACAAGTCTCTCTTTAAGTTAGGACAAGTGTAGTTTAGATTACCAAATGGAACACGTCAGGGTAATTTGACCCATTTGCCTTATAGACTTGTGTATGACCGCAGTAACTTCACGTGCTACAATAGCAGCAATCTTACGACCAGAGTTTCTAGACCGTGAACGGATTTGTCGAGAAGCCATTCTGAAAGATCATTAAGAATTTTCATGGAAATATGTTCTATGAGAACCGAGGCTTTCTTGCTCAACGTGTAGGAATGATGACTTATACGGACTACAATGTTACCACCCGACCAGATTCACCGGACTTAGCATGCACGACAAATTACAATTACGTGTGCACCCGTAATGGTAAGTTGCTTTGCATGATCACCCCGGTTCCTCCTATTGGGTTAACATATCTTGTCAAGTATAGTGGTCATTAATGATAGAAATACCAAATATGTATGTATTATATCGGGAAAACGAAATCAAGGACAAGAATTATTCAACACGACAATGGGATGTTCTGAGTGTATTCGTTTGATTCGTGAATCAAAGCGAGTACGTTGACTAATCAAAGTATTGAGTCAATCACAACTTTGTTTGAAGACATACGTACCTATAAGCAGATACTCATCCCAAGGGTTCCCAGGTAAGGTAAACAGGTCCATCGGTTGATTTGGATATATGCGAATACCTTGCCTAGACAGAACACCCCGAGATACAGGCATCACGCTCTTCCAGCATTACATGTTTCAAGTTGTAAGACACAGACTTTGACGATTTTTAAAACCATGAATAACAATCGAGTTTTGGAGTTTGAAATCACTTGAATTAGGCACACAATGCCTTAGAATATGTTTTAAGATTTGTGTGTGTATTGATAGGAATCAAGGTATAAGAGGAATCACATAAGGCATATAACTTCTTAATCTTAGTCAATCTCTAACTAAGGCAATTTACCTTGTGCAACTATTGTGTGTGGCTATAGGCTAGATGCAATTCCTAACTCACTATAACCAATGGCTCTGATACCAATCTGTCACACCCTCAAATTCCGGGTCTGGAATCTATCACGGAGGGGTGAGCAAACAGGATCGAACACAGTAGTTACACATGAGATGCAGTTATCTATATGATAAGTTTTAGATAATCAATCCATTATTATTCAAAGCATTAGATATTATTCGCAGCGGAAATAAATATATAGATATTGTTTCTTATCAATACTTCTAATCATGTCTTATCAATAACCGATGTGTATCTGGAGCTCTTATATGACCCTACGTGCATGTCCATAAGCTCCTAATAGATACCTGAGAATACATGTAAATCAAGTGTCAACACAGGGTTGGTGAGTTCATAGGTAAGTAAAACATATTTGATAAATCATCCATTATCATTCAAAGAAGGGTTTATTGTCAAAGTGTGAGTTTAATTTTACTCACCGGTATATGAATAGCCTGTCGGAACCCTTTTTAGTAAGGTGAACCCGCTATCCCACATACCTACTAAGTACAAGCCCAACAAATCCTTCACATTGAATTTGTCCATGTCACTTAGTTTATTATTTCTATGTACAAGCCCAACAAATCCTTCACATAGGTTTTGTCCATGTATCATAGTTTAATTTTTCCCTTTTCCTTTTTATGTGTGTATTATGCCAATTTTAATAATTTAAATAAGAGGGCGCGAATCCTCTCTTTACATTTATCCTCATATGGGTGGTAAGTGGAACTATAATGGCAAAACTTAAATAGCGCATCAATCTGCCTTCCCACAGAATCGTCATCCCGAATGACAGCGAGATCTTTGTGCATCTGATAAGGACCACATGTCCAAACCTTTGTGGGGGTTAGTCACTCCCCGATAGTACTATCCAAAAGATCCCTGCCTTGTTTATAGCCCAGTTTACACAGAAGGATTTTCATAGTAACCATATGTAATCATAAATGTGATCCAATTATTATTTAACATAATACACAAAATAATTTGTAATTTTAATTACAACATGTATTCCAGCCCCAAAATATTTAAATGATTAAAAAGGGGAATAGTTATGAACTCACCTCAGTCCTTGTGTGGTGTTGACAACCTAGTAAATTCCTGCTAAGGAATTATAATTCACATAAGCAAACAAATACAAATCCATAACCTAAATAAGTTAGATCTTGAACCCGGCGTTCATTTGATCTAAGGTTTGGTTCTCGGTGATTTGTTTTAAACATATAATTAAATCATTTTATTATCTTTGTTAATTCATTAATAACTAAAGATATATATTTTATAAATTTTAATTAATTTAATAATGATTTTAACATATCATTATATTCTAAGTAAATTATAGATATTATTTAAACATGTGAGTTTATATTTAATTTTGTAATATTTTATAATTTAATATATAAAATCTAATTTATGTTTATCATGTTTAAAACACAAATAGAATACTTTAATATTTTATAATTTAATTTATAAAATCTAATAGTAAGATTTATAAATAGACACAAATTATCTAAACATTATATTTAGGATAATGTTATTATAATAAATAATAAATAATAACATATTGTTAAATCATAACATATTTACATGATAACATAATATAATTTATCGAATTATTATTTATGTTCAATAATTAATAATTATAACATAATAGATTATGTTCAATAAATAATATAAATTATCTAATTATTAATTATGTTATCCATATTATGTATAAACATTATTTATGATTATGTGTAATAATCTAGTCCATTTTTATAAAAATGATTATTTATAATAATATTTTATAACATTTATAATAATTAAATAAATAAATAAATAAGGTTTTTAAAGAAATAATTTTCCAGAATATAATCAAATAACTTATAAAATTAACAAAGTTTATAAAAACTGTTTTATAATTTTTAGTTATTTTTCTGTATTTTTAAATAGTGTAAAAGGCTTTTAAAAAAAATGATGTTGGGGGCAGGGTTCGAACCCCTGACCTCCGGTTCACAAGCACAACACACAAACCAGTAAACCAAGGCTCTAAGCCGCAAGAGATCTCGGTTCCAATCGTTTTTAAACACCAACCGATTGATCATCCCCAAACCGAAGAACCCTAGATCCAATTTGAGTAAATTTGAACCCCAATTCCATTATGTTAACGAAATTAAACTTAGGGCTTTCATTGCCCATATGAAATCGAGTGTGAGGATGTGTTTAATTACCTGCTTTGATTCGGGTTGATGGTAAGAACAGATAAGAACAAGCCGCGGCAAAGGAAGAATCGGTTCGAGTCGATTTTGTTGATGATAACCAAATTAATTGCACAGAAAGCTTCGTGTGATGTTAATGAGATAAAACCTTGTGTTAATTTCAGTGAAGATGGGTCGGAGTGGGGTGTTCGAATAGGTTGCAGGTCGCGGAATACGATGATGATCAAAGGGTGTGATTTGTTATGTTTCATTGAAATTGTACTCACGGTTAGTTTATAAACAATCAAGAGATTGTTAGTGCACCATCCATTTCGATTATTATTATTGTTAAGTGCACAATTTCAGTGGAGGTCGGCCGAACTTTCGGTCGAAGTGGAAACCTCACCAAACCGACACCATTATCCAATTTTTAAGTGCCCACGAGTTCGAAACTCCCACTATAACGTGTCGGTAGCTTTAATTAGGTAAAAACCGCGTTTGTTGGGGTGTTGTGGACTCGCCGGAGTTGGCCGGAGAGGTGGCCGGCGGCGAGAAGGGTCGACGGGCGGTGGGTTGGGATTTAAAACAAATTTACAAGAATGGTCCCTGTGGTTTGATATGTTTATTATTTCATGTATAAAAGTTTTAAACAAGTTTCAAAAATTACAAACCACCCCCTTGGACTTAAATTAAGTTTAATAATTTTTATAATTTATTATTATTAATAATAATAATATTTTCATTATTATTATTATTATTATCATTATTAACATTATTATTTTTAATAATATTATTATTATTGTTATTATTATCATTATTTTTATTATTATCAAAAATAATAATAAAAACAAATTGTAAATTCACTTAAATATTATATTAAATTAAAAAAAAAAAAATTTCGGGTTGTCACAATTTAATAGCTTCTTTCGATGTATTAACATCAAAAAGAACAAAAATCCAACAAAAAACGATGAAAAATACTGAAAATTTGACAAAACATAGTGAAAATTCGAGTTTTTCGAGTCGGGCCGCCTAGCTCCGGGTAGGCCCGAGTTGGCCGCCTAGGTCCGAATTGGACCGATTTTGACCGAGGTTGACCGATTTCGAGTTGTGAGACCGAGTTGAAGAAAGTCACTTCAGTACATGTCCGAGTTGCGAGTACACCCCGAGTACTTGGCCGAGTTGGCCGAGTTTTACAACATTGCTTCACCCCATACATGCAACTTTGACTCCCATTCACTCTCCCTCACTCTCTCTCTTGAATTATCAGCCACTCACCATTTCTGCAATTTTCTCCAATTCTAGCAAGAAAATCAAAGGATAACAACACCACAACATCAACCAAGTGCAAAACGAGCTAGAAAGTGAGTTTTGGTGAGTTTCTACACAAGGTTCTTGCAAGAACAAGAAGTTTCAGCTCAAACTCATGAACCAAAAGCTCTCATACTTGTCAAATCATTCCAAAAACATGAAGCACCTGGAGTGTAAGCATCGTTATACCCGAACAAAGCCATTTCTTGAGTTTTTCTTAACTTTTCTACCTTGAATCTCACTTTTCTTGTTCAAAACAGAAAACTACGGCCATACCCCTAGTTTTTGGAGACTCACGAATTCAAAAAGGTATTTTCTAATAAGTGTTCATAAACCATGGGTTGGTGCACATGATATCAACCCGAAAACCCTCTTTTTCATGTGTTTTAGCACCAATAACCCACTTGTTTTGAAAAAACCTTCAACCAATGTTCTGCTCCAAACCAATTTATTAACATCATAATAACCTGGGTTTAATGTTACAAAAAGGTTTAATGATGTTTGAGCACAAATTATGATGATTACACTTGTGTAAATGGTGTAAACCTTGATGCTAGTAATGCAAAAATCAATGAGTTTATGTTTTAATGCATTATTTTGGTGATAATAACCTTATAAAACTCGTGGTAGATGTGGAATATGTAAAAAGGTGAGGTATTATGGACTTAATGGGTGCACCTTAAGGACCTGAAAGGTGGTGAAATTCTCAAAATGGCCAAAACTTAACAAGTTGCAAGTTTTATAAATTTCAGGCTCTAAAATGAGTATTTTAGTATTAAAAACCGGATTTGGTCATTTTTTGAGTTAATATGTAATTTCTATGAATTTATTTAACAAGATAAACCTAAACCGGGAGATTTTTGGATAAATTTTTAAAAAATAAGGTAACAATCCTAAGACCAATAAATCCATGTTATTTTAGTATTTTAAAAGACCTCGAAGTGATATTTTGGGTGGAAAGTTGAAAGAAAGTGGATTAGAGTGTCAGTTTCGGGTAAAAACGGATTTTTAACAGGTTAGTTTAAAAACGAAGCTTTTACTCAAATAACCCAAAAACATAATTTAAAACAGATTATAATCTTAGTTAAAAGTATTTAAAAAGTAATACTTGAGTGTTATAGGTTGGAATCAAAAGACTTAAAACTAGATGCCTAAATTAACGGTTTTACCGTAACCGGTAATTGATTTTTTTTAAACCTCTCAAGATAAAATCTGGAAAAAACAAGTTTAAATAAGTCTAAAAGTAATATAAGAAACCCCTAGGAACAAATAAGGACCATATTGGGTCAAGAAATGGAAAGAATGCAACTTTGGGGTGAAAATTGTAAATTCTGAAACTTGAGGGACCAAAGTGTAAATTATGCAAATATAACTAAATTTCAGTAACTATATGACCAGAAAATATTATAAAACTTATTATTATGTAAACATATTTATAAGTATCATAAGAACTTGTCATTCACATGCGAAAACCCTAATTTTCCTAAAAAGGAAACTTCTGACGCAAACTTCTAAGAAACAAAGCCACGTAAACTTATAACCACAAAAATACACTTAGTTACACTTCCAATAGTCTAAGAACATATATATTACTACTTTTATCTTGATCATATGGTGCTAGGACTTGAATCATTTCTGTGACTGGACAACTGTTGATTGACCTAAGGTGAGTTCTAGGGTTGCATTTTTACTACTGATTTGGGATGAAACATGCTTTGTTTGAACTAAAATTATTATTATGCTATTGCTTAATACTTATATGTTGTGGATAACGTTTGAACATGCTCTTAACTGTATCACAATCATTAATTCTTGTGTTATCCGCTTGTTTGATATGGGTAGATCTACTTGGGGAATCCCCCACACACAGTGCCTTCCGGATAGGAAGGGTACCCCACTGAGATCCTAATAGATCATTTGTGTCATGTGCAGGTTTTTATAAGATACTATGGTGAACCATCCAGCAGGTATGCTGCACTGTATGAGTTTCAGTTTTCCTTAGGGTTAGCCGGTATAAACACAACTTTAGAAGAGGCTAGCCGGGACTGAGTGAAGGGTTGATTATGACCCCGCAATAGTGATAATTTGGATTTTAATATTAACTTGTGGACTTTTATTAGTCCTTTTGTCTTTAAACTTTAAGCACTTGAGTTCATCAACTTTTTAGTTGACATAAAAATCTTTTTGGGCATGTTTCAGGTAATCCCTAATGAAAGTAGCTTGATTGGAGAACCGGATTTGGAGGGCCTAGAATTATGACTACCCATGGCATTACTTGAATTAAAAACATTTGAACAATTTAATTTGTAGTTGGTTAAACACTTTGGATTATGTAAGGAATTTGTACCCTTGTATGGTGGGCTAGACTATTACAGCCCGACTTTGATATTAAAATATAGTGCCATGTGATTTCTCTCCTTGTATGCTCTTATGATGGTTTGTTTTCCGCTGCCATGTTTGTTATCAGTTTGTGACGTCCCACCCTCCTTGGGCCCGGGGTGTGACAGATTGGTATCAGAGCCACAAGTTGTAGAGAAGTCGGGAATACCTTAGTAGACCCTAGGCTACAACCCTAATACCTTAGGGCTGTCTTTGCTTTGGTGAGCATTGGAGTAAGCGGGTTGGATAAATTGATGATTACACTTGATCAACATAATCATGAATTTATCATATGCGTAAATTCCAGCACCAAACTGAAAGTGTGATCTTTGGAGTAGATGACTTAAGAAATTTTCTTAACACGGTCTAAAGCTGATTTTAAATTAAACTTTCATTTCTGATATTGCTTGATGATACTACTGGTTATTGATATTACTGCCATCACTACTACTATTAGTACTATTATTATTATTTTCATAAGCTATGAGAAACCAAAGTAGTCATGATAATTTTACAGGATAACAAGACTATGGCTGATAAGGAAAAAGCACATGCATACCCGATCGACGAGACTGCTCTCGTTGTGAACCTCAGGAGGGCAAAGCCCAAGACAGAGTATGAGGCGTACCTACGAAGGTGTGAACATCTGGGTCGGATATCTGTGACCTCTGATGACACCGAGCCATTAGAATACTCATCATCAACATCCCTATTTAGGAGCCAAACGCGTTCCAACTCACCGCATGGCACCGCACCTACCCACTCACTTGTTCCACCTATTGGGGATAGGGGTGCGCGTGTTATCACTCGACCTCGCAAGAGTGCTAGACCAGGACCTTCAGTTTTTTTAGGATGCCTCCTCCTCTACCTCCTCCCGCAAGGACCCCGACACCAACACCTCCTATGATCATCCCGCCCAGACGCCACCCGCACGACGAGTATTGGATGCCTCCTAGGCGTAGATTGTATGATGGACCTAGTGTTCTTGCTGGCTGTAACATCTCGTATTTTTTGTTAAATATAAGTTAACATCGTTGAATTCTTGTAAGGACCTTTCATGCCATTTATGAAACTTTGAGGGCCTGTTATATTTGTTTAGTTAAATTAGAAATTAATAAGTTAGTTTATTGAGAATAACTATAACTATAATAATAATAATAATAATAATAATAATAATAATAATAATAATAATAATAATAATAATAATAATAATAATAATAATAATATCATTACTATTAATAATTTGTAAGAATTATTAAAAATTAAACATGTATAACACTTGGATTTAAAAGTCTAGGGGGTATAATGCGAATATTAAAACTTCAAAAGAAACTTTTAGCATAAAATACCAAAAGTTTGAAACACTAGGGACCAAAATTGTAAACTAAATTAAAACACCCAAACCGCCCCCCACCTCCGTATTTCCAGCTAACCGCCAGCAGGGGCTTCGACCAAGTCCGGCGACCCCTTAAAACACTTATAACCTCCAATTTGCGGGCGAATCGGTTCCTATCATCTCCTGAAACGGTTTCGAACACTTGATGAGTGTTAATTCGAGTTACAAGGGTCGAATTAACTCGGTAACCGTTCGACAATAACTTTCTAACCGTTCGACATTCAAGACCCCATGATAATCCAATTAATCAAACGTGAATAACCATTTAACTATCCTTAAACTATTCTTAATCTCAATTTCACCTGAAACAAATTCAAACATTGAGTTCGAATCATCATCTCCTTCGCAACCTGCAACTTAGTCGAAACACACCTTTCGAGCATTTTAAACCAAAATTGACAGAGGGTTTTGCATCAAGATCACTACTCGAAGCTATCCACAGAGTTGATTTGATTACCTCACTCGTTATCTCATCAAACGAATCCAGTCTCAGTCGCGGTCTGTTCTTCGCCTTGTTCATCTCCAATCCATCATCATACGGGTAATTAAACACATACATAAACTCGTTTTAACATGGGGAACAAAAGCCCCATGATTATAATCATAAACCGAACCGATTTGATGTTCAATTTGATCCTATATCATTCTAGGGTTTTTTAGAAATTAGGGATAATTATTTGTTTGTGTTTAAAAGGCTTAAAAACCAAGTGAAACTGCGGCTGAGAGCCTTGGTTCACTGGTTAGACAAATGTACTCCCACCTTGAGGTCCCGGGTTCGAACCCGGGCACCCTCAAACCTATTTTTTTGGCTTTCTAGCCTTTAAAAAAATTACAAAAAATTTCTAAAAAATTATAAAATTATATTTGTAAACTTTGTAAAATTTTAAAATCATCAAATTACTTTCTGCAATTTATTTATAAAATATCCTTAGATTTTATTTAAAATTCTAAGTGAATGTTATAGTTAATATATATTTTGTAAAATTTAGACTTAAAATACTAGTTTATTATTTCAATCATTGTTTATTTAAGTTGTCGATTTAATCGTGTTTATTTTTAGTTAATTACAAAACCTTAATTTAACTTTATGAATAATACTAAATTTTTATAAATGTTATTCTTGTCCTATATTTTATAATATAAATAAATCGTTTCTACGAAAATATAATTGGTATCGTTTGTTAAATATAAATGACAAAACGCCAAACCTCAAATAAAAACCTAGCTCATAATAATTCATTGAACTTAATATTAGACTTTAATCTTGTGCTTAAATATATTTAGGTGTCTTGTGACGATACAACTTGGAACGACGTTTATTATTATTTTTATTAATCTTCATTGCATACTTATTGATCAAGTGAGTTTCTTGCCCCTTTTTATGTTATTTTACACCGTTTTGGGGTGAAACATGTTACATTATTCAACATATACTTATAACCGTTTAAATCTTATAAAAGCACATGCAATTCATACTTTTATTTGTCATGGTTATTTATGTTATTGTAAGTCTTATATGAGATACATATATTGTTTACAATCATTAATTATTGCTAGCCTGGCGACGTCTTAGATCTTTGGGCCTGACAAGCCTATTTGGTGCTAAAGCCGATGTATTGCCGGCTCCTGATGACGTATGCTTGTTCATCATGGGAACCAAGTACACTTAGCCAATCATATAAACTTATAATCTAGTCGAGATTTGATTGTACTATATGTGTTCTATAAACTTGCTAACTCATAACCTATGACATGAATTGCTACTTGAAATCCATGGTATATTATGTATGTGAAACCCTTGGAAACTCACCAACTTTATAGTTGACCCGTTATTTTAACATGTTTCAGGAAATGCCCACGTTTGAAGTCATCATTTGAAGCTTGCAATAAACTAGGATTTGGACCTAGCTAAATGAATAAAACGATTATGTTATGTCTTGTATTGTTTGGAACTATTTCATGTTTGAGACTTATGAATGTATTTCATTTGAAACTTATGATAATATTATTTTCATTTAAAGATAGCGTTATGTGGTTGTGAACGCCGTCAAGGTTGGGGTGTGACAGATTGGTATCAGAGCCCATAACTATAGGGATTTAGGTTATTAGTGTTGGTCCATAATGATCGATTTAACAGTGCAAATGATCATAAACACACACAAATCCCACTGATATTCATTGAACCATGAGAGAATATTACTTAACAATCAAAGTGAAGATCATACAAATATCACTAGAGGAAATAAAGCTACAATAATGAATAAATCAGCTCCTAGCACCTCTAGCGGTCACACAAAGATAGGTTTTCAATAAGAGAATGTGCAAAAGTTTTATTAACACAGATCAAACATACAATATATAGTAGTAGACCTAGGTTCGCTGACAGATTCGCTGCAAGCGAATCTGATCAACCAAAACTAACTAAGTTCGCCAGGCGCCCAAAAACAGGTTCGCCCGGTAACATACAAACACTAACATAATCCACGCTAGTCTGGACTAATGGGCGAACCTATAGGTTCGCCCTTAGGTTCGCTACAAAGAAAAACAACAAAAATACAAAAGATAATAACACCGACATGCCGGTGAGTCCAACCTACACAAGTCATCAATACTCCCCTAGGTTGGACCTCACCCAGGGGGGGTCTTAAATCAGCTCCAGCCTTTCATCTTCTATGCTTGATCAGCTCCGGCTTGTTCATTTTCTTCAGGCTCTAAATTCTCCAAGTAAGCTCCGCCTCTCAACCAAATACCTGCCAATGGATTTGTGACATCTTCAGATCCGGCTTCATCATCATACTCAAACATAAATTGTTCTGCCAGTTTAGCTTCGGTGACTTCTATCTCAGGCGCATCTAGAACAATAATCTCCTCCTGAGTTTTTGAGCTGCTTGTATCTCCGGTCATCGGCTTCTTGAATCGCTTTTGAATTGTTTGATCCATTTGTCTTGCTAGATCATCCATCTCCATGTTATGATTATCAGTTCTTTTTACCTTTTCATTCAAAGATTTAATTTCAGCTCTAACTCCTCTTGCTTTATTGGTAACCCTCATAAAGAGGTTAGCTTCTACTTCAGTCTCCTCTCCTGCCCCGTGTTTAATTGGATTTTCACATAACACTTTCAGATCATCATCATAAAATGAGAACACTTCCATGGGGTCAAACAATCTGATTTCTAGTCTGTTGCTTCCCTTCAATCTGATAACAGCTTCACCTGTGTTATTATCATAAAACCACTTTTCAAACTTTTGTAATCTTGGTGGCTGAGTATCAGGAACTCTGACTCTGTTCATTATTTTGGGAGCTGCAACATTCAACACTATCTTTCCTTTCCATGAGACCCAGTGTTTGTCTTTCTTTGATATTTGTCTCTGTTGTTTTTGATAACCGAAGTTGACAAAATTATCATCGGCTGCTCTTTTGATGACCACTTCAAAGGCTTCTGCTCTTGGATTATCTTTCTTGCACAGGAGAGGAAGTTCAGCCAGTCGTCTTAAATCCCAACGAGGGAGTGTATTGAAGTGCTTTTGATGCTTAATGTAGGTAATATCACCCGCACACCCTTTTTATCATGTAAGCATCGACCAAGGCATTGAACTTCCAAGATATTATCCTTCGTTGCATTTGTTTTGTGTTTGGTTCAGAGACATGTTGAAAGATGGGAACTTCAGTCACAACCTGGTCTTCCTTCTTGAACCAATTAGATTTATCAAGATCAACATATTCAGTGCTTTCTGGTTTGCTAAAACACAAGTATGTGACTTTTTTATCCTCAATAGTGTATGTATCAGGCTCATTTTCTGGATCTACTTCTTCTTCTTCATCACCTTCCACAATAAGATTTTCCTCAGGTTCATCAATTAAGTTGAAATTTATCTTTGAGCCTCCTGTCACTTTAGGACCAGTAAAAGAATCAAGATCAATCCCCATATCTTCATCAAAATCTGGTTCATCAACAGTTTCTTTCTCTTTTCTTTTGGATCTGGTTAAGTCAACTACTTCAGTATCATGTATATCCCCAGATTCCTCAGTTGTATGTGTGTCCCCAGCAATCCCAGTCAAACCCCCATATTTCATTAGAGGACAGGAAGTGGAATCTAACAGATTTTTGAGTTCGGTTACATTCATGGTAGGTTCCAATCCAGCTTTCTCTTTTAACCCATTCAACTCTCTGAAGATTCTCAACAACAGATACTGTTGGTCTTTTACCATCCTTGCCATTCCTTAGATCACATCACCTTTTTCTTTATCTCGTTTCTCAAGCTCAGCGTATTTGACTTTCAATGTTTCCAGCTCATTATTAGCAATAGATTCAGGTTCTTTTGTAGTTTAAGGAGCAGCTTCATGTCTTAGTTTTGTTCTCTTCTCTGCTTCATACTGAGAGCTTGCACCTACTTTTGCTCTTTTCTTTGTTCTTTTCTCTGCTTCATACTGAGAGCTTGAACCTACTTCTGCTCTTTTCTTTGTTCTTTTCTCTCTTTGTATGTCTAATTCAGCTTGAACCTCATCTACCTCGTCTTCAAGATTATACTCTTTATCTCTAACATCCCTTTTCCTCTTCTTTAATTCTTTCTCAGCTTCTTTAATACTTTCAGCAACCCTCTTGTTCTCTACCTCTTTCAACTTGAAAATGTGTATCCATCTGTCGGCAGGGTACATATTTTCTCACAAGTAAGTGATTTTCCCTACACAGTCATGTCTGACAGATTTACAGTCCCCAAAAATTCTAATGTTCATTGGCCAGATCTTCAATGAATCGCCAACTATTGGTAGATTAGGCTTCAAGTCATTAATAATCATTTGTATGAAACGAGGGTAAAGCAACCATTTCTCCTTTCCAGCTGCTTGGATGTTCTCAATCATGTAATTGTAGATGAGCTTGGCTATGTTAGTCTTTTGATCCTGACAGAAAAGGACCATAGCTCTTGCCCACTCTAAATTTAAGCCATCTGTTCCCCCTCTTCTATGATCCAGGCACATTATGAACACATGTGCAATATATCTCCATTCTCGGATCATATAAGACTTGATAAATTCCATCTTTTTTTCTCCTGGCATTGGTCCTTCATAGCCTGCAGTCTGCAAGGCTTTGTAAATATCCTTGGCTGACATCTTGATTTCTTCGCCAACATCTCTTCTAATCTCAGAATTCTAGCCACATCAGCTTCAGTAAAGGAGATATCTTGATCTTGGACCTTTGAAACAATCTTAGAGGTCTCTTCACTTACATCAAACAAAGCATGTCTCCAAAAGTCACGAATGTGCAAACCATATATCTCTGGACAGCAAGATATAGCATAGGAAATATGTGAAGATTTCAGCCACTTGATTGCATCTTTGTAGCCTACGGCCTTCTCATGGTTTTCATTCAAAAGGGCACACATGTTGTGCTTTTCTTTAAAGAGGAGAGTCGACATAATGACTGAAACATAACCGGAAGTTGATTAGATGAGAGATATAACAATGTAAATGGAAGAGAATTTGAAATTCAAAGAAGAAGGATAGATTCGCTAAATGAAAATACATTCGCTGGTCAGAGAATCTAAATGTCAGTGGAACCTACAAGTTCGCTGACTGTTAGGCACAAACAGTGTTGCCGGGCGAACTTATAGGTTCTCTAGAAACCTTTGGGCGAACCTATGGTTTGCGTACAGACAGCATAACGTCATAGATTCGCTCAATGTTTTGAACTTTCGTTTAGATTCGCTGGCAGAACTTTAGGTTTGCTAGAACCGTTGAGATTCAAAAAAAAAAAAAAATCAGATACGAACACATAAGCATAAACACAATTCAACAGATTCAGAACCATTAGGCGACACCACAAAAACACAAAGAACACTGAAACCTTTGCTTAAACATTCTATTTGAACATATAGAGAGTTCTAGGGTTTAATCGATCAAAATTTAGGTCAAACGGATGTTGTAAGCAAAGGTAAAGCAATAAGAAGAATCGGAATGCTTACTTGAAGATGATTTACATACGAATTTAACAAAAGAAAGACGCAATTAAAGAAAGAGTGTCAACCGAAAAAATACGCCGGTCACCGTGTTAGCGAATGTGATGTTCGCTTGCACTGTGACTGGTATATATGTATACCCTAAGTTCACTGGCAGTTAGGGTTTGAGGTTACTGTGAACAATTTCGCGTTCGCTGTACCTCTTATAAGACATATATTCGCTGTAGCGAATCTATAGATTCGCCCGGTAAACTCAACATGTTGGTTTGACATGCAACTGGTCGAGCTTACTGGCGAAACTATAGGTTCGCTAAGGCGAATCTTAATTTCGCCCGACTCAAAAACAAGTTTTAAAATAAGATAAAATTAAAAATTAAAAATTAAAATAAAATAAAGTAAAATAAAATAAAATTGAAATAAAATAAGATAAAAATAATAATAAAAATAATAAAATTTGCCTATGAATACCTTATTGCCCCATGATAAAATTAAATAAGACTAAAATTATAAAATAGAAATAAAATCAGAATAAAATTAAAATTAAATGGTAGAATGATATAATATCATTTTTCAGAGGGGCATGACTTAGTGAGATTGCTGATATGTTTGTCCGCTTAAACCCATTCCCTCTTCTTTTCAACTTATGATCTGCAATTGTTTATCATGTTCTGAATTGTCTTAGAAACTCAGCAACTTGGTCCCCACTGATATTTGATAAAGAATTAGTCTCTTCATCAAGGTTTATTGAGCATAATCATTGATTTTGCCTGCTCACTATACTGAATCTGCTTAGTGCAAACACAATGACTGGCATATATACATATGGGACACTATAATGTACAGATGCAGACACACATATATGCAAGATATACACATGAGATGCAGACTCAACCTTCAACTAATTGATGAGAGCTTCAGGTCAATGCTTTCGCATAGTAAAGAAGATCATCTAGGTGTGTTGATGAGAACTTCAGGTCAATGCTTTCGCATAGCAGAGAAGATCATCACTCCAGGTCAATGCTTTCGCATAGCAGAGGAGATAAACACACATCTTTTCTTATGTAAAGTATGAAAGTATATACAGTAATGGGCTATTTGAGATTATTTAATGTTTGACTTAGAGGGCATTATCACCGAGTCACCATCCCAGTGTGAAACACCATAAGCTTCACATCAATAATCTAATCCTACATATATGAAAGTATATACAGTAATGGGCTATTTGAGATTATTTAATGTTTGACTTAGAGGGCGTTATCACCGAGTCACCATCCCAGTGGGAAACACCATAGGTTTCACATTAATAATCTAATCCTAAAAGTAAACACAGTACAGGAGCAAGACATCAATTGGCAACTCTCAACCAAGTTTTAGACAAGACTTGTATCTTTGTGCAGACCAAAATATCATGAGGATAATCCTTATTACTGAGTTATGATCTTTAATTTGGCTGCATGATCACTTGTTTACTTTGTTTTTAGGATGAGTCTATCATGCATATCCCAGCATAAGATGTTCCCCTCTTTCTTACTTCATTTTCTTGAATTCCTGAGAATAAATGTTAAAACTTATTATTAGCATTAATCTCCCCCGAAATTTTCATTTGATAGCTTACTTAATAGAAAATTTCTTAACGATGAAAGTAAAAGAAAATTAAGAATAAAAAGGAAAGATATATGGGACACAAGGATTCTCTAAGCAGACAACAACCAAGACCATAAGGAAAGTATGTACATATATACATTTTAAACGGTAGTTTTGCTCAGAAAAGGTTTTCAGAAGGATATTAATCCTAGCATAGAGATCAGTTCATAAAAATGTGGTTTATCAAATGTTTTAGTGAAAAGATCTGCTTTCTGCTTCCTTATTTCAATAGGAATAATATTAATGAACCCCTTTTCATGAGCATCACAGATGACATGAATTCTTGTTTCGATGTGCTTGGTTTGAGTATGATGAATTGGATTCTTGGCAATTCCAACAGCGGCTTCATTGTCACAGAAAATCGGAGTGTGAAGGAAATTGATGCCATAATCCATCATCTGGTATTGAATCCAGAGCACTTGGCAACAACAGCTTGATGCAACGATATATTCAGTTTCTCCCGTGGATAAGGACACTGTTGTTTGTTTTTTGCTTTGCCACGAAACAAGATAATCACCCAGATATTGGCATCCACCGGTGACTGACTTTCTGTTAATCTTGCAACCACCATGATCACTATCAAAAAAAGCATGTAAATCAAAGTTCCCACCTTTTGGGTACCATAGTCCCAAACGAGAGGAACCCTTAAGGTAACGAAAAATGCGTTTAACAGCTAGCTCATGTGATTCTTTAGGATTGGCTTGATAACGAGCTCAATAGCACACGGCAAATGTGATATCTGGACGGCTTGCAGTCAGATACATGAGAGATCCGATCATCGAGCGATATCGATGAGCATCCACGGACTTCCCATTATCATCAGGAGACAAGCATGTTTGAGTAGTGAAGGGAGTAAGTTCTGGATTTGAATCATCCATGCCGAACTTTGTGATGATTTCCTTGATGTACTTCTCTTGGTGAATAAGAATACCTTCTGGTTTCTGTTCCACTTGCAGACCTAGGAAGAAGCACATCTCCCCCATCATGCTCATTTCAAAGTGATCCTTCATCACTTCTTCAAATTCTTTACACAGCTTTTCATTTGTTGATCCAAAGATAATATCATCTACATACACTTGAACAATCAGCATCTCACCATCAACCTCCTTCTTGAATAGTGTCATATCTATAGTCCCACGAGAGAAACCCTTGCTGAGGAGATATTGTGTCAAGGTCTCATACCAGATTCGGAGAGCTTGATGCAACCCATATAGTGATTTGTCTAGCTTGTATACTTTGTCTGGAAAATCTGGATCCTCGAAACCGGGTGGCTGACAAATATAGATCTCCTCATCAATATTTCCATATAGAAATGCACACTTCACATCCATCTGAAAATTTTTAAAGTTCTTCTTAGCTGCATGTGCAAGAAAAATTCTGATGGCTTCGATCCGAGCAACTGGAGCAAACACTTCAGTGTAGTCTATCCCCTCCTCCTGAGCAAATCCTTGAACAACCAATCTGGCTTTGTTTCTGACAACAACACCACGATCATCTGGCTTATTCCGGAATACCCACTTGGTACCAATGGGGCATTTGTTTAGAGGAAGATCAACTAACTCCCAAACTTTTAACTTTCTGAATTGCTGCAACTCAGACGGCATAGAGTCCACCCAGCTTGGGTCTTCAAATGCCTGTTTGTAATTCTTTGGAACAATCTGAGATAGAAAAGCTGCATAAAGACACTCATTTATCAATCCACTCTGACTCCGAGTCCTTACTCCGTCTATGATAGATCCAATAATGTAGTCATGAGGGTGATCTTTTAAGGTTTTAAAATTAGTGTTAAGCAATGAAGGGTTATGTTGAGATGTGGATGCGGAAGTGGATGGTTGTGCAGTAGGAGATGAATTTGTGGGGATTGGCTCGATAGTAGGATTTGAAATGGATGAAGATGTGGGTGGAATGGTAGATGAGATTGTAGGATTAGATGAAGATGGTTGAGATGGTGGAGGTGGTGGAGATGGGATATCAAATGAAGTGGGTGGTAATAATGTGGCAGACTGTTGTGGTTGTGGTGGAATAAGATTCACAGGCGGGTGAGGAATAACATCATCGTCATCGGGAATTGGCAAATTGAATGAGTTGAAGACAATGGTAGAATCATAAAACCATGCAGGCTCACTTCCAATGCTTGTTGAGTTAGATTCTTGCCAGTCGACATAGTAGGATTCTTGCACAATCCGCGACCGTTTATTATACACACGATACGCCTTTTGTGTTTCTGAGTACCCAACAAAGAAACACTCATCAGAGACGGCACCAAACTTCGTAGTCTGATCTTGAGTATTCAACAGAGTACAAGAGCAACCAAAGGGGCGCAGAAAATCAATGAGAGGCTTAATTCCTCGAAACAACTGATATGATGTCTTCATCTTGCTCTTGACGATCAATACCCGGTTCAGAACATAAGCTGCATAATTAACTGCTTCGGCGCAAAAGATAATTGGAAGCTTTGACTCGATCAACATCGTTCTAGCTGCTTCAATTAGTGTTCTGTTCTTACATTCAGCAACACCATTTTGTTGAGGTGTTCTGGCAGCACTGAACTGTCTGAGAATACCCCTTTGCTCACAGAATGAATTGAAGATGTGGTTTCTAAATTCTGTTCCATTGTCGCTCCTGATGGCTTGAATCTTCCTTTTCCCAAGAATCTCAATCAGTGGAATCAGCTTCATCAATTCCTCAGCAGTCTCACTTTTGTTAGTCAAAAATCTCACCCAAGAGTACCTGGAGAAATCATCTGTCACAACAAGATAATAAGACTTCTTAGCAATTGATTTAACACTAATAGGGACAAATAAGTCAGTATGTAACAATTCGAGGGGATGTGAAATCGAGTTTTGAAGTTTAAGTTTATGTGGTTTTTTGTGCTGTTTTCCTTTTGCACAAGCCATACATTTTTCTACCACAGAATAATCTTTCAGTGGTAGTCCCCTGACCAAATTGTTCTTAACTAACTTATTTATCAATTTAAAATTGAAATGCCCTAATCTTTTATGCCACTGAAAAGATTCATGAGAAGAAGCTTTTGATAAAAGACAGGTCACGGTGGAAGATGATTCTTTTGATCCCATATTTAACAAATAGGTATCATTTCTCCTTGGAGCTCGCATGATCACCATCTCTTTAGGGATAGAAAACTCTGGTTTTAAGAACAGACATTCATTGGTGAGGAACATCACGGGAATATTTTTATCATAGATTTGTGATACACTGAAAAGATTGAATGCCAATTCTGGAACATAGTTGACTTTCTCCAAAGTAAGGAAACCATTTGAGACATCTCCTTGGCCAATCATCTTTCCACCTTTCTTGTCTCCAGCAAAAGCAACATAGCGACCATCAATTATTCTAAAATTTGTCAGCAGGTCCTTCAACCCAGTCATATGTCGGGAACATCCACTATCTACATGCCAGTAACTATTTACAGCGGCCTCTGAATGTTCCTGACATTTTTAAAAAGAATTGGTTAGGCTTTGAAAATTGGAACCCAAGTCTTAGTGTACTTAGGTCGTGGAGTAACAGTTTTTTTGCAAAAGAAACCATTCACAAAAGCTGTCAATGTAGTTCCAAAAGGTTTATTCTGTGTACTACTACCATCTGATTTAGGACATTGCTTGATTAAGTGATCATCCTTTCCACATCTAAAACAATGAGATCTCAACTTTGTTTTGGAACAATTTGATGAAGGAATTCTATCAATAGATATTTCTTCATCACATTCAGACAATCTTAAATCTGAATCACTGTACGAGTCATATGGCTCATTTGACTTCCCTGTGATAACTTCCACTTTAACTGATTTTTGTTCAATTTTATCTTTGTTATTTTCAGGGGAAGACGACATTTCTTTCTCTTTAGGATTTGAAATCCTTATCGGTGTAAAAGATGGGATTGGATGAGAAAAGAATTTGTTAAAGCAGTTGGTTTTTGTTTCACTTTCAGAGACATGACCTGAAAGTTGAGCTTTATCATTCATGCACACATTAACATCAAATGCGGAATTTAAAACATTCAAGTCATCACAAGTGTTTGAAACAGAACATCCTAAGTTACTATTACATGCCCAGAGTTTGAATCCAAAATAGTTCCACCAGACACAAAATGATTACTTAAGCTAATGTCTACAAACGACTTCTTGGAATTAAAATCATGACTACTAGAGCTGCCAAGACCACTACTGCCACCATAATCATATCCTTCTCGTAACTCCTTAGAATTATCTCCTTCTAAACCTGCAATAGAGCTGTTAGTATCATTCTGTATAATCTCTTGTATCAACTCATTTGAAGGATGAGGAGTGGGCATAGGAGAATAACAGAAAGTACTAGGTGGAGGATATACCAATACATCATTTTCATTACCCAAACAGGTCTTGATCCTTGCCCCCCTTTGTTTTTTGCATAATTCCTCCCTTTTCATGCTCGAAAGAGACCACTGTTCTAATTTATTTTTAAGTTTTCTCACTTCAAATTCAGCAAGTGTGACTTGTTCAGTTAAATAGTTAACTTCACAGTTCTTTTCCAAGAGTGTCCTTTTTAAATGTTCATTTTCTTTCAAAGCTTCTCTTAATTTGACAAAATACTTTGACTCATTTTGTTTAAGCTCTTTATTGGCTTTCTTTAATTCATTTTCATTCATCATAAGCAACCTGTTAGCTTTATATATACCAACCAAACGAATTTTACATGCAGGGGAACACATGTCTTCAACAATTTCATAAGGGAGATCCATTACCAGTTTTTCTGCTGCAAGAGCGCGATCACATTGGCAGTAGGGAGTGTTCCTCTTGTATTCCTCCACAGCAGCTTTCTTGGCATCTTCAATTATTGAATCCATGTTCAGCTCCTCTTTTTCACTAGCATTCTTTGTATCACAAACCAGTTTAACCTCATCTTTAACAGCTTCACACACCAAACCAGTTTGAACAATAGCTTCATGACCCACAGCCTTCTGAACCACACCAGTACTTTCCTTAACCTGTTGATCTTGAATTACCTCAGACCCAATAGGTTCACCCTTGTCATCAATTTCAACACCAGCTTCACCATAGAACTCTTTGAAAGGATCAAAACAGTCAATGTACTCATCATCAAGAGTTTGTTCCTCCACTATCTCAGCGATCAATGCATGGTTGATTTCCTCCTTTGATTCTTCAATTTCTGCACTCCAATCAAAGTTGGTCAACAGAGCAGTTTCTTTCTTGGGCTTAGCTTCTTCAACTTTATCCATGACTGGAATGGTTCTGGAGTTTCCAGAATTAACAGGTTCGGTGACAATGGGAGAGGGACACTCTCTTTTGAAATGACCGAGCTGCTTACAGTTGAAACACCTCAGCTTAGACTTGTCATATCCTAGAGCGTTATTCTGACTCTGGTTTCCAAAATTTTTCTTCCGGTTCTCTCCATAAACCTCCTGGTGTTGAAACACCTCAGCTTAGACTTGTCATATCCTAGAGCGTTATTCTGACTCTGGTTTCCAAAATTTTTTCTTCCGGTTCTCTCCATAAACCTCCTGGCACGAAGAGTAAGCATGGCTATTTGCCACTGAATGTCGGTTTCTTCAAGATCATCCGGATCAACCTGATACATGTCTTCCACTGTCATACCACGTCCCTTCAATTCTCCAGCAACCAAAGCCTCATAACTGTGCACAAATAAACCAAACAGTGCCATAGTATCATGTGGAATTTGATTAGAAACTAAGGCATTTGAACTTGACCCAACATCCTTAGAACCATTACCAGAGTTGACATTTTTACCATACCCAGAGTTAACAAAACCACCATTACCAGATGAACTCCCACAAGCTGCACCATAATAGCAAGAGTTTGCAGCGGATGAAATCAATGCAGCATTTTGAGGAGGGACATTGGGAGACATCATGGTCTGATTATACTCTCTTCTCTTCACATCAAGATCAAATGATTCTAACTTGTTGATGACATCCATCAACTTGTAATCAGCAAAATTCCTTTCTTGCTTGAGCAATTTGATTTGCAGACTTCATCGAGCAGGAAGAGAGTCTAACAGTTTAGTCACTTGCTCATGATTGCCAAGTTGTTCATCATACTTCTTCAGATTGCTTGAAACTGACAGAAAGTGGTTTGTTATATCAATAAGTGTCTCATGCTTATATCCCACGAATGAGTTAAACTCCTTCTGAGCTTGAGCTTTCTTGTCTTTCTTCAGATCTTCGTTCCCATCATAAAAATCACATAACGCATCATACAACACCTTAGCGGTGGTATGTTCAGCAAACCTGTTATAAATATCCTGATGCAGACACAGAATCAAAGCTCCAAGAGCTTTCTTGTCCCGATCAAGCAGCTTAATGTCAATCTCAGTATAAGTGCTAGAATCAGTGTTTGGTGAAGTAACAGATCCGACAGTTGTTGTTGGTACGTGAGGTCCGTTTGTAATAGATTCCCATTGACCATGATCTGTGTAAAAGAAGAAAGCCTTCAAGCACCGTTTCCAATCCTCAAAATTCTCACCGTTGACAAGCCTCAGTGGCCTGTTGGGTTGACCACACTCCATACCAGTCACATTCACGATTGAAGAAGACATGATAAAATCAGAAATTAGATTCACTGATAGAGATGTAAATTCGCCCGTAAGTTCGCTGGTAAATTCGCTTGACAAACCAACAGCAGATTCGCTTGACAGTGTGTGCAAGAGAACATGTTCGCTGAGCAAGTTCGCTCGGCAGAACAAGACCTTTCGTTCAAAATTAAATTCAGCAGCTACTTCACTTGATTGCCAACCAAGAGTCTTGAACTTTCGTTCAAAAGTGCTTGATTCGCTGACCAAAAAATCAGCAAATACCAAAACTCAAATTTCCTTAGGTTCACTGGATGAGTCAGATAGATTCGCTGGATGAATAATCTAGATTCGCTGGATTACGAGACAGACTTAGTCAGCAAGAAATCAACCAAAACTAGCTCAAACCACAACCAATTGAAGAACGGTTTGTTTCAATAGCTTCCTAATACCAAAAACTACAATCCCCAAGCAGTTTTCATATCAAAAACACGATGAACAAGTGCGAAATGAATCAAAAAAAATTTTACCTCAAAAACCCCAAAAACAACCCAAAAATCAAACTATCAAGAGCACTAAGGCTCTGATACCATATTGTTGGTCCATAATGATCGATTCAACAGTGCAAATGATCATAAACACACACAAATCCCACTGATATTCATTGAACCATGAGAGAATATTACTTAACAATCAAAGTGAAGATCAAACAAATATCACTAGAGGATATAAAGCTACAATAATGAACAAATCAGCTCCTAGCACCTCTAGCATCACACAAAGATAGGTTTTCAATAAGAGAATGTGCAAAAGTTTTATTAACACAGATCAAACATACAATATATAGTAGCAGACCTAGGTTCGCTTACAGATTCGCTGTAAGCGAATCTGATCAACTAAAACTAACTAAGTTCGCCAGGCGACCCAAAAACAGGTTCGCCCGGTAACATACAAACACAAACATAATCCACGCTAGTCTGGACTAATGGGCGAACCTATAGGTTCGTCCTTAGGTTCGCTACAAAGAAAAACAACAAAAATACAAAAGATAATAACACCGAGATGCCGGTGAGTCCAACCTACACAAGTCATCAATTAGAAATGGTGACCTAGACTATAGCATATGCATGAACCTTATATAATTATATTTCTATCTTGTAAATTATATAGTTTGCATGCTACATAATACTATGCCTTCTTATGTGCAATTTGATGCCTTAGCATAGGATTGCCTAAACATTGTTACTTATCTCCCTAAACTTAACTTTGACTCTTTGACTCTCCCCGAACATAAAATCTCTTAATCTTATTCTCGACGACGCGTGGAATCTTATGCTTATGCTTATGACTTGGATCTTTAGACGATATGTCTTATCTATATAAATCTCATCAAGGTTCTGATTTCATGAACCTAAGAAATATTGTGTGACACATAGAAACCTGTATTCTGGTTTTCCTGGCAAAAAGCTTTCGGGCTAAGGTAAGCGTTTCGTATAAATCCTACGGGACTAGTTACGCTTACCTGGGGATTTCTGGGATGAGTGATAAACTATGGTCAACATACACAAGTTTCTAAGGTGAATGGGTCAATTTACCTTGTCGTGAGCACACATTAGTTGTCGTTGAACATTGGTGACTTAGTAACAATTATCTATGATAATCAGATAATAATTTAACTAATAATGTTGATTATTATTTTGTGGTTATGTGATTCGTGAATTTATGGATTCTAAATATTATTTGTAAATTTTACGTGATAACATGACTACGTGTAATATATATTTCATGTGTTGTAATTAATTGAAAATGTATATGATTATTATTATTGATTAATAATGTTTGTATTTTGTAGTTAAAATCTTTTGAAATGTTTTAAAAAAATTAGTTTTTATAAAATGTAAACAATAGGGTTTATCATGTAAATATCTATAAACCCAATATTACCTAAATAAGAACCCTAATCCCCCAAACCCCCCATTGCAGCCGAAACCATCCCAAACACCCCCTCCTTTGTGATTTCAAGCTTGAACAACAAGAACAATTCGATTTTGATTAGTTCCAAGTGGTTCCAAGGTGTTAGCAAGTTTAATTCTTTATTGCTACACATTTAAAGGTAGGTTTTATCAAGTTTTTTTTATAGTTTTTGATTCTTGATGAACCCTAATTTGAAATTATGCATGAAAAGTTGAACATGATGATTGTTAGATGATAATATGTTGTTGATTGTGAAATGTTGGATTATGTTGATTATGCAAGAAATCCATGAATTGATCATGTAGTTCATACATTTCCTAAATTTGAAACTTTTTCTTCTTGGAATTCATGATTTGATGATTGTATGATGTTAGATACATTGCTTTGATGTTAGTTTACATGGATTATGCAAGAAAAATCATGAAATCTAGTGATTGTTCATACCTTACTATAAGTAGAAACTTTTATGTATGATGTTTGGGAATTATGATGAATTGATGATGATTCTCATGTTTAGATGAATTCTATGAACTTGATTAGGTATAAATTTGATGAATTTGTGAATGATTTGGATGTTAGATTGAGTTTGGGTATTACTTTCCCAAAAGAAAAACTTTATTTTTAAAGAACATTGGATGTGATGATTTGGGCATGTTTATGATGTTAGGATCTTGTTTGAATGCTTATGGATGATGTCTAATATAGTGGAATGTGTTACTTGGGTTGTATGGATGCTTAATTGATCATTTGACAAATCTAGGTTCCTATTGACTATATATGATGATGGATTATGTTAGGAGATTGTGGGATCATGTTTGGGATCATAATAGATCATTGTTGGGTATGTTGGTTGGTATGAATCTTGTTGCTTAATGAATTGTATGCTACACTAAAGTAGTATGATGATCTTGGTGGAACTTGAGCTGATGATGTGACATACGTGAACTACTTGTATGATTATCATGTATGATATATTGCTATACTTGATTAACTGGGATTTCAATTAATATATCACCAATGGGTCAAACAGGTCAACTAGGTCAAATGAGTCTTGTTTTCCAAAACCTTGGGTCAACATGTTTATTGAGCACCTAGGGTTGTTAAGTTTTCTGTGTACACGTACTTATGTACTTGCGTGTTCTAGGTAACCTTTGAAGGGCTGTCTTTCGATCCATCGTCAGTTTCTTTGTATTGTTCGTTGCGCATCAGGCGAGTTCATGCCCTATCGTTTTTACTTACTTCCTTTATGGGGAAGATAGCATAATGTTTTATCTTACAATGCTTTACATTACATAGTTATAGCGTACCATGAAAGCCCTCACACTTTTGGATCGTTAATAATGATAAGTAGCAGGAAATATTGGGTAGTACTACTGGGTTTGACAAGCCCCACCCGTGCGAATCGAGGTCAAAAGGGTGCAATATTTTCCTAGACACAAACATCGTCACAACTTGGTAGGTTGTGATGAGAGGCAAACAAACGAAACACATGTCAACTTTGATCGCGAAATCACTATAGCTATTATGAATATAGGCTAGCTATCTATTTCAATGCACTTCTTATGTTTTACAACCACTACCGTTTATGTTAAACATAAACTCTTGAACTCACCAACTATTGTATTGACTCTTTTAGTATGCTATTTTCAGGTCAAGGTTAACAACTACTTTAGGAGCACGCACGGGTCGAGCATGCGTTTAAAACATGAACTATTACATTTTCTGTTTATCTTACATTCTAGTTTTAAAATTGGTTTGGGGCGTGTGTTGCCGATGTTACATTTCTAATACCTTGGGTTTAACTTATTTACAAAACGCTTCCGCAAATGTTTTGAAGTTATGTCGGATATATGAGGGTGGTGCAACCAAAACTACACTTAGATCAATTTTGGTACAACTATGAAGGACTTCTGAAGATAAAGGCTGCACTTTTGAAGATTAAAGATAAAGGAACTTCCAAAGAGGAATCATGTCTTCCGAAGACATAGCCATCTCTCTTCCGAAGTATCAACACTTAAGAAGATTTCAAGACAATGGCTTCCGAAGCATAGAGTCTTGAAGACCAGTGAAAGTCTTGAAAGAAGTAAATTCTTCCGAAGTATAAATGTCTTCGGAAGAACTTGTTCTTTCGAAGCCAGTTAACCTTCGAAAGAACTTACTATGAACCAGTGGATATTAGCATGGTCCCTCTGACAAGCCGCTGCAACCTCTAAGACACTGCATGGCGTTTTCCCCACGATCATGTAGTTGACCATACTTTAGTTCACTGTTAATTCCTTATCAGTTAGTACATTTACTAACTTTAGTTGGTAAACAAAAAGGTAAGTCATGGACATGTCATGACTACCTTATCTAGGATAGTGTTTTATTCTAGATACCTTACTACTAGCAATGTAGTATTTGTTTAGTAAGTAAGTTTCCAGCTAACAGTCTTTTGTATAGCCGACTGTAGATAGTAGTATATATAGTTCTTATTATAAGCTCATAAGAGCATTCTTGTAATAGTTTTGTAATCTTTGAGTTGAGAATTAATATATACAAGTATCTTGAAAAGCATTTCTTGTGCTTTGTTTACTTAGTATATTATTCTGTGAGGCAAAGGTGCGGCAAAAAAAGGCTTCTGTCGGCCTTTATGTGCAACAGTCCACCAGTAGCGGAAGATAGGGTTACCTATCAACTCTTAGAAGATTCTGCTTTATTATTTTGAGGGTAACTTAGTGCGTTAAAGAGAGAACACTTGTCTTGAGTGACTTGTATTGATCCTGCAATTCGTATCAGAGCTTCTAGGCTCTTGATTGTGAGATCTTACCATCACAAATCATCTTGACTTTTCACTATACACTCACCCCACTTAAAAATGGCCATGAACCAGAAATCGCCAGAATTTGAAATGGGAACGATAACTAAAGCTTCTATCAACACCCCTGAAAACTTCAGATCCTGGCGTATGCTCATTGAAGGTTTCATTAAGTATCAACATAGTCAAATGTGGAGATCTGTAAGGCCCCGCTCCCGGGCACCTCACAGTTGGTCATTCATCGCACATAAAACATACAATTATTTAAAATATCGCAGTGGAAATTAATTAAAACCATTTCTTATATATTAATGACAACTTTTGCAAAGTAATACAATACGGTTAACAGTTACAAAATATTATAATTGCACTAAATCACAAAATGTCATTGTTATTCTAATGGATTCCATCCCCAAAAATGCCAAGTAGCTGCCCCGTGCCATCCTCAGCAACTTTTACCTGCCAACAGGAAAATACATAAAAGTCAGTATTGCTGAGTGAGTTCTAGTTTTATAAATAAAATATCATACTTTCGTTAAAACCTTTCTTTTCTTTCATACACGATCATGCAATATACGTACAGATACAGAATATTAATATTAACTTTCATTATCGTTCATTTTCCACCATCATATTCATAACATGCTTTGTAACACCCGGAAGATTTTCCAAGCAAGTCAAATAATAATTATGGGCTTAGATGGGACCATTTATATAAAATGGGATGGTTGTGGGTGTTAGACCGAGTTAACCCTTCGGGTCACGAGTTTAACGAGTTTGGGGTCGCGGGAACACCGGGTATATATATATAGATGGATCAGCTGAGTAACTCTCATTTGCACTCAAACATCCAGTTCGAGAGAGAGAGTGTAGAGAGAGAAAGTGTCGGATCGAGGCTCGGTTGGTCAGAGATCGAAGGCTGGTGTTCGTGGACTCCTAAACAACAAGAATCGAGGTAAGAAACGTAGTGTAATTGCTTCTTTTTGTGAAAAACCCGGATTTAAGTTTTTGGGTTTTAAAAGTGGCAAGAATTGCCCAAAAACACACGTTTTTAGGTAAGAAAACATGTAATAAGGTTAGATATAGCTTCCTGGATGATAACCCAAGGGTTTGGGTGGAAAAGATTGGATTTTTGGGTTAAAATGGGCTGATTTGTAAATTTCAGCTCGTTCTGCGAATTTAAGCACTCATCCAGTGAAACTATGTAGCGAAATTAGTAGTTTCAGTGAGACTACAGTTTCGCTGCAGCGAAACTACACTTTCGCCTGGGCGAAACTATAGTTTCTATGATAACTTCGCCGGTGCCCAGATTAACCCTTAGACATTGCGAAACTAGGGAATTCCAACGAAAGTTGGGCGCTCAAGGCAGCGAATCTGTTCAGCGAAAATGGCAGAATGCTGCCCAGCAAAATTAGCAGCGAAACTGCTGCTCGCCTGGCGAAACTATGGGCGAAATTATGGGCGAAACTAGCAGCGAACTTAATAGCGAATTTAGGCAGAAATTAACTCTTTTGAGCGTTAACTTATCTGCAGGCAGTGTAGTGCGACCCTCATCTTTAAAGCTTGATTGAGAAGCTGCTTGTCAAGCACATGTGAGTTCTAGGACCCCTCATTTACTTGTTTTAAACGATTTTGGGGCTGGAACACATATAAACCTGTTTATGAAATATATATGTTTGACCCATTTGGGATGTAATCACGGGTAGTATGCTTAAGGCACGATTGTGGCTTGTATGTGTTCGTATGATGTGTTAGTGTGAGTCCCCAAGGTTTAGGAGGGATAATTAGGGCTGTTGCACTCGAGAAGATGCATAGTCAACTCCCGGTTTCGGGAAAAATGCGGGAGTAAGTCCTTTCATGGGAGTCCTTGTAAGTGCCTGTAGATGAATGTTGATGTAGGCTACGTATGTATGATGCCATGTATGATGCTGTATGACTGATATATGTGTGTTCCTTACGATGATGTAAGTATATCTTTCCATGACTTTACGTATTATGACAACGAATGAACGAAGTATTATGTAACGTAAAGTGAAAGATAAAAGAAGAGGAACATGAAAATGAATGCATGTATTAATGAATGAATGAATGAGTAATATGATGATGAATACATGCATTAACGAACGAACGAAAGAAGTCTTGCAAACATTGAATAAGTCGATTGGTCTTTCTTGGTGATTGACAATGGTCATGGTGCCTCTACCGCTTACCTACTAGTACTGTGGCATACGCTTAGATTCACGGCCCAGTAGCTGAGACTACTGTGGCATACGCTCTATTGATTCACGGCCCAGTAGCTAAGACTGATCGGGGTATAGCATATGGTATTGGTACAATAGAATTCAATGTGCAAGTAAGGATGAAACGGGATCCTTGTCATTCGACCACAGTAATCATATCCGAGTGCTATGAAATGGGTAAAGCCTGACAGGATCCATATGAGAAGTTAAAGATAATGATGTATAACGGATGATGAAGATAATAAAGAATATTATCTATGTGTACGTACGACGTATGGTCATGTGAAAGAAAGGAATGGTTTATGATGTAAATAAAGTATGTTTATTACAAAACTAGAACTCACTCAGCAACGCTGACTTTTATGTGTTTCCAGTTGGCAGGTAGTGTTGCTGGGGATGACACGAGGCAGCTACTCAGCCCTTTTGGGATGGCATTCTCCTTTTGATAATGCTGCCACGCAATGTGTTGTGGGCACATAAAGCACGCAACACATTATGTTGCATGCAAGTGCAAGATTCCTTAGGGTTCCGATGTACGGGATTACTTAAGGAATCTTCTTTATGATGAAAAATTTTATGTTTTTATACTAGAGGTCACTGTATATGACCCTTTTGTAATTAGAAATGATGAAATCTTTTGTATAATGCTTTTGTGATGTAATGCAACCTTAGATGTTTTGTAATTGACGTACGTTATATTAAATGGCAAAAGTATTTATAGTAAAAGAAAAGTTTAACTTAGAAATTCCGCTGCAATGTATGTTTAAGATGCTTATGAATATATACATCGAATGTATATTTTATGCGCGATGAATGATCAACTGTGAGGTGCCCGGGAGCGGGGCCTTACAAGTTGGTATCAGAGCCGAAGTTTAAGTGAAATGGGTAAATTTTCCAACTAAACCTAAACTTAAACTAAAAATGGGACAGAAAGGAAGGGAATGCCATCTGAGTAGATGCGTGCCATCAGGTATATTCTTAAAGATTAACTGGTATTAAGTGCGCATGTATGTGGTATACGTGTACTGTTAGATTTTGATGCTAATGTAGTCAGGACGGGTGAGGCTCAGGGTGCGAAGAGTAAAGTAAGTGGCTAATCACAACTGGCCACTGTAATTAGGGACTTACTATGCTTGACATAAACTGAGCTATTTCCTTGAATGACCGTGTTAGTATTTGAACCTTTTAATGTGAGGTAGAAAATGGCTGGTGGTAGATCTTCCAAAGCTTCCCGGGGTGGAGGCGGTGGCGGAGGTGGTGCTGAACCACGAGCCACAAGAGGAAGACCTAGGGTGGAGAAAGTGGTTCATGAAGAACCCGATACTCCTCATCAGGAGGGCGTAGACGAGAGCGCTAATTTTAGAGCCACGGTAAAAGAGGCAGTGGTCGAAGAGGTACACCAGGTCATGCAGACGATCTTACCGTCTGTGGTGACCGAAGTAATCAAGGCTGTCAGGGAAGATGAAAGGCAAGGGAGGAACCGGTCCTCGGGGAGACTGCATCAACAAGAGCCGGAAACGGTTCTATCTGATAACGAAGAGGAAGAGGAGGAGCCGGTACGGGAGACAACACGGGGTTGTAATTACGGGGCATTCATGAGGTGCAAGCCCCCTACTTTTGACGGTTCTGGCACCGCTGCTGATACTCATCAATGGGTGAGAGAAATGGAGGCTGTCCTCGATATTAGTGATTGTCAAGAGGACAAGAAGGTGAAGTTTGCTACCCACTCTTTTACGGGTTCGGCCTTATGCTGGTGGGACAACATAGTCCAGGCCGAGGGTAGCAGGGCCATCGGAAGAATGAAGTGGTCCGAGTTAAAAAGGATGGTGATCGAGGAGTTCAGTCCTCGTCGGGAAATGGACAAAGTTGAGAGAGAGTTCCTGCAGTTGGAGGCGGGGACAATGACCCACCAACAGTACACCACCAAATTCAATGAGATGGCGAGAATGGTGCCGGATCAGGTGACGCCAGTGTCTCGAAAGATCAACCGGTATATTCAGGGGCTGCCAACTGACATCCGCAGGCATCTGATCACTGCTCAACCGAACACCTTTAGGTCGGCAGTGGATTTGGCTGGGAGATTATATGATGAACGGGCTGTGGTGGTAAAGGCTGAGGGTAGTAAGAAGGGAGGTGGTGAGAGAAGCTGGCAGGGGAAGAGGTTTGGTCGAGGTGATACTTCGACGAGTAACAAGAAGGCAAGGGTGGATGACCGCCGTGTGGTCATGTCAGGAGCAGAGTTGAGGAAGTGTGGCCAGTGTGGAAGGGAGCACTCAGGGGAGTGCAAGTGGGGATCAAATATCTGTTTTAGATGCGGGAAGGCAGGGCATATGTCCAAGGATTACCGGGCAGGCAAATGTTTTAACTGTGGGGAAAGTGGTCATATGAGCAGGGACTGCAAGAAGCCGAGGGCTGAGGGCTCAGGGGTGAAGAAGACGGGAGGAGAAGAACCGAGGGCAAAGGCCAGTGCATTCACGATGACGCAAGAAGAGGCTAGGACGGACCCTGACGTTGTGTCCGGTACGTTCCTGATAAACCAAACTTTAGCCTCTGGATTATTTGATTCGGGTGCCAGTAGGAGTTTTATTTCTACTAATTTCTGTGCTAAACTGCCTGTTAGAAGTAAATGCCTCGATGAGTCGTTTGACGTAGAAACTGCTATTGGTAAGTCCACTAGGGTTACAGATGTGATAGAGGACTGTGCCGTAGAATTAGAAGGTCATAGGTTTGCTGCCAAGTTACATGTGATGCCCCTAGGAGGATTTGATGTAGTGTTAGGGATGGATTGGTTAGCGACCTACGAAGCGAATATCGTGTGCCGAAAGAAGATGATAAGACTGACGGCGGCTGACGGGAGTTCGGTGGCAATATACGGTGATCGGGTTATGACGATTCCGAAAGTGATCTCGATGGCGGTGGCGGGAAAGTGTATGAGGCGCGGATGTAGTGCCTATTTATGTTATGTAAAGAATGTGGATGAGCCAACACCACAACTATCCGATGTACCGGTAGTGCGTGAATTTCCAGACGTATTCCCGGAAGACTTATCGGGATTGCCCCTGACCGAGAGATCGAATTCCAGATCGACCTGATACCGGGTGCTCAACCTGTCGCCAAAGCACCGTATCGCTTAGCTCCGATGAAAATGAAAGAGTTGATGGAGCAGTTGCAAGAACTGCTAGATAAGGGGTTCATTATCCCAAGTATCTCACCTTGGGGTGCTCCGATTCTGTTCGTAAAGAAGAAGGATGGTAGTATGAGGATGTGCATCGACTACCGCGAGCTGAATAAGTTGACGGTGAAGAACAGATACCCCTTGCCGAGAATCGATGATCTATTCGATCAGCTTCAAGGCGCCAGTTGGTTTTCAAGGATAGATCTTCGATCGGGCTACCATCAACTGAAGGTGAAGGAGCAGGATATCCCTAAAATAGCCTTTCGTACGTGCTATGGTCACTACGAGTTTCTGGTCATGTCATTTGGTTTGACTAATGCGCCAGCTGCTTTTATGGATTTGATGAATCGAGTGTGTCGGCCAATGTTGGATAAATCAGTAATTGTGTTTATTGATGATATACTGATTTATTCCAGGAGCGAAGAAGAGCATGCCGGCCATATTCGGGAAGTGTTGGAGACCTTGAGGAAGGAGAAACTGTATGCTAAGTTCTCCAAGTGTGCTTTTTGGTTACGCGAGGTGCAATTTCTGGGTCACGTGGTAAATGCAAAGGGAATAATGGTGGACCCGACAAAGGTGGAGGCCGTGATGCAATGGAAGTCTCCTAAGACGCCGTTCGAAATTTGTAGCTTCTTGGGATTGGCGGGCTACTACAGGAGATTTATTCAAGACTTCTCCAAGATAGCCTCACCTTTGACCAAGTTGACTCGCAAGGACGTGAACTTCGTGTGGGGTCGAGAACAGGAGGATGCCTTTGAGGAGTTGAAGACAAGACTAACACAAGCCCCTGTATTGACATTGCCCGAGGGAAATGAAGACTTAGTGGTTTATTCGGATGCATCTTATTCTGGGCTAGGTTGTGTATTGATGCAACGCGGAAGAGTAATAGCCTATGCGTCTCGACAACTGAAGACCCACGAAGTCAACTATCCCACGCATGATCTAGAACTAGCTATGGTGGTTTTCACGTTGAAGATTTGGCGGCACTATCTATACGGGACAAAGTACACCATCCTCACGGACCACAAAAGCTTGAAGTACTTCTTCGAGCAGAAAGATCTAAACATGAGGCAAAGGCGATGGTTAGAGCTGATAAAAGACTATGATTGTGAGATCCACTACCATCCGGGCAAAGCCAATGTGGTGGCGGTTGCCCTTAGCTGAAAGGAAAGGCCCGAGCCGATTCGGGTGAAGGCTTATCAGCTAATTATGACCTCTGATGTGATGACACAGGTTAAGGAGTTCCAAGACGAGGCTTTGAAAGAAGATCGTCTTAACTCCGAAAGAATGAGAGGTCTAGTTACAAAACTAGGTGAGAACACTCTTGGTGTTAAGACCCGATTCGGGCGAATGTGGATTCCTCGGTACGGGGATCTACGTGGGAAGATCATGGATGAGGCCCATAAGACTCGATACTCCATTCACCCCGGTGCTACCAAGATGTACCAAGACATGAAGAAAGATTATTGGTGGCCGGGTATGAAGCGCGATGTGGTGGAATACGTGAGTCAGTGCCTGACTTGTTTACAAGTGAAGGCAGAGCACCAGAAACCTTACGGGAAGATCAAACCGTTGGATATACCTGAGTGGAAGTGGGAGCACATCACCATGGATTTCATCACAAAGCTACCACGTACCCCGAAAGGGTATGATGCTATATGGGTGATAGTTGACCGTTTGACGAAAAGCGCCCACTTCCTACCGATCCGCGAGACGTATTCATCTGAAAGATTGGCGGATCTATTCATCAAAGAAATCGTAGCTCGTTACGGCGTGCCGGTGTCCATTGTGTCGGATCGTGACACCCGTTTTACATCGAATTTCTGGAAGAGATTCCATGATGCGATGGGGACGAGACTACATATCAGCACGACTTACCACCCTCAGACGGACGGTCAGTCGGAGAGGACGATCCAGACACTCGAAGACATGCTTCGGGTGTGCGTGATCGATTTTGGAGGAACATGGGATGATCACTTTCCATTAGCAGAGTTCTTGTACAATAACAGTTATCATGCCAGCATTGGCATGTCACCTTACGAGATGCTGTACGGTAGGAAATGTAGGATGCCCGTATATTGGGGAGACATTGGGCAGAAGGAACTGGGAGGTGTCGAAGTGGTTGAAGCAATGACTGAGAAGTTAGAAAAGATCAAATCCTTCATGAAGGCGGCGAAAGATAGGCAAAAGTCGTATGCTGACAAAAGGCGAAGGCCGATAGAGTTCAAGGTTGGTGACCGAGTCATGTTGAAGGTCTCTCCCTGGAAAGGCATTATCCGATTCAGGAAACGAGGCAAGCTAAGCCCGAGATATATAAGACCTTTCCGACTCATCGCACGAGTAGGAGAGGTAGCCTATCGACTTGAACTGCCAGATGAGTTAAGTGGAATTCATCCCACATTCCATGTATCTCATCTGAGAAAGTGCTTAGCTGACAAAGACAAGATTGTTCCACTGGAGGATATTGAAGTAGACGAACGGCTCAATTACGTAGAGCAACCAGTGGCAATCATTGATCGTAAGGAAAAGAAGCTAAGAAATAAAGTGGTTCCTCTTGTGCGTGTACAGTGGAAGCACAGGAAGGGATCCGAGTCTACGTGGGAGACTGAAGAGGAGATGAGACCACATTACCCACATCTGTTTGAGGAATAACAGGTTTCGGGGACGAAACCTATATAAGGGGGGTGGACTTGTAACACCCGGAAGATTTTCCAAGCAAGTCAAATAATAATTATAGGCTTAGATGGGACCATTTATATAAAATGGGATGGTTGTGGATGTTAGACCGAGTTAACCCTTAGGGTCACGAGTTTAACGAGTTTAGGGTCGCGGGAACGCCGGGTATATATATATAGATGGATCAGCCGAGTAACTCTCATTTGCACTCAAACATCCAGATCTAGAGAGAGAGTGTAGAGAGAGAAAGTGTCGGATCGAGGCTCGGTTGGTCGGAGATCGAAGGCCGGTGTTCGTGGACTCCTAAACAACAAGAATCGAGGTAAGAAACGTAGTGTAATTGCTTCTTTTTTTGAAAAACCCGGATTTAAGTTTTTGGGTTTTAAAAGTGACAAGAATCGCCCAAAAACGCACGTTTTTAGGTAAGAAAACATGTAATAAGCTTAGATATAGCTTCCTGGATGATAACCCAAGGGTTTGGGTGGAAAAGATTAGATTTTTGGGTTAAAATGGGCTGATTCGTAAATTTCAGCTCGTTTTGCGAATTTAAGCACTCATCCAGTGAAACTATGTAGCGAAATTAGTAGTTTCAGTGAGACTACAGTTTCGCTGCAGCGAAACTACACTTTCGCCTGGGCGAAACTATAGTTTCTATGATAACTTCGCCGGTGCCCAGGTTAACCCTTAGACATTGCGAAACTAGGGAATTCCAACGAAAGTTGGGCGCTCAAGGCAGCGAATCTGTTCAGCGAAACTGGCAGAATGCTGCCCAGCGAAATTAGCAGTGAAACTGCTGCTCGCCTGGCGAAACTATGGGCGAAATTATGGGCGAAACTAGCAGCGAACTTAATAGAAAATTTAGGCAGAAATTAACTCTTTTGAGTGTTAACTTATCTGCAGGCAGTGTAGTGCGACCCTCATCTTTAAAGCTTGATTGAGAAGCTGCTTGTCAAGCACATGTGAGTTCTAGGACCCCTCATTTACTTGTTTTAAACGATTTTGGGGCTGGAACACATATAAACCTGTTTATGAAATATATATGTTTGACCCATTTGGGATGTAATCACGGGTAGTATGCTTAAGGTACGATTGTGGCTTGTATGTGTTCGTATGATGTGTTAGTGTGAGTCCCCAAGGTTTAGGAGGGATAATTAGGGCTGTTGCACTCGAGAAGATGCATAGTCAACTCCCGGTTTCGGGAAAAATGCGGGAGTAAGTCCTTTCATGGGAGTCCTTGTAAGTGCCTGTAGATGAATGTTGATGTAGGCTACGTATGTATGATGTCATGTATGATGCTGTATGACTGATATATGTGTGTTCCTTACGATGATGTAAGTATATCTTTCCATGACTTTACGTATTATGACAACGAATGAACGAAGTATTATGTAACGTAAAGTGAAAGATAAAAGAAGAGGAACATGAAAATGAATGCATGTATTAATGAATGAATGAATGAGTAATATGATGATGAATACATGCATTAACGAACGAACGAAAGAAGTCTTGCAAACATTGAATAAGTCGACTGGTCTTTCTTGGTGATTGACCATGGTCATGGTACCTCTACCGCTTACCTACTAGTATTGTGGCATACGCTTAGATTCACGGCCCAGTAGCTGAGACTACTGTGGCATACGTTCTATTGATTCACGGCCCAGTAGCTAAGACTGATCGGGGTATAGCATATAGTATTTGTACAACAGAATTCAATGTGCAAGTAAGGATGAAACGGGATCCTTGTCATTCGACCACAGTAATCATAGCCGAGTGCTATGAAGTGGGTAAAGCCTGACATGATCCATATGAGAAGTTAAAGATAATGATGTATAACGGATGATGAAGATAATAAAGAATATTATCTATGTGTACGTATGACGTATGGTCATGTGAAAGAAAGGAATGGTTTATGATGTAAATAAAGTATGTTTATTACAAAACTAGAACTCACTCAGCAACGCTGACTTTTATGTGTTTCCAGTTGGCAGGTAGTGTTGCTGGGGATGGCACGAGGCGGCTACTCAGCTCTTTTGGGATGACATTCTCCTTTTGATAATGCTGCCACGTAATGTGTTGTGGGCACATAAAGCACGCAACACATTATGTTGCATGCAAGTGCAAGATTGCTTAGGGTTCCGATGTACGGGATTACTTAAGGAATCTTCTTTATGATGAAAAATTTTATGTTTTATACTAGAGGTCACTGTATATGACCCTTTTGTAATTAGAAATGATGAAATCTTTTGTATAATGCTTTTGTGATGTAATGCAACCTTAGATGTTTTGTAATTGACGTACGTTATATTAAATGGCAAAAGTATTTATAGTAAAAGAAAAGTTTAACTTAGAAATTCCGCTGCAATGTATGTTTAAGATGCTTATAAATATATACATCAAATGTATATTTTATGCGCGATGAATGACCAACTGTGAGGTGCCCGGGAGCGGGGCCTTACATGCTTTCATTTCATGCTTTTCGTTAACATTCTCTTACTTTCGTTCTCATTCTTTCGTAACGTACTTATTATTATTCTTTTACTTTTGTACTTTCTTACCGTCTTTCTTTCCTTCGTACATTACGTCATTATTTTACATTCATATGGATTAATGAACAATACCCCGAACATTATGCACGAAGCTGATGCTGGACCTGTGGTAATTAAACCACGAACATTGTGCACGAAGCAGATCCAGTCACCTAGGGAAAGTCATCTCTCCCATTCATTCAACCAATTGGTATATCCTGAACATTGTGCACGAAGCTGATGCTGGACCTGTGGTAATTAAACCACGAACATTGTGCACGAAGCTGATCCAGTCACCTAGGGCAAGTCATCTCTCCCATTCATTCAACCAATTGGTATATCCCGAACATTGTGCACGAAACTGATGCTGGACCTGTGGTAATTAAACCACGAACATTGTGTATGAAGCTGATCCAGTCACCTAGGACATACCAAAGAGTCTTGTCAATCTCAATGATTGACCCTGTGTGCATCCTTTGGGGTAGCTAACCCGCATCACTATTGAGCTAATGATAACATGGTCGTGCACCTCCTTTCATTGCTTGCAATCCATTCTTTCGTTCATTACGTTTTACTTTTCATCATTGTTATCTTTCATTTCGTTACGTTATTCTTTACGTTCTTTCATTCATTTGTCATACTACGTAAAGTAATACCATAATATTTAATGTATTTTATAACATAAAATAAATACGTATAAATACCATCAAAAGATAACGCATTATACATACCATACATCATTCATACACTTCATAACCTTAAAGCATCCCGTAATCATACTTAAAATGGGTAATCATTGCCCATAAGTTAAATTTGGTCAAACCCTAGACTTTCTACTTTTTCCTGAAATTTCAGAAAAATATTCTAAGTGTCTAGGTGCATGGGCACTATTTGGGCGTTTCTATCCTGTTCAGGTGTTTTGCTACTATGCAGACGTCTGGACTTACACTTGGTCAATTTTCACTTAGGCGTATGGGCCTATTTAGGCGCATGGACACTATTTAGGCGTTTGGGCCTAACACTTAGTCATTTAGTCATTCTGGGACATTTTGCAGACGTTTGGGTACTATTTAGGCGTATGGGCCTGACTTAGGCACATGGGCTTCTAGGCGGTTGGGTACTGTTCAGACGTTTGGGGTTTCTGGGCGGTTGGGAACACTTAGTAAATTTAACCGTTGGACGCATGGGCCACTGTTTAGGCGGTTGGGCAACTAATTTTCACTTAAACAACATAAATCAGTCCCAATTCGTCTTAAATCATGATCTAAGCTTAGTATTAATATTCTAAGCATCATAACATGTACATTCACACATATATATCCCAAATTTACACCCACCCACATACACATTAACACAAACACATACGGGTGAAAACCCATTTTCATAAAAACATAAACACATGCATTTCCAGCCCCAAAATTTGTTAAAAACATGTTAAAAAGGGTGGTTCTAGAACTCATCTTTGCTGCTTCCGAGTTTGAACCCTTCTCTTGAACTTATCAGGCGTTTTTAACACCTAAAACACACTAAAACACACCACCCAAACATACAATAACACACATAAGCATATAACCGAGGCTAAGTCAACAAAAAACAACTTAAAACATAAAATCTTACCTTAAACTTCGACTTCTTCTTCTTTCTCTCTCTAGAACTCGAATTCTCTGTTGTTTCTCTCTCTAAAACCGAATGGCAAGGTGTAAGCAGGCAACATGGGCGACCATGTTGCTTTATTCACTCACGTTTCAAAGTTTTGTCCTTTTGGACACTTTTAACCCCTCAACTTTGGGTTACATTATATTTCTCCTCTTTATTCACGTTTATTCTTTCTTTCTCGTCTATAAAAATATTCGGGTGTTACAAGTCCACCCCCCTATATAGGTTTCATCCCCAAAAACTGTTATTCCTCAAACAGACGAGGGCAATGCTGCCTCAACTCTCCTTCAGTCTCCTATGTAGACTCGGATCCCTTCCTGTGCTTTCACTGTACACGCACAAGAGGAACCACCTTATTCCTTAACCTTTTCTCCTTACAATCAATGATCGCCACTGGTTGCACCATATAATTGAGCCGTTTATCCACTTCAATATCTTCCAGTGGTACTATCATATCCTCGTCTGCTAAACACTTCCGCAGATGAGATACATGGAATGTCGGATGAATTCCACTTAACTCATCAGACAATTCCAACCTATAGGCTACCTCTCCTACTCGAGCAATGATTCGGAAAGGTCCTATATACCTCGGACTCAACTTGCCCTACTTTCTAAACCGAATGATAACCTTCTAAGGTGAGACTTTCAACATAACCCTGTCACCCACCTGGAACTCAATCGGTCTACGTCTCTTATCAGCATACGACTTTTGTCTATCTTTAGTTGCCTTCATAAAGGCTTTAATCTTTTGAGCTTCTCAGTTGTAGCCTCAATCACTTTGATACTTCCCAAATCTTTCTAGCCAATGTCAACCCAACAAACGGGTGTTCTACATTTTCTACCATATAGCATCTCGTATGGTGGCATACCAATGCTGGCATGATAACTGTTGTTGTACGAGAATTCTGCTAATGGCAGGTGATCGTCCTAACTTACTTCAAAATCTATCACACATGCTCGAAGCATATCCTCGAGTGTCTGGATCGTCCTCTCAGACTGACCGTCCATCTGAGGATGATAAGCCGTGCTGATGTGTAGCCTCGTTCCCATTGTATCGTGAAACTTCTTCCAAAACATAGATGTAAACTGAGTGTCATTATCAAACATAATAGACATCAGCATACCATGACAAGCTACAATCTCTTTGATAAATAGATCCGCGAGCCTCTTAGAAGAATACATCTCTCAGATCGATAGGAAGTGAGCACTCTTCATCAAATGATCAACTATTACCCACATAGCATCATACCCTTTCGGGGCATGTGGTAACTTTGTGGTGATACGCTCCCACTTCCACTCGGGTATATCCAACAGTTGGATTTTCCCGTATGGCTTCTGGAGTTCCGCCTTCACTTGTAAACAAGTAAGGCATTTACTCACATACTCTGTTACGTCATGCTTCATACCCGACCATCAATAGTCTTTCTTCATGTCATGGTACATCTTGGTAGCACCGAGATGAATGGATTATCGAGTCTTATAAGCCTCGTCCATGATCTTTTCATGTAAATACCCGTAAGGATGAATCCACATTCGTCCAAATCAGATTCTAACACCAAGAGTGTTCTCACCCAATTCTGTGACTAGACCTTTCATCCTTTCAGAGTTAAAGTGATATTCTTTCAAAGCCTCGTCTTGAAACTCCTTGACTTGCGTCATCACGTCAGAGGTCATACTTAACTGATAAGCTTTCACCCGAATCGGCTCGGGTCTCTCCTTTCGGCTAAGGGCATCTGCCACCACGTTGGCCTTGCCCGGATGGTAATAGATATTGCAATCGTAATCCTTTATGAGCTCCAACCATCGCCTCTGTCTCATGTTCAAATCTTTCTGCTTGAAGAAGTACTTCAAGCTCTCGTGGTCAGTGAAGATTGTGCACTTCGTCCCGTATAAGTAGTGCCACCAAATCTTCAACGCGAAAACCACAACGGCTAGTTCTAGATCGTGCGTGGGATAGTTGACTTCATGGATTTTTAGCTGTCGGGATGTGTAGGCTATCACCCTTCCATGTTGCATCAATACGCAACCTAGCCCAGAATAAGAAGCATCCGAATATACCACTAAGTCTTCACTACCTTCAGGTAATGTCAAGACAAGAGCTTGTGTTAATCTCGCCTTTAACTCCTTGAAAGCGCCCTCCTGTTGTCGACCCCACACGAACTTCTCATCCTTGCGGGTCAGCTTAGTCAAAGGTGAGGCTATCTTGGAAAAGTCTTGAATAAATCTCCTGTAGTAGCCCGCCAATCCCAATAAGCTACGAATCTCGTATGGCGTCATTAGAGACTTCCGTTGCATTACGGCCTCCACCTTTGCCAGGTCCACCATGATTCCCTCAGCATTTACCACGTGACCTAGAAATTGCACCTCGCGCAACCAAAAAGCACACTTGGAGAACTTAGCGTACAACTTCTCCTTTCTCAATGTCTCCAACACTTCCCGAATGTGACCGGCATGCTCTTCTTCGCTCCTTGAATAAAACAGGATATCATCGATAAAGACAATCACTGATTTATCTAACATCGGCCGATACACTCAATTCATCAAGTCCATAAAAGCAGATGGCGCGTTGGTTAAACCAAAGGACATAACGAGAAACTCGTAGTGTCCATAACGCGTGTAAAAAGCTGTTTTAGGAATATCTTGCTCCTTCACCTTCAACTGATGGTAGCCAGATCGAAGGTCTATCCTCGAGAACCAACTAGCACCTTGGAGCTGATCAAACAAGTCATCAATCCTCGGTAATGGATGCCGATTCTTCACCGTCAACTTGTTCAATTCACAGTAGTTGATACACATCCTCATGCTACCGTCCTTCTTCTTAACGAACAAGACCGGAGCACCCCAAGGAGCGATACTCGGCCTGATGAAACCCTTATGAAGCAACTCCTGCAGTTGCTCCATCAATTCCTTCATCTCAGTCGGGGCCAACCGATACGGTGCCTTAGCGACAGGCTGAGCACCGGGTATCAAGTCAATTTGAAATTCGATTTCGCGATCCGGTGGCACACCTGATAAGTCCTCTGGAAACACATCAGGAAAGTCACACACCACCGGTACATCAGGCAATTGTGGTATTGACGTGTCCACATCCTTCACGTAGGCCAAATAAGCGCTACATCCATGCCTCATGCACTTTCCCGCCACCGCCATCGAAATCACTTTCGGAATCGTCGTAACTCGATCACCGTATATCATCACCGAACTCCCGTCAGGCGCTATCAATTTAATCATTTTCTTTCGACACATAATGTTCGCTTCATAGGTTGCTAACCAATCCATCCCTAGTACTACATCAAATCCGCCTAGGGGCATCACATGGAACTTAGCAGCAAACCTATGACCCTCTCATTCTATGACACAGTCCTCTATCATATCATTAACTCTAGTGGACTTACCCATAGCAGTTTCTACATCGAAGGGCTCATCAATACGTCTACTACTAACAGGCAATTTAGCATAGAAAGCAGCAGAAATAAAACTCCTACTAGCCCCAGAATCGAATAACACAGAAGCAAGAGTTTGATTTACTAGAAACATACCTGACACAACATCGAGGTCCGCCCTTCTTCCCCGCTCCGGAACTTTCTGCCCTCGGCTTCTTGCACTCCCTGCTCATGTGGCCTACTTCACCACAGTTGTAGCACCTTGCTGCTCGGTAATCTCTAGAGATGTGGCCAGGCTTCCCGTACTTGAAACAAACATTAAGCCCAAGCCTGCACTCACCAGCGTGCTCCTTTCCACACTTCTCGCATCTCTTCACCCCCAAGCCTGCGGCAACCACGCGTCGATCATCCACCCTCGCCTTCTTGTCATTTGGGGTAAAGCCACCCCACCCAAACCGTTTTCGGTTCCAGTTCCGATCATCACCACCAGTCTTCTTCTTCTCAACCACCATCACCTCCCTCTCATCATACAATCTCCCAGCCAAGTCAACCACCGACCTAAACGTACTCCGTCGGGAGGCGATCATGTGCCTAAGGATATCCGCCGGCAAGCCCTGGATGTATCTTTTAATCTTCCGTGACAGGGGCGTCACCTGATCTGGAACCAGACGTGCCATCTCGTTAAACTTGGTGGTGTACTGTTGATGTGTCACGGTCCCCGCCTCCAGCTGCAGGAACTCCCTCTCCACCTTATCCAACTCCTGATGAGAACAGAACTCCTCAATCACCAACTGCTTCAGCTCACTCCACCTCATCCTACCAATCGTCATGCTACCCTCGGCTTGGACAATGTTGCCCCACCAGCATAAAGCCCAGTCCACAAACGAATGAGTGGCAAACTTTACCTTCTGGTCCTTCGGGCACTCGCTGATTTCCAGAACAACCTCCATCTCCCTTACCCATCGATGAGCAGCAGCAGCAATGCCATTACCATCAAAGGTAGGGGCTTGCATCTTTGGAATGCCCCATAATTATAGCCTCGTGCTGCCTTCGGTACAGGCTCCTCTACCTCCTCTTCCTCATCAGTAGGGATAACCGTCTCGGTCTCGGGTTGCTCTCTCCCTCGCGAAGACCTGTTCCTATCCCTCCTCTCTCCTTCTCTAACAGCCTTAATCACTTCGATCACTACAGATGGCAAGATCATCTGCATGACCTGATGAACCTCCTCCACTACGGCCTCCTTCACCGAGGCTCTCAAATTAGCACTCTCATCACCACCCTCTGGATGAGGGGTCTCAGGCTCCTCATGGGTCACCTTCTCAACCCTGGGCCTCCCTCTTATGGCCCGTGGTTTAGCACCACGCCCACCACGTACTCCGCCTCATGAAGCCTTAGAAGATCTACCTCTAGCCATCCTCTAACACGCTATAAGATTCAAACACTAACACGGTCATTCAAGGTAATGGCTCAGTTTATGTCAAGTATCGTAAGTCCCTAATTACAGTGGCTAGTTGTGATTAGCCACTTACCTTACTCTTCATTCCCTAAGCATTTCCTACCCTGACTACATCAGTATCTAAATCTACTAATGGAAAACAGATCAAATAACATGCGCACATAATACCGGTTAACATTAAAGAAAATACCTAATGGCACCTAGCTACTTGGACTGGCATCCCTTCCCTTTATTCCATTCTCAGTTTAAGTTTAGGTTTATTTGGAAAGTATTTACCCATTTCGCTTAAACTTTGGCTCTGATACCAACTTGTAAGGCTCCGCTCCCGGGCACCTCACAGTTGGTCATTCATCGCACATAAAACATACAATTATTTAAAACATCGCAATGGAAATTAATTAAAACCATTTCATATATATTAATGACAACTTTTGCAAAGTAATACAATACGGTTAACAGTTACAAAATATTATAATTGCATTACATCACAAAAATGTCATTGTTATTCTAAGGGACGCCATCCCCAAAAATGCCAAGTAGCTACCCCGTGCCATCCTCAGCAACTTTTACATGCCAACTGAAAAATACATAAAAGTCAGCGTTGCTGAGTGAGTTCTAGATTTATAAATAAAATATCATACTTTCGTTAAAACCTTTCTTTTTTTATACACGATCATGCAATTACGTACAGATAGAGAATATTAATATTAACTTTCATTATCGATCATTTTCCATCATCATATTCATAGCATGCTTTCATTCATGCTTTTCGTTAACATTCTCTTACTTTCATTCTCATTCTTTCGTAACGTACTTATTATCATTCTTTTACTTTCGTACTTGTTTACTCTCTTTCTTTCGTTCGTACGTTACGTCATTCTTTTACATTTATATGGATTGATGAACAATACCCCGAACATTGTGCACGAAGCTGATGCTGGACCTGTGATAATTAAACCACGAACATTGTGCACGAAGTTGATCCAGTCACCTAGGGCAAGTCACCTCTCGCATTCATTTAACCAATTGGTATACCCCGAACATTGTGCACAAAGCTGATGCTGGACCTGTGGTAATTACACCACGAACATTGTGTACGAAGCCGATCCAGTCACCTAGGGCAAGTCATCTCTCCCATTCATTCAACCAATTGGTATACCCCAAACATTGTGCATGAAACTGATGCTGGACCTGTGGTAATTAAACCACGAACATTGTGCATGAAGCTGATCCAGTCACCCAGGGCATACCAAAGGGCCTTGTCAATCTCAATGATTGACCCTATGTGCATCCTTTGGGGTAGCTAACCCGCATCACAGTTGAGCTAACGACAACATGGTCGTGCACCTCCTTTTATTTGCTTGCAAGCCATTCTTTCGTTCATTACGTTTTACTTTTCATCATTGTTATCTTTCATTTCGTTATGTTATTCTTTATGTTCTTTCATTCATTTGTCATACTACGTAAAGTAATAACATAATACTTAACGTATTTTATAACATAAAATAAATACGTATAAATACCATCAAAAGATAACGCATTATACATACCATACATCATTCATTCACTTCATAACCCTAAAGCATCCCATAATCATACTTAAAATGGGTAATCATTGCCCATAAGTCAAATTTGGTCAAACCCTAGACTTTCTGCTTTTTCCTGAAATTTCAGAAAAATATTCTAAGTGTCTAGGCGCATGGGCACTATTTGGGCGTTTCTGTCCTGTTCAGGCGTTTTGCTACTATGCAGACGTCTGGACTTACACTTGGTCAGTTTTCACTTAGACGCATGTCCTATTTAGGCGCATGGACACTATTTAGGCATTTGGGCCTAACATTTAGTCTTTCTGGGATATTTTCCAGACGTTTAAATACTATTCAGGCGCATGGGCCTGACTTAGGCGCATGGGCATCTAGGTGGTTGGGTACTGTTCCGACGTTTGGGGTTTCTGGGCAGTTGGGAACACTTAGTAATTTTAACCGTTGGACGCATGGGCCACTGTTTAGGCGGTTGGGCAACTAATTTTCACTTAAACAACATAAATCAGTCCCAATTCGTCTTAAATCATGATCTAAGTTTAGTAATAACATTCTAAGCATCATAACATATACATTCACACATATATATCCCAAATTTACACCCACCCACATACACATTCACACACACACATATACGGGTGAAAACCCATTTTCATAAAAACATAAACACACGTATTTCCAGCCCCAAAATTTGTTAAAAACATGTTAGAAAGGGGGTTCTAGAACTCACCTTTGCTGCTTCCAAGTTTGAGCCCTTCTCTTGAACTTATCAGACGTTTTTAACACCTAAAACACACTAAAACACACCACCCAAACATACAATAACACACATAAGCATATAACCGAGGCTAAGTCGACCAAAAACAACTTAAAACACAAAATCTTATCTTAAACTTCGAATTCTTCTTCTTTCTCTCTCTAGAACTCGAATTCTTTGTTGTTTCTCTCTCTAAAACTGAATGACAAGGTGTAAGTAGGCAACATGGGCGGCCATGTTGCTTTATTCACCAACTTTTCAAAGTTTTGTCCTTTTGGACACTTTTAACCCCTCAACTTTGGGTTACATTATATTTCTCCTCTTTATTCTTGTTTATTCTTTCTTTCTCGTCTATAAAAATATCCGGGTATTACAAGATCTATCACTAATGGTCCTTACAAGCCAATGGTGGCATCATCAGATGGTAAAGGTTCCATGATAGAAAAGGCTATTGAAGATTACTTAGATGAAGACCATAAGAAGATGGACATCAACAGCAAATCCATGACTGTACTGCTTACAACTATACCAAACTCCATCATGGTAGGCTTTGAGCATTGCACAGCAACAAAAGATCTCTCCGATGCCTTGATTTAGATGTACTCTGGTTCTAATGACTCAAAGAACGATTCCATGAAGCAGCAGTTTGAAAACTTCACCTATATTACTAGAGAAACTCTAAGCCAACAATATTTCAGGTATATGGATCTTATGTTAGGAATAAAACTCTTATATAGGTTTAGATGATAGATCATGCTCTTGTAATCACTTTTGTAATTATGAGTTTGAATAATCTGATATGAATTATGTTGATTACATCTGTGTATAATGAATGAATAATATAATGCATTACATAATATATGTTATAAATGTATGATACAATTTATTGCATAATGTATGTGTGAATGTGCATTAGACGTGAGACAGGAAATTGATAACACTAACTGCGGATGACTAAATTGTTCTTCCATAGATATTATCAGGAACAGTCTCCTTCGGAAGATAAGATATCCCGCGGAAGCACAAGTTGCTGCGGAAGACAAGTTACCTGCGGAAGCACAAGTTGCTGCTTAGTCCTATTTGATTGGCGATCCAATCAGTGAGAACGAATATCCTAATCAATCCAACGATGAAGCAAACGTTAAGAACGAATGAGAATTGATCAGAAACGAACTATGAACTTGGATTGACGATTTGGTACACTCTGGACGGCTTGTGTACGTAGGTACTCGAAGTATTATGTTTTTCCATGAATTACACGGTATTTATAGGTTTTCAGTCTTCATTCGTACGACTGAACCATTAGCATGGTTCAGTCGTGCGACTGAATCATGCGATTGACTCATATGCATGACTAAAGGTTTAGTCGTGCGATTGACTCAATCTTATGTCTCAGTCGTGCGACTGATCTAGTCCTCTAGTTTAGTCGTGCGACTGGTCCATAAGCATGATATATTCATGTGTATGGTCCATTAGCATGGTCCATTAGCATGAACTATCACATGGATAAGTTAAACATACTTCTAAGTTCTTATTGACTTAGAACCATGTAGAACAACATCAAACCTATATAGTTAGTTCATACACGTGCAACACATTCAATATAATGATATTATGACATAATCAAACATAAATTAACATCACAATGCACTTCATATATCATTCATTCAATTCATTACATCGATTACATATATGTAAGACATGAAAGACTTTTACGTTTCAGAACGTAAACTAGGTACATCAATATGTATCAACATTACCTGCGGAATTGACACGTATGATTTGACCATTATCAAGTAGTCAACCTAAAGTCAACGTGGCAGATCAACAACAACATTAATGACGTCGATATATTCCACGTTATATCAATATCATTAAATATGTTTTATTCATTGTAAAACACGAACTCCCATGTCGCTAAACGTGGCTGTGAATTCATATAACTATAGTTACCTTAATTATAGCATATAGTTAGCATTGAATTAGGAATAGAATAGGATCTCTGTATATTACGAGATCAATAACATGTAAAGATATCAACATTACAATCTGTAACAGTTTGATAAGCAATATCAATATACAACATTACAAACAATATTATCAATAGTATCAGCATCATCAGAGCATCGGTAGAGATTTCGTGGTTTGAGCATTGGTTTGATAATTCTTATTTGTTTGTTCATTCTATTGTGCTTTAATCGATTAAACAACAAGTATTGATAATTCCGCGATCAATACTTGTATAAATCAAGTCTAATAATTCCTGAACGATCCTAGAATTCATAGGTGGTATCAGAGCCTGGTGCTCATTGATCCACTGTGTTTTGTTTAAATCGATTTTATAATCAAAATATTTGCTTTCTCAAAATTAATTAACATGAGTAATTATGTCGTTGGTTCTTATCAACCTCCCAAACTAGAAAATAAATCTGATTTTAAAACTTGGAAAATTAGATTTAGGAATCATGTTAATTATATAGAATCTGATTTATGGGCTTCGACTACCGAAGGACCTTATATTCCACCTGCCTTAGGTGCTGATTATAAGGATAAAAACCAACCCATAAGTCTAAAGAATCTATCACCTGATGATGCTAAGAAAGTCAAGATTGACATCAAAGCATATAGTATGCTCACTATGGCATTGTCTGAAGAGCTGCTGATCAGATGTGAATCCTACAAATCAGCAAACTCGCTATGGAAAATCCTACACACTCTGTGTGAAGGAAATGACGAGATTAGAAGCATTAAAAAGGATACTCTTCGGACACAATATGTAACTTTCCATCATATTTCGGGTGAGTTAGTTCCTCAACAATTGCATAGATTTATGCAACTTATTACTGAGATGAACATCCTTGAACCTGAATATAGCAATGAAGGGCTCAATAAAAAGATGCTTCACTCCTTGCCAGAGAATTGGACACATACTATGTCTATGTTCAAAAATACTATTGTTTTAAAAACAATAGGTTTGGACACTCTAGTGGTAAAGGTAGAAGCCCTGGAGCTTGATGAAAAGACCAGGAACAAGAGTATAAAGGCACCCATAGCTCCTTGTCAATTCAAGGAATTAAAAAATTCTGGAAGTGCCTTCATATCTAATGAAGCTGAAGACGACTCATGTGATGAAAGCGATCATGAAGATGAGACAAGTTTTTATGCTACAAAGTCTTTAAACTCAAGCACTCAGAGCAATCAGCACAGAAAGACCAAAGTAAAGGGTGATGAATCTAAGAACAAGAAGAATAACAAACAAATAGAACCAATCATCATGGTTTTGGAGTCTGAAGAACAGAAAGCTGCCTTTCCAACCTTTAGTTCTAGCTTTCAGGCATATCTGGGTAGTACTCTGACGAACTCATCTTGATGAAGTAGAGGAGATGGATTTGCAATGGCAAATGGAAATGATTGCCTATAGAGCAAAGATGTACATGAAGAGAAACAAAGGACTATCTATAGGAGGAAGATCAACAAAGATTGGCGTGGACAAGTCCAAAGTAAGATGCTTCAAATGCAATCTGTATGGACATTTTTTGAGGGAATGCAATAACAATCAACAACAGGCAACTGACCAAAGACAACCTGCTCAGAGGAGTTTTACACAACCCCAACTAACCAATACATCCCTATCAACAACCAACAACATAACAAGTGTCACTAATGCTAAAGAAACTGGTTTAGTTATTTTGCAGGATCATACTTGTGATTGGAGCATGTATGAGAAGGAATTCCATGTAGAAAATCAAGCATTAATTGCCAACATGGAAAACAAGGTTCCTCCAATGGCTACTGAGGTAAGTGAAAGGTTGTGTTCTCCCACCTGTATAGATGAAGTAGAAAGGTATAGAGCACATGCCCAACAATTGGCTGATAAAGTAAAAGAGACATTGCTTTTATATGAATCGCATGTTAGAGAACATAAACTTTACTGAGTCAAAATTAATTCTTTACAAAAGGATTTAGATAAACTTGTTTATGAGAAATATAACCTAAAAGCACAAGTAGAGCATCAGACTATATCTCTAACAAAGTCTATGACAGATCATGCATCTACTGAGGTGAAACTGCAGAAATTCCAACTTTCAGCACAACAGTATGAGAAATTATTAAATTCTCACATTGAGGCCAAAAACAAATCAGGATTGGGATTTCATGCCATTCCACCACCAATAAATGATAACTATACCTCTCTGCCAGAATCTATGACAAATAATCTAGCTAATCACTTTGTGTCTAGTAACATATTTGAGTCTGATGATAAAGGTAATGGCAATCTAATTAATGACTCTGATTCATATGAATCTGATTCATTAAAATCAGAACATTCAAAACAAAGTACATCAAAACTTGATCATGACATCAGTGATGATCTAGATGATGATGATGAATCTGATCATACTAGTTTAAGTAAGGGTAAAATTGATTGGAAAGAATATTCAATGCCAAAGGTTTTAAATGAACATAAACTAACTTACCCACCAAAACAAAGAAACCTGCTGAAAACAATCCACTCAAGGATTGAGCAATTAAATGGTGTACATACACTTAATAATCAAAACAAGAACAAAACAACAAAAAGGACTTTGGGAGATAAGACTATCACTTCAGCAGATCTGCTGCGTAAGAAGTCTGCAACATCCACAAAATTCATGCGTACTAAGAAATCTGCTACAGAGTCTTCATCCAGCAAACATAAACAGAATTTCAAGGCCAAACAAGAACCCTTTGACATCATGTCAGGAATAGGTAAGAATTCTTCAACAGCAAGAATGGAAAGAGAGCTTACAATACATAAAGCTTCAACTAAGAAAAAGTCTAAGGCAACAGCTACCTCTGACAGTGATGCTGAAGATATGTATTATAAATGGTGTGATATGCACAATCACAGTACAGAACACTGCTACTTCAGTAGCTATTATGCAATATGCAACATGAACAATCATATGACAACTGATTGTTACTTCAATAAACATTGTGCAATATGCAATAAAATAATCACTCTACTTAGGATTGTTTCTTCAACAAGAAGAATAAAACAAAGATCCTGAAGAATCATAAAATAGATACCTCTGAGTCAGAATCAAAGTCTTTAGAAGAAGATAAATGTAGAGATAAACAACAAAAGAAACAACAAGTAAAACAAAAAGGTATTAGCAAAACAGTTACTAAAGTGCCAATAAATACAAAGAATGTTGGACCAAAAGAACCAATGAGCCTGATCAGAAAAACCTTTAGGTCCCACAAGACATCATAAGTACTGAAGAAGGCTTCATCAGCTGAAGTCATCAGCTGAAGACATGTACTGAAGACAAAGTCTGCAGTTCAAGTACTGAAGACAAAGTCTAAAGATCAAGAACTGAAGACAAAGTCTAAAAGTATCTATTGAAGACAAAGTTTGAAGTTCATCTACTGAAGACAAAGTCTAAAGTTCAAGTCTTCAGAGGTTGTCACAACAGCTGAAGTAGTTCTCTTCAGTAGTTGTGATGGTTTTATTTCAGTAGTTTTCTTTCAGTAGTTTAGTTAATGTAAAACGTCTGAAGAGCTTGTTCTTTAGACGTTGTAGCTTTAGTAGTTATAGTTTCAGTAGTTATAGTAGCAGTACACTTAGCTTTTATTGTAAGAAGATGTCAACTGTTTTAGACATCTTCAGTAGTTTCATTTACTTTCAGTTGTTATTTGTAAAACGGTGATAGTGACATCTGCTGATGTCACCTTCCTTATAAAAGGGTGGTTGACCTAATTTTGTAATTGCCGAAGCATGTGTTGAATGAAATCATTCCTTTTGTAGAAATACTTTCTCTCTCTATAACCGTACTGTTTCATTGAAATATCGTTTGTGTTCTTGCTTGAATTGAGTCTAATTCTTATACTATTCCGCTGTTAATCAAATCTAATTGATCAAACTAGATCTGAGATCCTTTCAAATGGTATCAGAGCAGGTTAATCATTGATCGATTTAACAATTGATCATTGAAACTGCTCTTTTGATATCTACGTTTGATCAAATTAGCAAATTTGCAAGAATCGGTTATAGAGTTTGAGTTTCTGCTGCTTCTGGTCAATTAATTTGAGGTTTTATGTGTTTTTGAGCTAGATTTGTTGAAATTACTTTGAATTTGCTTGAACTTGTGAAATGGCGACACCAACCAATGATCCTCACAATACTGGCTCCTCAACAAAGTCTCCGATGCTTGTTAGGAGAGAGTATAACATATGGCAACGACGTATGCTCCATCACCAATCTATCAACAGCGCAGGATGTTGGAAATTTGTGGTGCATTGACCATACAAGCCTATGGTGAGACTTCCGGAAACAAAAGAGATGGTTCCGAGGAAACCTGATCAGTATTCGGATGAAGATCTAAAGCTGTTCAAAATTGATGCTAAAGCTCATGGAATTCTGGCCATGGCACTGCCTAATGAAATCTATTCAGGGCTTATGCATCATGACAGTGCTCATGATCTCTGGGTTGCTCTGAAGGAACAATTCGGAGGAACTGATGAGGTTTTGGCAAACACTAGAGAAATCCTTGCCCAACAATATGAGACATTCTCTCATAGAAAGGGTGAGTCTCTGGCTCAGCAGTTTGAGCAATTTTCCTGTTTGATATCTGAGCTGAAAATGGTCAAACAAGAATATAAAACAGCCAGATGAACAACCGATTCCTCAGATCCCTGCCTGAGAGATGGGACACATACACTATTGTCCTACGCTCCAGTGCAAATCCGGAAACTCTATCTCTCACCCAACTTCATGGGAAACTGTTGACATTTGAAAGAGAGATAGAATAGAAAAGGAAGTTTTCTTCATCTGGAAAGCTCACTGATGACTTTGTACCAGGCAACATTGCACTGGTTGGTCAGGAGTCAGAGTATGCTGCATCAGAAGGTTCCTATGATGAGCATATAGATTTCTCTACAAACATTGGAGAATATGCTTTTGTTGGTGTGGATTGTAATTCAGGTGGTAGCAGTGATAATTTGTGCTTTTTGATGGAGGATTTGAAAGGAATTCCAGATGATGATCTGGAAGAGATGGATATTTTGAGCCAAATGGCAATGATCAATATCAGATCACAAAAGTTTTACAAAAGAACTGGTAGGAAATTCCCAGGTCTCTCTGGCAAAACCAAAGTTGGTTTTAACAAGAGTAAGTTGAGGTGTCACAAGTGCCATAGGCTTGGACACTTTGCAAGAGAGTGTAGATCATATGGATCTAACTCATCTGCACCCTTTGTGACCTTCCCAAGCAATAGCTCACAAAACATAGGGCAACATTCCACCAGTTCTAGTCATCCTCTACAAGCGCAATCATCACCTGCATATTTTGTCCCTCAAGGTCATATGCCATATCCTTACCCCTGCTTCTACATGCCTCAGACAAGCCAGGTTCAAGCACCCATAGCTCAACAACCACATGCCCTACCTGAGCCTCAACCATCTCAATCTCATCAACAATCTCAATCTCAACCACAACATAGCTTTTTCACCCCTATAGTTGTTGATTGGAGCAGTTTACCACATGACATTTCTAGTCATCATGAACAACTATTTCCTGGTGTTGGTCAACATGGTGGTGACAATCCTTTTGGAAATCTTGCTCTTATGGCCCTGGAGTCTACTGATGGTTCATCCTCAAATGCTTCCACATCACAGGCATCACAGGTATCTCCAGAGGCCAATGCCAATTATGTTCTGAATCATGCATAGCCACATTTGCATCTATTAGAGAAGCAAATGTAGCTTTAATCAATAAAAATCTTGAGCTAGAGAAAGTACTTTCCAAAAGAAAAGCTGAGTTTGAGTCTATGCTAAATGAAAAGAATGATGAGATTTACAAATTAAAATGCCAAATCATTGATGACAAGGCAAAGGAAGAGGTACTTTTAGAGAAATATAAGGACCTCAAAGAAACTCTTGCATCTACCCAGGTAGAGTGTGAACGCTGGGTAACATCATGCATGGGTTTTGAAATGTTTCTCAGCAAACAAACAGCTTCCAATGTGAAGTTTGGAATTGGTTATAATCACACTGCTCCTCCTACAGATTTTACTCCTAGGTTAGAAGTAGAATCTGAAGGAGAAAGCAATAACCAATCCACCTCATCATGTGATTCATCCTTTGATAATGCACCAAAATTAGAGGATGAAGTCAGCATTCATCCCTCTGAAAACCAATCAGCTGATAATGAAACAGTTGATGGTTCCAATGCTGACAGTCACATGATCAGAAAAGAGTTGATCACTTCAGGCGTTGTCTCACAAAGTACTCAAAGTACTGAAGAGCAAGTCACAACACCTGAAGAACAAACCCAAACTATTGAAAGTAAAAAGGGTTTGAAAACTGCTGAAGAATCTATCAGGAAGTCTGAATGTACTGATAGCAAACTGCTGAAGATCAAATCTTCAGTAGTTAAGAATCCTTCACTACTTAACACAAGTATTGAAAGGAAGAAAGTACTGAAGAACAAATCTTCAGTAGTTTCATCTTCTTTAGCAGTTGATCAACTGAAGATGAAGAAAAAGCCATATGAAATATGTGGCTTATTCAATCATCTTACCAATGACTGCTGGTACAGAAAGGGTTCAAAACTCAACAAAGACAAGAACATTAAAAAGAAAATTAACAAAATGAAAGTTGAGTTTGAAACCAAGTTTGTTCCAGCAGCATCTCAATCTGAAACCCCAAAATCCTTAAAGAAATCCAAAAAGCAGGAAGGAGTTAATCAGGAAACAACTGAAGGTGTTCACAGGAAGATGGTGCAATACAGGAATCCATCAAAATCAAGCACTGATGTGTCTGATGAGCTGAAGGCTTTAGAAAACAATCAGAAACAACTTGTTATGATAGTTCAACATCTATTGGGGAGAGTCAACCAAATAGATGTTCCTATGATGAAACCACAGAAAAGGAAATCCAAGCCTAAAACAAAGGAACCCTTTTCTGCACCATCTCCATCACCACAGGCTGCAACTCATGACAAACCAGTTAGTGTAAAATCTGTTGATAAGAACAGACCTAAAACCAAAATGGTTTGGGTCTCAAAAACTAACTAGTTTCTTGTGATGAATGCAAAGTTCTTCAGCATGCCAAAGAAGCATCTGGTATGTGGACAATGGAGGATCCATGTATATGACAGGGAGCAGCTCTCTTCTTAATGACTACTCTCAAGGAAAGAAGGGGTTTGTTTCTTTTGGTAATGATGCTAAGGGTTACATCATCGGCAAAGGCTTTGTTTCCAATGGTGAAATAAGGTTTGTTGATGTCAACCATGTGGAGAATCTCAAGTATAATCTCTTGAGTGTCAGTCAAATGTGTGATAAAGGTCATGTTGCCCTTTTCACCAGTCAGAACTGCATGATTCTGTCTTCAAAAGTTTTGAGTTTGATTGACAAGGTATTGGATGATCATACTCTCCTGAAGGCCAACAGGACAGGAAGAGTATATGCCTTGGATTTGTCAAAGAAAATCGATCTAAAAGGCCATCCTTGCCTGTTCTCCAATGCTTCTTCTCAGGAATCTACTCTATGGCATAGAAGGCTTGGTCATGTGAATCTCAAAAACATGAACCAGCTGATTCACCATGATTTAGTAAGAGGATTGCCAATGAAGGAGCTCAAATGTGATGACAACTGCTCTGCTTGCTTAAAAGGGAAGCAACACAAAGTATCATTCCCTCCAATAGAAGAGCCAAAGTCCACTGCCTGCTTTTAATTATTGTATATAGATCTTTTTGGTCCTGTAAGAGTGATGAGCATGGCAAAGAAGAAATACTATCTGGTAATTGTGGATGATTACTCCAGATTTGATTGGACTTTCTTCTTGCACTCCAAAGATGAAGCTGCACAAGCTATTATGAACTTTGTGTTGTATGTTGAGAAATAGTATTCCCTTCCAGTCAAGTGTGTAAGGAGTGATAATGACACAGAATTTAGAAATCACACACTTGATGAATTCTACTTATCAAAGGGAATCAAGCGGCAGTTCAGCATTCCATGAACTCCTGAACAAAATGGAGTGGTGGAGAGAAAGAACAGGACACTTGTTGAAGCTGCCAGGTCAATGTTGGCTGATTCTGGTTTGCCACTGACCTTTTGGGCTGAAGCTATCAACACAGCTTGCTATGTGCAAAATAGAGTATTAGTAAATCAGAGGTTGATGAAGACTTCTTATGAAGTGCTACATCATTTGGCCCCTTTGATTTCATTTTTTAGAGCATTTGGGTGTCCCTGTTATATTCTCAACATAAAGAATCCACTTCAGAAGTTTGAATCAAAGGTGGATGCAGGGTACTTTGTTGGTTATTCATCTACTTGCAAGGCATACAGAGTTTTCAACTGCAGAACAAAGATGGTTGAAGAGACTTTGCATGTGAAGTTTAATGAATCTCCAAAGCATAAAATCCCACAAAACCCTGTGGAGCTATTTGATTTGGACATACTGTAATATGTTTCTTATCAGTCTCCAGCTGTTGTAGTTCCTGATACTCCATCGCCAACTACACATAGTTCTCCACCTGGTGGTACTGATGATGATGCTGACAGTACTCACCTTTTCATGTTTAGTGATCAACTGCTTGAGTCATTTAAACCTGATGCTCCTGTAGCTTCAGCAGCTCCATCCATAACAAATGCTGATGAGATTTCTGAATCATTTACTTCATTTGAGTTGCCATCTCCTATATGGTTTCAAGAATCTCCATCAACATCTGCTACTGCTGAATCTCCTACAAACACTTGCACAAACCTCATTGTTTATAAAGAGATGAAGGATCACCCAATGTCTCAGATCATTGGTGATATTAATGCTGGAGTCTCAACCAGAAGTTAGTTGTCCAATTTCTGCTTCTATGCTCTCCTCATCAGTCAGCAAGAGCCAAAGAATTATCATGTTGCATTAAGAGACAATAGATGGGTTGAAGCCATGCAACTTGAGCTTCTTCAGTTCAAAAAGCAGCAAGTGTGGGAGCTGGTTCCTTTACCCCAAGGTAAGTGTGTAATAGGCACTAAATGGGTGTTTAGGAATAAAACTGATGAAAAGGGTCAAATTGTAAAGAACAAGGCTAGACTGGTTGCATAGGGGTTTGCACAAGAAGAAGGTATTGATTATAATGAAACCTTTGCCCCTGTAGCCAGACTGGAGGCAATCAGATTGTTCTTAGCTTATGCTGCTTTCCACAATCTTAAAGTTTTTCAAATGGATGTCAAAGTGCCTTTTTATATGGCAAAATAAAAGAAGAGGTTTATGTGTGTCAACCACCAGGTTTTGAGGATAATAAACATCCAGATTGGGTGTATAAGCTTGATAAGGCTCTATATGGGTTGAAACAAGCTCCTAAAGCCTGGTATGAAACATTATCAAAATTTCTTCTTCAAAATAATTTCACTAGAGGCTCCATAGATAAAACTTTATTCATAAAGAAAGTGGGACAGCATAAGCTACTTGTTCAAATGTATGTAGATGATATTATTTTTGCATACTCTGATCCATATTTGTGTGATGAATTTACAAAGTTAATGCAACAAAAGTTTGAAATGAGTGCCATGGGAGAATTACAGTTCTTTCTAGGTTTGCAAATCAAACAAAGAAATGATGAAACTTTCATTCATCAGTCCAAATATACAAAGGATCTTTTGAAAAAGTTTGATTTACAAAACTGTAAGCCCCGTTCTACTCCCTTGAGCAGCACCACACAACTGGATGTTGATCAGAAAGGTAAAGCGGTTGATGAAACCCTTTACAGATGTATGATTGGTTCCTTAATGTACCTTACAGCTTCTAGACCAGACATTATGTTTGCAACTTGTGTCTGTGCTAGATTTCAGGCTGCACCTAAAGAATCCCATTTGATTGCAGTCAAAAGGATCTTTAGATACTTGCAAGGAACTCAATCTCTAGGTCTTTGGTATTGTACTGGGCACTCTTGCAAATTAGTTGCTTTCTCTGATAGTGACTATGCAGGGTGCAAAGTCACCAGAAAATCAACTTCTGGTGGATGCAAATTTCTAGGCAATTGTTTAGTTTCTTGGCAGAGTAAGAAACAAACTTCAATTGCTACATCAACTGCTGAAGCAGAGTACATTGCTGCTGCAAGTTGTACATCTCAGGTACTCTGGCTTCAGAATCAATTATTGGATTATGGCATTACAGAGACTAAGAATCCATTACTAATGGACAGTGTTTCAGCTCTTTGTATTGTTAAGAATCCAGTCCTGCATTCTAGAAGCAAACATATTGAGATCAGACATCATTTTATTAGGGATTGTTATGAAAAAGGTCTGATTGATCCAAAGTTTGTTTCTAGTACTGATGAGCTTGCAGATATATTTACTAAGCCTTTGGACAATGCTACTTTTCAAAATATGGTGCTAAGGCTTGGTATGCTGCAGCTGGAATAAATTGACTAATACTGATGCTCTCAGATCACAAGTACTGAAGAGCATTAGTATACAAAAGTCAAACATAAGTACTGATGAGTTATTTTGTATTCAGCACTTTTCATAACTACTGAAGTGTTATAAAGACTGAAGACTAAAATACTTAAAAGCACTGAAGTACATTATTTGTTGAAAAGAACTGATAAAGTTACAACTACTGATGTGGTTATAACTCCTGATGCCTTTTTCTAACAAATAAGTACTGAAGAACAAATTTTGTCCAAAAGTACTGATGTATAATCCCAAAGAGGCTGCCAAGCTGCTAAAACCCAAGCAGCAGGACCCACAGCCTCATCCTCTTCCAAATCCAAAGTCCCCATGAAGCCAAAACTAAAATTCCCAAAAAGGCTACTCAGGGAGTTGAGTCCCCTGAGGATGCCCCTACACCACCAAGGCAGGAAGTAGCTACTGGTACTAATCCCCCAATAGTTACAAAGACTCTACAAGCCACAACTGCTCAGGTATCCTCTCAACAGGATCCTGAAGCAACCACTTCAGGGGTAGCCACATTTCTGGAACCTATTTCACTTGATAAGGTTACCATCGAAGAGCACCACTCTCCCCAGGTGCAAACTGCTTCACCCCTATCTCCCACTGCAACCACCCCACAAAGTCCAACCATTATAATTGTAAAAGTGCTGACTCAGCTTAACACTCCACCCTCTCCCCAGGAACCTATCACAACTGGGAAAACCTCAACCACTGAGAGGGAGGATCATAGTATTGCTGAGAACCCACAGCACAAGGATTATAAAGTTCTATCTCCCTATGTAGAAGAGGAGATAAGAACATCTGGTGAGGCTGCCACTTCTTCTGCTTCAGCACATGAACAGGACGAAGTTGGTATCATCTCTAAGACCTCACCAGAGGCAACTGCCGATGAAGGACATCATCCTGAGGCAGGAAGTCCCCAGTTCCAAGACAAAGGGGCACATGTGAATACTGATCCACACTCAGCACATGTTCATACTAATATAATCATGAGCTCAGATGATTCAGCAAATACTGATGACGACCTGGGCTTTTTTTATGATGTCTTAGCCCAAAACACTATTCTTGAGGATGAGGTAAGTAGACTACATGAACTACTTGCCAAAATGTCTCAAGAATTGTCCATCTACCCACATTCACCCACAGATGGCACCTTCTTCTGAAGGTCTCCTATACACAGAGCCACTTCGAACTACTCAACCACCAGCCTCTGCTTCTGGCACCATTTCTCAGCGACAGAACCCCTCTGAGCAAATGGTTGTTATCATTAAAATGTCCCTGCCTCTCATCACTCTCATCATCACTGATATTGTGAATCAAACCCTTGATGAAAGGCTTTCCTCAAACATAAAAACCCTGGTTGATGATGCTGTGTCTAAGAAATTTTCTGACATTCAAACCCCTGCAACCAATGCAACCAAATTGGGTTATTATAACAATTCAGAGACTACAAACGCAGCGGAATTTTACATATATTAAAAACTGTTTACATCGTTAACAATATTTACAAGACATTTCAAAACTTTTTAAACTTCAAGTACTTCCTTCCCAAAACCCAACATTTGTGGCCAGTATCATACACCATAACCGGAAGCTAACTCTGTGGGGGACCATCACGAGCACCTCTATTACTACCTGGCATGCATTAGAAAACAAACACAAAATCAGATAAACTGGTGAGTTCTAACATACACCACATTTCAATAGTAACAATTCATCAATTGTTATCACACCAAATGATCCACACACACATTCATCAGTCCATTTATTTATCCCAGTATTAATATGCATATCGAATACCCACACGGTATTTATGGACATCTTTAATAAATTTTAATTTGGTGGGTGAAACCTCCACCTCGCGCGTTGACGGGTCAAACCTCCGTCTATAATTTGGTGGGTCAAACCTCCACCTCGCGCGTTGACGGGTCAAACCTCCGTCTATAAATGGCGTTGACGGGTCAAATCTCCGTCTATAGTTTGGTGGGTCAAACCTCCACCTCGCCATTAACCACAATTTACCACGTTCAACTCATATTCACATCTTTATTTATTTATATGCATGCCAGTGCCCGACTTTATCAAACAACATTTATCAAACGGCATTAACACATAAAAAGGGCAATTAGAACTCACCTTAATATTTCCAACAAGTGGTTATCAATCCAATTATGCTAGGGCAGCTAAAACTTCTCTTTCTTAATGCAACCTAAAACAACAACCCAAACTTAGTCAAACCACATCTTCTCTTTCTTAATGCAACGTAAAACAACAACCCTAACTTAGTCAAACCACCCCTAGCTGATCACTTCACACGACTAAGGCTATACGACTGGACTCATTTCGTACGACTGAATATACGACTGAGCTTAGTCGTACGAATGGACCATACGACAGAGGTGCGAATGAGCTATAACAGGGTTTGTGCGAATGACCTCCATTCGTACGATTGGTTCATGCGACTGAACTTCAGTCGCACGTTTGAACAATGCGATTGACTCAGTCGTACGAATGGGCATGCGACTGGGCTCATTCGCGTGAAACGGATCAGCAGCTGTGTTCTTACCATATTGATCCAAAAATTCAAGTTTTAACCGTTCAGATTATACCATATTCACAACAGAACATATACATCTCATTTACAACCGTTTCGGGTCCTTATTTCATCAATCTTCACAAAAACTAGGACCCGAACCTTCACTTTTCAGTTTAACAGAAAGATTTAACAAAACCCAGATTAAAAACATGTTTTTGGATCAATTTCAACCACCTACACAGCTTCACATAATCAAGAATTGATCCGCACCAAGCAAAACTTACCAAAACGGAGCTAATTTACTCAATATAGCAAGAGCAGGGGTGTTGGGGTTCAAAAGGGACGAAAGGGTGAGAATATAGCAGATAAAATCTGCTTCTAACACCCTTAACCGCCTTACTTATGCTACATGCCAATTTTTAGCCGACTTTCTCAATCGTACGACTGGACCCATTCGTATGGCTTAATCGTACGACTGAACCCATAAGCCCTTCATTCGTGCGATTGGGCCTCATTCGTACGCATGGCGTGCGACTGAACACTAATCCTAATAAATAAATAATTATCAAACTTTTTGGATGTTACACAGGGACAACATCTTAGAGATAACCAACAAGATCTGTTCGTCTAAGGTATTCACTAAGGGGTTGATCATAGAAGCCCTAGATGAAGCTGGTGCTGGGAGCAGGAATGTTCTAGCAAAATGGTCCAAAGCCTCTCTTACAACAAAAATGCTAGATCAGCCTGCCCAATCTCCCACACCAAAACAACTAACATCACAACCCACAAAACCAACTCCCTTACCCAAGAAACCAACAGTCGATGATGCACCCAAGAAGAGGAAGAGAAGGGTGTTGAGGCTTGAAGAAGAAGAAGATGATGATGATGATGTTGAGGACAGGCTGCTCATTTCAGCTATTATTCAATTGCCTAAGGCCAAGAGTCAACCAACAAAAATCACCCCTACCATCCAAATGCAAACTGTGAAAGTCAAACTTGAAGAAGAAGAGTTACATAAACAACATGATGAGCAGTTGTTGAGTCCGGTTGACAAAGATTTCCCTCAAACTTCATCTATTCTATCAATGAGGAAAAATGCTCAGAAGTTATATGCTCTCAGGTTTACTTTTCAATATCAGAAGGAGAGAGTAAGGATCTGGCCTGATCCCAGGGTGAGTCATAGAATTCATAAGAAAAACATTCCTCAAAGATACCATGGCAAAGTGAAAAAGATTGTAGATGCAGTGATCATGCTGGCCATTGTTGTATCACCCTAGGAGATCCTAGAAGACTTCAAGAAAGCTTATAAAGCCAATCTTCACCCACAAAAGTTGTTAGAGAACAAAATGGTGAAAAAGGGGTTAACATACAAGAGGCTTAAGGAAGTCAGACATAATGAACTCCAGTTGTTGCTAGAGGGTAATCACCCTGATGAGTTTGCTTACAGAGAAATAACAACTGTGGAGTTAAGAAATAGGAAACAGGTCAGATACCTATCTAAGTATTATGGGACTGAGTTCTTCTTTGAAGGAGGAGCTGAAGAACTCACCCAAGAAGAACAAAATGTCTTCTTGGAGGCCTATGTGAGAGAGTCTTATAGACTCATAGTAGGGAAGTAGGTTTCATGGATGAGGTAACAGCTCTGTGTCCAGTTCCCCAAGACAGGGTTCCCATCCATCCTTTGCCAATCAGATCTTTGAAACCTCTTCCCTGGCCTGTGCTTATAGTGGTCATTTCTGAGCTGATCCAGAAGAAAAAGACAACTTTTCTGCCAAATAAGTGGGACTCAAATAAACTTAAAGGTTTTGGCTGCATTGGTTCAGGGGGAGTTTGTTGGACCAAAAGAACCAATGAGCCTGATCAGAAAAACCTTTAAGTCCCACAAGATCATAAGTACTGAAGAGGGCTTCATCAGCTGAAGTCATCAGCTGAAGACATGTACTGAAGACAAAGTCTGAAGTTCAAGTACTGAAGACAAAGTCTGAAGATCAAGAACTGAAGACAAAGTCTGAAAGTATCTACTGAAGACAAAGTCTGAAGTTCATCTACTGAAGACAAAGTCTGAAGTTCAAGTCTTCAGAGGTTGTCACAACAGCTGAAGTAGTTCTCTTCAGTAGTTATGATGGTTTTATTTCAGTAGTTTTCTTTCAGTAGTTTAGTTAATGTAGCTTGTTCTTTAGATGTTGTAGCTTCAGTAGTTATTGTTTCAGTAGTTATAGTAGCAGTACACTTAGCTTTTATTGTAAGAAGATGTCAGCTGTTGTAGACATCTCCAGTAGTTTTGTTTACTTTCAGTTGTTATTTGTAAAATAGTTAGATGTCACTATCAAGTGACATCTGCTGATGTCACCTTTCTTATAAAAGGGAGGTTGACCTAATTTTGTAATTGCCGAAGCATGTGTTGAATGAAAACATTCCTTTTGCAGAAATACTTTCTCTCTCTATAACCGTACTGTTTCATTGAATTATCGTTTGTGTTCTTGCTTGAATTGAGTCTAATTCTTATACTAATCCGCTACGAATCACATCTAATTGATCAAACTAGATCCGAGATCCTTTCAAAGAAGAAAAAACAACAAGTGCAAAGAAAGACACGACACAAAAAGGTAGCAATTGAAGAAGAGGATGACTTCTTTGATCATTTTGCCAAAGGCAATCATGTGTCTCAGTCAAAATCAAAGGATGCAGAAACATAACTCTGGACAATCCTCATCTTTAGCATCAAAGAGGAAGTCTCAAAAAGAAGAAATCATTGACCCAGTCAGTACAAATCAAGCTGAAACAACCTTAACATCATCACCAAACAAAACAAAACATAATGAATTAACAAATAACAAAACTAACTTAGAAACTTCAAGACTCATCCATGAGAAAGTTACTATATTAGATAACATTGGCAAGCCTAAGACCATAAAGGCTTGGGCTCCCAAGTCTAACTAAGTTCATTATGTTTGGCAGGAACATCTAAGGAGGACTGATAACAAGTGGTATGTTGACAGTGGCTTTTCCAGACATATGACAGGAAACTGTACCCTCATGCAGGACTTCAAACACAAGAATGCTTTATATGTAGCATTTGGTGGGGATACGAAGGGAGGTAAAATCATTGGTGAAGGAAACAAATGAAGTGTTAAAATTTGAGACAGTCAACATCTGTGAAAATTTATAGTTTAACTTACTAAGTGTTTCACAAATATGTGATCAAAATTGTACAACTCTCTTTGATAACTCTGATTGTTATATTCTTAAACCAGGTTTCAAAATTATAGAATATTGGATCCTTCTTAAAGCACCAAGAAAAGCAAACACATATGTGTTGGACATGAACAACATATCATTAACAAGCAAGGACACTTGCTTGATCTCTAAATCATCAGAAGATGAGTCACAATTGTGGCACAAAAGGATGGTTCACTCCAATATGAAGAACATGAATAAATTAGTGAAGAATGACTTAGTCATTGGGTATTCCAAAGAAAGAGTTTTATTGCTCTAACCACTGCCTATCATTCTATAAAGGAAAACAACATAAAGTTTCTCATAATCTGAAAACAATTAACACAAACACAACTCCACTCAAGCTACTGCACATGGATCTTTTTGGTCCAATCAATGTGTTAGCATTGGAAAAAGGCAGTACTATTTGGTGATTGTTGATGATTTCACTGGATTCACCTGGGTATTTTTCTTGAAAAATAAAAGTGAAACATCACAAACTTTAATGGAGTTTATCACTAATATAGAAAACCAACTTGACCTAAGAATCAAGATACTAAGAAGTGATAATGGAACTGAATTTAACTATATTTTAGACACCTTTTGCAAGGACAAGGGTATAGCCAGATAGTTCAGTGCACCTAGAACACCACAATAAAATGGAGTTGCTGAGAGGAGAAACATAACACTAATTGAAGCATCTAGAACGATGCTAGCTGACTCATAATTACCAATAACCTTTTGGGCAGAAGCTGTGAACACATCATGCATTGTTCAAAATAGAACTTTAATTATGAAAGAGCATAACAAAACACCCTATGAACTTCTATTTAAAAGAGAAACTTTTATAGGATATCTTAAAGCTTTTGGGTGTCATGTATCTATTTTAAACATAAAAGAACAGTTAGGAAAATTTGCTGAAAAAGCCTATGATGGTTTCTTTATTGGTTATTCATCAACTTCTAAATCCTGTAGAGTATATATTCCACATGATAACTTAGTAGAAGAAACTCCTAATGTATCTTTTGATGAATCCTTATTTACTCAATCAGTAAAAGGATCATCTTGGTTGTTTGATATAGATGCATTAACTAACTCATTTAATGCTGATTATCTCAATATGACAGGTGCTGCAGAGACATACTACCCCTATATTCATAACATGGGTGTAACATTGACAGCTGATCCACCGAGGCTCATTTCTCCTGAGAATCAACATGAACATGATCCTGGTACATCAGTACAACCAGAGCCAGAACACATAACACACCACAACACCATTGCCAAATACAAATATACTCAAACTAGAGACTATAGCTGATCCTGTACCTCGTACGGAAGGCATGTCCCCAACCCTGGAAGACATTCCTATACATTCGGAACCATAGTCAGTCGCACCAGATAATGAGTTGAATTACTTTGTTGACTCTCCAGCATAACAAACTCCATCCCCACAAACCAATATCACCAACTTGGATTCATCCATCCAAGTTCATGATGTGCCAACAGTTAGGACACACAAGTATCATCCAATTGACAACATGATAGGTGATCTGAATAGTAGAACTACAAGAAAACAAGGGGGAGCAACAAACATATGTCTGTTCCATTATTTTCTGTCATAAGTGGTTCCACCCAACATAAAAGAAGCATTGAAAGATAACAGTTGGATTGAAGCAATGCAAGAAGAGCTTCAGCAATTCAGAAAACAGAAGGTGTCAAATCTAGTTGATCTTCCTGAAGGCCAATATGCTATTGGCACCAGATGGTTATTCAAGAACAATCTAGATGACAGGGGTATAATAATTAGAAACAAGGCAAGACTGATAGCATAAGGCTATACACAAGAGGAAGGCATAGACTATGATGAAGTCTTTGCCCCGGTTGCCAGAATTGAGGCAATCAGAGTATTTCTAGCCTATGCATCATATAAGAGGTTCACAGCCTATCAAATGGATGTAAAGTGTGCTTTCTTATATGGAAAGATTGATGAAGAAGTATATGTCTCTCAACCACCATGATTTGAAGATCCTTGCTTTCACCATAGAGTGTACAAGCTTGACAAAGCTTTATATGGCCTACATCAGGCTCCAAGAAAATGGTATGAGACATTATCCAAGTTCCTACTGAAACATGGCTATAAGAGAGGAAAAATTGATCAAACACTTTTCCTCAAACATGAACATCAAGATCTCTTAGTGGTTCAAATATATGTTGATGACATAATATTTGGATCCACAAACAAGAGATTATGTGAAGAGTTTGAATCACTGATGCAATCTGAGTTTCAGATGAGTTCAATGGGAGAATTGACCTTCTTTCTAGGATTACAAATTCATTAGAAAACAGATGGCATCTTTATCAAACAAGAGAAGTATGTCCTTTAAACACTGAAGAAATACAATCTTGCAGACTCATCTTCATGCAAAACACCAGCATCCACCAGAGACAAAATTGTACCAGATCTAACAGGGAAGTCTATTAACCAAAGATTATAGATCTATGATAGTCTCTTTAATATACTTAACGGCTAGTAGACCTGATATAATGTTTGTTGTGTGTGTATGCTAGGTATCAATCAGATCCAAACGAGTCATATTTAAATGTTGTTAAAAAATCTTTAGATACCTTAATGGGACACCTGCACTTGGCTTATGGTATCCTAAAGAAGGAGATTTCAAACTATACTCATATTCAGACAATGACTATGGACGCTGCAACAATAATATGAAATCCACAACTAGTGGATGTCAATTTCTAGGATCCAGACTTGTGTCTTGGGAGTGGAAAAACAGACTTATGTTTCAGTATCCACAGCTGAGGCTGAGTACGTAGCTGCTTCAACCGGTTGTTCTCAGGTTCTATGATTACAAAACCAACTACTTGATTATAGTTACAATTTTCTTCATACTTTTATACATATAGATAATTCAGCTGCTATTTTTATAACTGCTAATCCAGTCCAACATAGTAAAACTAAACACATAGAAATTAGATATCATTTTTTGCGAGACTGCTCAGAAAAATGTCTAATAAGTTGATCAAAGTGGACACCATAAATCAGCTTGTTGATTTATTCACTAAGGCATTTGACTCTATAAGATTTAATTTCTTAATAGAATCATTAGGCATGATCAACTTAGAATAATCTCTGAATAACAACAACAAACATATGTGTACATTAACTGTGATCATATGAGTAAACACCAACTCCTGTGTCAGGCAACAGATATGCTAAGGATATGATAGTATGCTACAACTGACATATTTCCTGCCAATACTTTCTCAACTATATACTGATCCGATGTGTTAGATATGTGAATAGGTTCAGCTTCAGTTGATGATCAGCTATGTCATGCTCAACATACAATACAGATAACTTATCCCGGAGCACTCATTGTGAGGGGTAACTCAAGTAAGTCTCATCCAGCAGTGCACAACTCATTACCCATGCACACTTACTATGTTGTTACACCTTATAACCTCTATCTTTGTGCATCTTGACCCTCTATTTTACGTAAGCAAAAACCTGGGTCATTGGGCACCTCTGTTTTACGTGAGTAAAGATCTGATGTCCTGATACTAATCATAAATGTTCCAAATGGAACTGCTCTCAAAAGAATCTAAAATGGATCATCTGTACAATATGCAAAGAGAATGAATAACCACTTCAGCATTAATAAGATTTCACAGAAATCTTAAGATAGAGCTTATGATCTACGAAACATTGCTTAAGTTTGATAAAGTGATGCATTGGTGACACAATGGTGGGACAAACTTTCACAGCTTCTTGCATGATGCATCCAGCTGTGCTTATCATTAATTGTCAACTAAAACTTGATAATTAGCATGATATATCTGACATATCCTCTCGTTTGCACTTCTATGGATCATAATATTTGCAATCTACACTAGATCAAGTAGTTCTCAAAATTAAACATACTAAGCAGGAGGGTGTCTAACTAATAGCATGATTCTTCAGTGTATCAAATTAGGGCCTGTGTATATCCTTATCTTCTCTCTATGATTTTCAGTTAGTCAACACAATTGTGGATTCATGACCTACTGTTCCAAATTCATTATAATGCATAACTTTATGATTAATCATAAATTTAGGAGGAGTAGTAAGTCCATGAATAGTAAGTCCATGAAGTTATTTATTTTATAATGAGTTGAAGAAAATTGGAACTTGAGCACTAACTTGGCTGCAGGGCACAGGAATCTGAAACAGGCATCTACTTATGCACAATTACCGTGATGCAAGTCACAAGGTCCAAGAGTAAAACACCAAATGAATAACTATGTGGTAATTCATACAGAAGGTATTTCCTTCAAACAGTGAAAACTGCTCATCCGCAGATGTTCTGCGGAAGACAGGTATTTCCTTCAGAGTGAAAACTGCGCATCCACATATGTTCTGCAGAAGATAGTATGAGTTCACTTCTGTAGACTTAGTACGGAAGAAACAAATATTATTTCGATATCATTTAGTATGCCTTATTTATTACTTACTGCACATAGGTAGTTATTAGGCATAGTTAATAAACTCAGAGGGGTAAAGTGTAAATGGGTCCCACAGAAGTACATATAAGGTAAAAATTGCTTCGACCGTTAGAATTTTTATCCACTTTCAAAACCCCCAATCTAAATTATCTACTTCAAAAAACCTTAAACCCTCAACAAATTGATCAATCTAGGCGCGTAATCCACAAATCACTCACATAATCATCCCTACCATTATGGCCAATCGATTTGTGAAAGACCATAATGTCTGTGCATTTCTGAATCCAGAAGTGGATGACGATTGCGAAGACATTATTCGATATCTCAACAGATCACGACTCCACTATGCACTTAATGCAGATCCGGTCATCTATCTATCATACATGATAGATTTCTGGAACTCCGCTGCGGTTGTGGAAGGAGATGAAGGCACGGTAATCACTGCGACCATTAGGAACCTTCCTCTTTGGGTGAACGAGGGAATAATCCGCAGTGCCCTTGAATTAGGAGAGGATGAACAAGGACATCCGGATGTATCCGACCACGAATACATATAGAAGGTTTTCAACCTGATGGGATACGACGATGACTACCACCATGGAGAGATAAAGAAGGGGAGGCTGTGCAAGCCTTACCGCTTCCTCTGCCACACTTACCTTAAGTGTGTATCCAACCGGAAGTTCGGGTTGTATAGATGCTCTCGACACATATCCTCGGGAATCATCATGATATTCGAGGGGAGGAAGTACAATTACGTAAGATACATTATGAACTGCCTCTGCGACCATGTAAGAGTGCAAAAACTGGACAAAATGTTCATGTTTCCAAGGTTCTTAAAACCCATCATCAATGAACAATTGCCTGAGGTTGAGAGAGACGGAGATATGTGTGCTCAGAGCCATCTTGGCAGATCACTGTTGAACAAGCTGACAGGGCATTATCAGGGAGGAATAGTAGAATTATTTGCCCACATCTTGGCTGAGAATGAGAACATTCACAGGAATTATTGTGGGTAGAAGAACCTCAACCCTCAAGCTCATCAGCAGGATCATCCACCCACTCCCAACTGCCAACTCAAATAACGCCTGCTACTCAATCTACATATGTTCAACTAGACTCATCATCCAGTGAACATACTCAAATTGACCCTTTGGCCAAATCACCACCATCAGTTCACACTGAGGAAACCAAACCCATATCTCTCACACCCAATCAAACAACCTCTTATCCAAGCCCAGCCAAACGAATCACTTCACCCACACTAATTGAACCACTCATCTCACCCGTACCTAGTGAACAACTCACCTCACCTATACCAACTGAACCACTCAGCTCACCCACACCTATTGAACCACTCACCTCACCCAGACCTAATGAACAACTCACCTCACCTACACCAACTAAACCACTTCGCTCACCCACACCTACTAAACCACTCACCTCACCCATACCTACTAAACCACTCACATCACCCACACCAACTGAACCACTCACCTCACCTGTACCAACTGAACCACTGACCTCACCAACACCTACTGAACCAATCACTTCCCCCACTCACACTGAATAACCCAATAGTGCAACTCCTATCGAGGAACTCAACCTTGATGAGGATGTTGAAGAAACAGCTGCCAATGGAGATACAGAGGAAGTCTGTACAGAGGAAGAAAAGAAAGAGGACGAGGAGGTGAATCAAGAAGCATTTGTTGATATTGAAGCCTATAATGAAGATGACTTGAAGGATGAGGAGATTAACGTAAGTAAAAGCTACCTAGTGGAAAAGTATAACAATCTCGTCCTCAAGGGCAACAAGAAGTTAGAAAAGTTGAGGAGATTAAATAGTGAATTGACTGAAAAAGACAGTCTTCTGACTGTGAAAACTACAATGATCCTCACTCTGAAAGAAAGATTAAGAAGGCTAAGAGAGGACTTGAAAATGAATGATGAAGTTATAGATGGTCTGCACATGCTGGTGTCTGAACAAGAAGAAAATTTGAAAGGAAAAGACGTTGAGATAGAGGGATTAATGAAAAGGATAGCTGAAGGAAAGCTGAGCAAAAGTGATGTGAGCAAATCTGATGTATGAATAATCACCTACAATAGAAAGAGGAAGTACATAGGGAAAACCAAAGAGATTGCTGATGTACCTGAAAGCCCACTAAAGAAAACAAGAACTGTGTCCTCAGAGTACAAAGCAACATGAGAACAAAATAATGATGAGAGTGATGATGAGTGGGCAGAACTGACTAAAGAAGAGTCTGGTGAACATGATGACTTGCTGACCACTAAAGACATATTGGAGGAAAGACCATAATCATCCATGTCTATGTATCTGATCAGCAAAGGGTTCTCATATGATGTGGTGGAGAAGATGAACATGGAAGACATGATACACACTTTGAAAGAATTCGATGCTGTGAGTATGATGCTCCCTGTTTGCAACTATGAAACATTCTCCAAGTACAAGACATAGAAAGGATCAGGAAAGAATTGGGACATTGTGACACAGCAAAGCTGACTAGATATAATATGATCTGCTGGTTACAAAGTCACAATCATGAGCAAAATGAGCTCAAAGGAAAGACTGTTTGAGAACTGAGGGTGATGATGGAGCATGTAATGAGAGTGGAACTCGATACTAGAGTTAAATTCAGAACCAGAGCCCCTAATCCTGCATACCATCAACAATAGTCATAAACCCATGTTGAACCTACTGTGATTCAATCACAAGACATGCATACAAGCAAAGAAAAGTTGATTAGAGAGCCCCGGGATGTACTTCCACATAAGATATGGCCTCTGGAAACTGCTGTGCGGGAGATAACTGAAGGAAGACAAACTTTGATGCAATTGTTTGATCTAATTACATTCCTAAACTCAGCAGAAGATCAACGTATAACTGCATGGAAATATGATAATGAATGGGACTGTGCCATGATCAAAAGGACATCTGGCATGGTGCAATATTTTCCAAGAGTAGAGAGCTTGCTCTCATTGCCAGATGTAGACCTTAACACTTTACAACACATTCCCGTCATTAATTATCCCATAAGTCCAAGGGGAAGAGATTTCTCTGGACTTGTGACTAAATTAGGTCATAAGTTCAAGGGAGATGTGCTTAGGGAAGCAAGGATGGTTGATGCAGAGCATTTTCAAAGAAAGTCAAAGTCTAAGTCCAAGTCCCAGCTGATAGAGGATGAGTTTTTAACAAGGATTGGAGCTGAAGACAGATATGCTGCATCAATCAAAATAATTGAAAAAAAATCAGTTCTTATACCCCATCACAAACTGGGGATATGTTGAACAAAATAAAGAATTAGTTCTGTTGAGGGATGATCCTCAGAAGAAGGCATCAAGCATAAGATTGTTTGATCCAATGGAGATCAAATTGCTTCATCCAAGCTACACTTCTTATCTTCATAATAAATATTTCCTAAGGCTGCAAGACCAAATTGCTCAAAATGACTCATGTTTGTATGTTCATTATATACAAGTCATTGACAAAATACATGCCAATGCATACAAGAAAAGGAAGCATGAGGTAGGGCAGTTGATAGGATCATAAATAAAGCCAATCATAGAACTGAGAATTTCTGATCAGGACGAATTAGAAGTGGTGTCCAACAAAAGTGTTATTGCAACACTTACCACTGAAGAGGACATCCTGGGTCTAAAATACAAAATATTAAAAAGAATGGGTAGAAGAAAGATTCAGCTTAAATATGAAGATCAACAAGGAGTAGTAGAATACTTCAGAAACAAGATCATAGCAAGAGTAGAAGATCTAAAAGTCTTTAATCAATGATTACTCAAGTCTAAACCTAAGGGGGAGTACTATTAGGAATAGAACTCTTGTATAGGTTTAGATGATAGATCATGCTCTTGTAATCACTTTTGTAATTATGAGTTTGAATAATCTGATATGAATTATGTTGATTGCATATGTGTTTATTGAATGAATAATATAATGCATTACATAATATATGTTATAAATGTATGATATAATGTATCGTATAATGTATGTGTGAATATGCATTAAACGTGAGACAGAAAGTTGATAACACTAACAAATTGTTATTCCGTAGATATTATCAGGAACAGTCTCCTTCGAAAGACAAGAATTCCTGCGGAAGCACAAGTTGTTGCGGAAGACAAGTTACCCGCGGAAGCACAAGATGCTGCGGAAGACAAGTTACGTGCGGAATTGACACGTATGATTTGACCATTATCAAGTAATCAACACAAAGTCAACAAGTCAACATGGTAGGTCAACAACAACATTAATGACGTTGATATATTCCACGTCACATCAATATCATTAAATATGTTTTATTCATTGTAAAACATGAACTCTCATGTCGCTAAACGTGGCTGTGAATTCGGATAACTATAGTTACCTTAATTATAGCATATAGTAAGCACTGAATTAGGAACAGAATAGGATCCCTATATATTATGAGATCAATATCGTGTAAAGATATCAATATTACAATCTGTAACAGTTCGATCAGCAATATCAATATACAACATTACAAACAGTATTATCAATAGTATCAGCATCATCAGAACATCGGCAGAGATTTCGTGGTTTGAGCGATGGTTTGATAATTCTTATTTTCTTGTTCATTCTATTGTTCTTTAATCGATTAAACAACAAGTATTGATAATTTCACGATCAATACTTGTATAAATCAAGTCTGATAATTCCTGAACGATCCTAGAATTCATATCTTATCTCATCACTTAAGTCAGTTGGAGTATCTCTTGAGAAAAGAGATCTATCAAGGAAGTTCATGAGTGCACTCCCTCAAGAGTGGACTTTCTACTGTGTTTCTATCAAGAGAATAGAGAATTTAAACACTCTCACAATGACTGAACTATTTGGCATTCTTGATGGATACCGTGTAGAGATGGAAACTCAGATTGGCCACCAAATGAATAGAATCTCTAGTCCTTCCACTAGCAATACTCTAGTTGTTGCTGAAGGATCAAGAAACCCCCCGTCCCAGCAGTACCTGACTTACTCCCAGCAGCAACCTTGTTCTTCTGGGCCATATATCACTTTTCCTGAGACACCAAGGTCTCAACAGGCTCAATCAAGTCCCTTCCCAGATACTTATGCCTTTTTAGTGACTTTTAGTTCTGCTTTGATGATCTAGAGTGCTTCTGCCCAGATGATGTTGAGTGCATGGACATAGTCCAACAAATGGCTATGCTGACTTATAGAGCAAAGAAGTTCTTCAAAAGAACAGGAAGGCAGTTCCCTCAAAACCCAACCAATAGCAAAATTCGGGTTTGATAAAAGCAAGGCCAAGTGCTACAACTATAATCAACTTGTTCATTTTGCCAGGGAATGCAAAGCTCCAAAATCCAATCCAGGAGCCACTCAAGCCTCCACACATTCTGCCACACATAAATCTGCATCAACTAAACAACAAACTGCTGCTGTTGCTCAAGAAGTTGACAGGAGCTTCATGGTGCAAGAAGTAACTCCTACTCAAGCACTCATGGCTGGAACTAATGACATCAAGGTATATGAACATCTTTGCACTCTAGCTTATATTGCTAAAGTCAAGATATATCAAGACTATAACATTGAAATCAAGTCTGATATTGAGTCCTTAAACATCTTAAAATCTGATTTTAAAAGGGCAGAATCTGACTATAAAATTAAAATTGAAGAGTTAGAAAGAACCGTGTCCTCTTTAAAGCATGAACAAACCAATTATAGGACTCAAATCAAAGATTTTGTTTCCAAGTTAACTAAGGCTCAAGCCTAGCTACTCATAGCTGAGGCTAAAGCAAAGAAGTATGCTATTGAAGATCATAACTTCCAAACCGTTCTTGCATCATCCTCCTACTCAAAAATATGTTATCAAAATAAAGGTGGGTTGGGAACCAATGAAATGGCTCCACCATGCTCTTATGAGTCTATCAGACAACCAAAATATGGTACTAAAGAGCAAGAGGTTCCATCTACTTACTCCCTATCTTATGAGAAGAAGAATGATGCAAATATGGAGACCATTATGAGAAAGGATCAGGTAGAAAAATCGATCCTCACCTATAATGAAAAACCCCTGACCACCACAACCAGAAGAAACAAGGCCAAGGCAGCAAGGAAAACTGTCACAAAAGTGTCTGAGTCCAAGCTGAAGATAGATCCAAAGCAAAAAGACATGTTTATCTCAGCTGGATTCCAGGTGGTTGGAAGATCCGATCCAAGAGAAGAATGTAGTACCAGCACTCTTATCTGAAGGATTAAAAACTGAGGGGGAAGACTGTCATGAAATGCAAGAAACAACAATCATCTTACCCAATGAAGAATAACATTGAATGCATAATATGTGGTCTTCACAACCACATGGCTAAAGATTGTTACTACAATCTTGAAAGCACACATTATGCAAATAATGTTTTGAAGAAAGAAGTCAAGGAAGGTTTCACATTTGGACCTTATCAGACGGTTTAAATGTTAAGGAAAGGAAAACTTACTTCCGAAGCCAAATTGCTTTCGGAAGAAACTCATTCTTCCGAAAAGAAAAAAGCTTCAGAAGACAAATCAAAGAAAAAGAAAATTCCTTTGCAACTTTTAAGAAGAAGATTGCTTCAGAAGAACAGGTTGTGAAAGTTCCTTCCGAGAAGAAAGAAGCATAGGAAGAAAGCTATGCTGCTCAAGCTTTATCAAGCTCATCTCCATTGGTTAACCAAATAAGGGAATGAAAGATTAAAGAAGATGATGCAGCCCAAACCTCTACTTCCCAAACTATCATTGAACCCCCATGTCTACATTTTGGTCAAATTATGCCATCCACATTGGAAGAACCCAAGACCAACAAGGCTTGGGTTTACGATAACAACTAACTTTCTTACCTTATACGTATGGACATCCACATGACAGAAATGGAAATGTATGGATTATAGATAGTGGATGCTCCAGGCACATGACAGGGAACAAATCTCTTCTTCAACAATTTTAGCATTTTAATGGAGGACCTGTTCAGTTTAGAGGTGAAACCAGAGGATATATTTTTGGCAGAGGCAGTGTATCCAATTGTAAGTTAAAAGTTGACAAAATAAACTTTATCAAACAACTTAAACACAACCTGTTAAGTGTTTCTTAATTCTGTGATCAAAAGCAGCACATGCTTTTCATAGAACATGAGTGCATTATCCTCAAACCCAGGATGACAATTCCACAGGAATTGATGCTTCTTAGATCTCCCAGGAAAAGGGATATATACAAGCTTGATATGAAAAATGCTTCCCCACTTGGTGAAGTATCATGCTTCCTTTCAAAAGCTAATGGTGATGAGTCAACTCTATAGCATAAAAGAATGTGTCATGTTAATTTTAAAACCATGAATAATTTGGTTAAAAAGGAATTTGTCTGCAAGGATAACTGTCTTGCATGTTTAACACATGGTTACTCATACTTCCGAAGAAGTTAACTCTATCACCACTCCATTAAACTTATTGCACATGGATCTATTTGGTCCCACAAGTATAGTAAGTGTTGGGTTCAACAATTGTATAAACTGAAGCTTCCAAATGACAATCACACCCGACTGAAGATCTCATTGTACAAGTTCAGAGACCAAGTTGATTACAACAAAAACAACAATACAAGACAATATAACATGACAAAGTCAAGATCAGGACAATTAGAAAAGTCAAAATTAGGTCATGTTGTACTAATAATATAAATAGACCCACTAGTGCATTTTTGTATGTGTGGCTTTTGTGTGTGTTTCTCATGGTGTAAATCACCACCCAAGGAGAAATCCTCTCTTTTGGGTGGGTTTGATTTCACCAGCCATTTATGATTCTCGTTGTAACTTGTTATCAACATCAATGAAATCATAATATTATTATTATCCATGTCTTTGTTCTTTAATTCACACACATCCACCCATCTTAATTTTGAATTTTTAGATCTGAAAGTGATGAATCCTAAGATCCAAGCTCAATGAATCTGAAATTTTGATTCAGCAAAATGGTACCAGAGCTGTTGGTTGCTGGATTCATCTAGTTTTTAGATCTGATTTCATCCTTAATGATGTCAAGAACAAAGAACAGAACAACAAAAATGAAGACAAAGGTTGCTGTTCATCAAAACCCCATCTGTTCATCACAAAAATTAAGAAGAAAATCAACAAATCTGTTCAACTATGGTACGATTTGAAGACTCGTGAACATGTTCATGATTATTCCTTCAAAATTCGATGCAATTGAACAAGATTATCATCAAAAAAAAGAAGAAAACCCGTTTGTTCATCTCAAAATCAAAAAGAAAAGTCATCAGATCTATTCTAATATGGTACGATTTGAAGAAATATAATCATCCCTTGGATTATTCCTTCAAAATTCGATGCAATTGAACATGATAATCATCAAAAACGAAGAAAAGATGAAGAAATCAAAGCTACTGCTGATTTCCCGACCTGCACTGCAGTGTGAAATCGTTTTTGTTCAAGTCCGAAAAAAATGCGGATGAATAAAAACAAATGCGGATGAAGCTTGATCAAATGCGGATGTGATATAAACAAATGCGGATGTGTTATCCACAAATGTGGATGTGTTAATCATAAATGCGGATGACTTTTTCACAAATGCGGATGACTGACAAAGCATCCGCATTTTTCAAAGAAATGCGGATGTTAAAGGAACAAATGCGGAAGTTCAACAAACAAATGCGGATGCACAAGGCAGAAATGCGGATGTTCAATGAAATGCTGTTGAAAAACATACAAATGCGGATGTTATGTATACTAATGCGGATGTTGAACATACTAAATTTTGAACCGCATGCTACAGTAATTTTAAAACTTGGGTGCATTTGTTTTAAAACTTATCAAATTTTGAAATCCACATTAAATTGACTATATAAACCAAAATCAAAGGGTCATTTAATACTTTTCAAAACTGAGAGATTTAAAGTGAGACGAGCTCCATTAAAGTTACTGTTCATCTTCATCATCTTCCTCATCTTCCAAACCTGTGTTCTAAGTTTGATTCATCACCGTTTACTCATCTTCGATTCACTACAACAGTATTATCGAGGAAGAGGTGAAAATCCTAAAATGTTCATAACCCTAATTGTCGAACATTCTTAGTAACCTAGGTCAAGAAAGAATCATGCAAAATCAAACAAATGTTCATGAACCATTGACAATTTCAACTGAAATACACATGCTAATAATGAAGAAATCAAAAAACAAAGGATTTTCATCATTTCTGTTCGTCGTATGAACAGGGCATGTCAAAACTAAAATGTTGAAATCAAACGATAGTTCAATGGTTGAAATGAGTTAAAATTGAGAGAGGATAATCAATACAATCATGAATAACTCATCAAAATGAACATGCATCACTAAATCAGATTAGGTCAAATTCATATGAAACAGTATACATGAACACTCAATTTTGACGAAGAAAAGTCAAAATGTGATAAACTTAGTTTGATTTATGATAAACCTTCTGATATACGGCATTCATTATTCTAATTCATATGCCTTGAATGCAGGGTATAGTGGCTAACCTCAAATGGAGCAAGCTCCATAATGTGAGTGGTTTTCTTGACCCGGATGTTACTGAGGCTGATGGATTAAGAGACATGATCAGATTCCTTATAACCACAAGAGTTGCCTATGCTATGACAGTCAGACCCATCATCTATGAGACCTTCACTAGGTCATTCTGGGGAACAGCTGAAGTAGTTGAAGTTAATGGTGTGAGAACCCTGACTGGGAGAATCACTAATGATCATACTCTAGCCATTACTGAGCAAACTGTGAGACAGTGTCTGCAGTTTGGAGATGATGCAAACTCCCCTACAGAACTTGAAAATGATGAGATCATGACCTTCTTTGCCAACATTGGTTATGAGGGTGGATATGAAGGGAAACAGATTGTTAAAGGGTTGGTAGATCTGCAATGGAGATTCCTGATACACATGCATCAACATGGCTTATCTAAGAGGAAGACTGGATGGAATGATATCCCAGTGACAACCTCCTCTGCTATTTGTGCCTTATGTACCACTCAACCATTCAACATGTCTGCCTACATATTCAATGGATTGATCTCTAATGTGCAAGAAGGTAGAAGACATATGTTTTTGATGTACCCAAGATTTATCCAGTGCTTCATCAATAAAGCTTTTCCAGATCTTGCAACAGTAGGACCAGTGATGGACATTCCTCACCATAATGCCAAGTCATACAGGTACATTACAAAGAGAGATCCGAGGAACTTCTATAGTGGTACCTTCTTCCCTTTGTTGCCATGGATGCAACAACAGATCAACCAAGAAGAAGAACAAGATCAAGAGGCTCCTGCTGATGAGCCTATTCATGAAGAAGCACAAGCTGCTCCAAGTCAACAACATGTTGAGGAACATGCTGCTATGACTGAGGAAAGACAAAGGTTAGTGTCACCACAAGGTGATGTAGGTGGTGATCTTCACACTGATCCTTTTATACAAGAAGTTGACATAGCCTATCCAGTTATACATTCACTAATACCATCACCACCCAGATCATAAATTCCATCTTCACAACCACAACCCATCATCTCACCCCACATCTCTCCTATACTCTCACCAATCCATCACCCTATCCAATCTCCCATTCACCATACACCTATCCCATCACCATCTTCAGCTGAACCTTAAGAGTTTGGTGACTCTGCTAGCTCTTTTGAGGAATCCAAATCATCAATCTGATGAGGAGGATCATCCCACCAGGATGCCTGTAAGGCAAGTTGTACCAGAGGCTGCTCCTTCAGAAAGTTATACTGAATTTGGAGTGAACAAGCCTGACAAGAAGGATTAGATGATTTTTGTCTTGCTTCAGAAAATTGCCAAGCCTGAAAATATGCAAAGAAACAGATCAGGTATCTTGCAAGGCAGGTTGTTGGAATTGAATGAGAAGGAGAAAGAACTAAAGGATGCGAAGGAAAAACATGAGAGTGAAAAGAAGGAGAAGGATAAAGAGATTGAGTTGTTGAAAGCTGCTCTTCAACACTCGAGAGAAGATTAGTGGTCATGTGGACACCTTAAACATCCAAACAATAGTAATGGAAGATCAAGAAGAAGTTATTGAAGAACAGTCTAGTATTATCCGTGAACTTGATAGGCAAGTGGAAATTCTTAATAAGAGAGTCTCTGAGCTGAAAATGCTTGTCAAACTAAAGCAAGAGGCCAAGAAAGACAATGAAGATGAAGGTGATAAGTAGAAGAAAAGAGAAAGAGAGAGAATGACAAAGACGATAGTGACAAAGAGTCATCTGGAGACAGTGGTGATGATTCCCCTCCAGCCAAAAAGATGAGATCCACTGAGGCTGAAAAAGAGGGAGAACCTAGTGGATCAAAGCATAAATCATCTAGCATGGAGATGATTGTATACACAAGTCAGCCAGAAGAAGTCCACTCTGAAGAGACAAAGTTTACTGACATGATAAAAGCCTTAGATATGTTCTCTGCTAAAGAATTTGTCATTGATGATGAATTATGGGATTTCATTATGAACCAAAGGACAAATACTGAGCCTTTAGTTGCCATAGCTCAATCTCCAGTGCCAACTGAAAAGGAATTAAGTATGCAACTGGTTCCTGCTGTGTCACTTACAGATGAGCAAAAAGAACTGATCAGAAAGCTCTGTGAATAGCAATTACAAGAAGAAGAATCAGCAGCCGCAGCAATACATGTTCCTGAAAAGGAACCATCTGAAGAACCACCAAAAGAAGCTAAAATGGCTGAACCATCTTCTGGCTCAGGAATGCAAACATATGCCAGAAGAAGGAGATATCTGACTGAAAAGGCTAAGGGGAAAAGGCAAATGGTAGAAGAAGAACCAGTGAAGAAAAACCAGAAAGATGACCCAAAAAGTCTAGCAGCCATTGCTGGATTCTTGGATGAACATGAACAAGCAGAGGCCTTATTGAAAAACAATGCTGAAGTAATTAACTTAGAAGAAGGAGAAATTCCAGGTGGATACATGGTTGATGAGCCAGTGATCAGTAAAATCCCTGTGAATGAACAACCTTCTGTCTTTGAGACAGCTGAAAAGGCCAAGTCGGATGATTTGATGAAAAAGGCCATATTTTTGATTGACCATGGTTATGACCCTGATGAAGTCTTTGGGATGACATATGAAGGGATGCTAGCAGAAGAAGAAAAGTTAACCAAGCTGCTAGATCTAACTTTTGAAACTGAATATGAGAAAACTCAATCTCCTAAAGCTTCTGAGGTCAAGGAAACAAAAGCCAAACCTGCTACTTCTCCTCAACCTATGTATCCCGATCCATACAGCATGACAGATAAGGAGATGAAGGATTATCTGTCTGCTCAAGGATTCACTAAAAGAAAACTAGGGAACATGAAAACCAATTTCCTAAGGGCTGCTGTCCTTAGGATGATACTTGAAAAGAAAGACAGATTGAAAAAGATGGAGGAGGAGATCACCAGAACCCAACCAAGAACAAGAGTTTTAGATCAAGATATGTTGGTCCTTTGGTGATCGATTTCAGTGTTAATGAATAATAAACACAGTGATATCCCATAGAAATTGAATCAACAGAGCAAAATATAGAATTGAGTTTCAAAATAAAGCCATATGATCCAAACTCAACAATACTAACAAATAAAAGGCTCAATGATGTGAAACGAATGCAATTCCAGCCCAAAAGTGCTATGAAAACAGTAATGCAAAAGTGTATTTCGATTAAGGTTTGGCAAAACTTGTTCCCAAAGTTACCAGAGTTGCAAATATATAAACAGTGCTAAATTCATTGGTAGTTTCACTGGAGCGAAACTACCCTGACCTGAAAGTAAGTTCACCGGGTAGCGAACAACAGTTTCGCCGGGTGACCTTTATCAGCTGACTACGAGTGAATCTATAGATTGGCTCGTAGTTTCGCTGGGTCAGTGCAAAACAAGATAAAACAAACTAGACATTACTTACATAAATGTAAATCATCTAACATTAGTCCTATTACATAGAAGACAAAAATAAGCTATCTAATCTAGGTGAGACCAACCTACCTAGATCATCAATACTCCCCCTAGGTTGGATCTCACCTAGAGGGATCTTCTCAATCGGCTCCATCTTTAGCATCAACTTCAGCCTTGAAATTGTCAATGAAAGCTCCTGCCCTTGACTCAATCCCGGCCAATGGATTAGTAACATCTTCAGATCCTGCCTCAGATTCACTATCAACAATAAAGTTCTTAACAAACCCCGCTTCATTGACTTCTCCATTAGGTGAATCTATAACTGTAACCTCCTCCTGATCTTGGACGGTTTGCTCCTCAGTATAAGCCCCAGACACACTATCCTCATCTACCACCGCGTTTTCAAACCTTCTTGAAATAGATTGATCCAACTGTTTGCTTAAGTCATCCACATCCATCCTTGTTTCGTCCCCTTGAATAATTTTTCTTGACAGCTCCTGAACTTCAGCTCTAAATCCCCTTGCCTTGTTAGCTACCCTCATAAAAAGGCTAGCTTCGTCCAACGTTTCAGCTCCAGCTCCAACTTTTATATGATTCTCGCACAGAATCACCAAGTCATCATCATAAAAAGAAAATACTTCCATTGGATCGAACAGTCTGATTTCTGGGGCACCTTTCACTCTAATCACTGCTTCCCCTGTGTTGTTATCGTAGAGCCATTTCTCAAATGCTTGCAGTCTTGGGGGAAGAGGATCAGGTATCCTAATGCGATCAACAGTCTTTGCTGGTTTCAGTTTCAGCACGATTTTCCCTTTCCTAGTCACCCAATCAACGTCTTTCTTTGACCTTTTTCTTTCCATTTTCATGAAACCTAAAGCTTTGAAGTTATCAGTCAAACCCCTTTTAATTTGTTTCTCCAGCAGCTTAGCCCTTTCACTCTAGTCAGCTCCAAGTAAAGGAATCTCTGCCAGCTCCCTAAATCCTATCTTGGGAGGGTTTTAAAAGCTTTTCTTTTGTGTACATAATAAATTCCTCCTCCCCTTCTTTTGATCATAAACAACTTGAGCTCAGAGTTATATTTCTAGTTAAAGATCTTTTTATCACTCTCTTTTCTTGTTGGGTTTCTGATGTTCTGGGACAGTGGAGTTATCTCCTCAGCCTCTTTTTCTTTAACAAACCATTCAGTTTGATCTAACTCCACCGCTCTAGTTTCAAATGACCCAGTTTCAGCCACATAGGTCACTGGACATTCATCTACTTCATAAAATTCAGGCTCTGAGCTATAATCCACCAACTGTTCTTCAACTTCCTCCTCTTCAACCACTAGCTTCATATCATTTTCCTTTTCTTTCTCCATTCTTTGTTTCTCCCCCACAACCTCCTCACCTGTTAAGTCCTTCTTAATGTCAAGCCCTAAATCCATAAAAGCTGCATCCACAACCTCCACATCATCATCCTCTCCCTGTATTCCTTCAGCATCAATAGTTTCTTCATTTTTGTCCTTCCTTTGACTTGATCCTGCAGCATTACTAGTACCACCTGCTGAGCTTGGGCCCTCTCCTGCCGTAGAAAATCTCCCCACCTTCAGAAATGCATATTTGGAGGTATCGGTGAGGTCATTGAGCTCCTCTTCAGATCTTACATCTGGCAGGCCAGCCGCTTCCTTCAGAGAATTTACCTCCTTGAACAATATCTTGATCAGATCTTGTTGATCCAAAACCATCTTTGTTAAACCTTCAATCATATCATCCTTTGTTTTCTCCCTCAACTCCTGGTTTATCAGTTTGGTTTTCATCATGCTCAGTTCATTGGCCACGAAAGCACTGACGTTTCTAATCACATCTTGATCAAGTTCAGATCTGGCATCTTTTCTTGGTGGATTTTCTGTGAATGCCTGAGGCTTGTGTTTTGTTTTCCTTTCTGTGGCTTCAGCATGACTACTTTCTTCAGCTCTCTTCTTTGTTCTCCTCTCCTTCTCAGTTCTCACTTCTTGCATGGCTTCCTCTATCTCCTCCTCAAACTTATACTCTTTTTCTTTAGCATACCTTTTTCTCTTTTTAACCGTTTCCTCCTGTTTTTCCTTGTTCTCCACAACTCTCTTCTCTTCTGTTTCTATCACTTTCTTGATGTATGCCCATCTCTCAGCAGAATACATGTTTTCCCATAAATGGGTGATCTTCCAACTGAAGTCATGTTTTGCAGAGGCACAGTCTAAAAATATCCTGGAGCTTATCAGGGCAAGTATCTTTATTTCTCCATGCTTTGGGATGTTAGGAATCAAATCATCAATTAACATTTGGACAAATCTGGGATACATTAGCAACTTTTCTTTCTTAACTGCCATGATGTTATCGCACATGCACTCAAAATTCAGTCGGGCTATATTTGCTTTCTGACCTCTGCAAAATATCACCATTGCTTTGGCCCATCTCAAATTGAGACAATCTGATCCTCCCTTCCTGTCGTCTAAGCACATGATGAATACGTGAGCTATGTATCTCCACTCTTTAGATAGCATGGACTTTTGATAGCATGGACTTTTTTATCTCTTTCTTCGAACCGAAGGATGGTCCTTCATACCCCATACTTATGAATCCTTCCATGACTTGATTGTCAGAAAGCTCTACTTCGTCTCCCTGATCACCTTCTAGTCGAAGCACTCTGGCTATGATTTCTTCAGTAATGACCATATCATTCCCTCCTATTCTTGCTCGAATGCAATTTGGATTGGCTTTAACATCCAGTTTGGTTGATCTCCAGAAGTCTTGAATTTGTAAGATGTAGATAGATGGTGAGTGAGTGATAGCGTAGTGAATTGGAGACTGTTTCAGCCACTTAATGCAATCTCTGAACCCTGCAGCTTTAGGACTATCTTTGTCTAGAAGTGCTACAGTGTTGTTCTTTTCATCAAACTTGAGGTTAGCCATGATCACTGAAAACAAATTAGAAAAGTGTAAGTATACAATATAATAAATGTATGAGAGTATATATAAAATAAATAAATAAATTCGCTGAGGTGAATCTATAAATTCACCAGAAAATCAATAATTTCACTGGGGTGAATCTATAGATTCGCTCGGTTCATATGAACTTTCGTTCAATTTCGCCTGAACATCAGCAAATTTACAGGGGTGATTTTATAGATTCGCTAGGGTGATTTTATAGATTCGCTAGGGTGATTTTATAGTTTCGCTCGACTCAAATGACTTTTAGTTCAAATTCGCTTGAAAAAATTAAGTTCGCTAGGGTGAATCTATAATTTCGCTTGGTTCAAGTGAACGGGCAAAGTTGCTGGGTGAATTTACAAATTCGTTCGTTTCAAGTGAACTTTCGTTCAGTTTCGCCTGAAGATCAGCAAATTCGCTGGACGAGGGTTCCCGAACCCTAACCCAAGCGAACCTGCTAAATCTTACAATGCGAGGAAAACTACACCGATTAAAGCGCTTAGCGTGGTTCGCGACACCTACCTAAACCCTTTATAGCAAACAACACGAACTGAAATCAACACTGAAAAGATAATCTGAAATTCACACAATGAACACAAGTTTTGAGTTTAACGTCACTGTGTAGAATTACCCGTTCACTGTGCATTTTATAGGACTTAGATTTGCTGTAGCGAATCTATAGATTCGCCCGGTAACATCAACATGTTCGCTTGACTTGCAAACTGGTCGAACTTACCGGCGAAGTTATAGGTTCGCTATGGCGAATCTTAATTTCGCCTGACTCAAGGACAAATTTTAAAATTAAAATAAAATAAAATAAAATAATAATAATAATTATAAATAAGAATAAAATAAATAAAATAAAATAAATAAATAAAAAAATTTGCCTTTTGAATGCTTTATTGCCCCACGATATCAACACTCATGAAAATTGAATAAAAATAAAAGAAAAGAAAAAATAAAAATAAGATAAAATAATAAAAAGTAAAAATAGAAATAAAATAAAATGACAATAAATGGATATAATAGGGTCATGACTTAGCGAGATTGCTGATATGTTTGTCCGCTTAAACCCATTCCCTGTTCTTTTTAACTCGTGATCTGCAACTGTTTATCATGTTCTGAATTGTCTTAGTAACTCAGCAACATGGTCCCCACTGATATTTGATAAAGAACTAGTCTCGTCATCATGGTTTATTGAGCATAATCGTCGATTTTGCCTGATCACTATACTGAATCTACTTAAATGCAACCACAATGACTAGCATAATATACATATGAGACACTATAATGTATAGATACAGACACACATATATGCAAGGTATACACATGAGACGCAGACTCGACCTACAACTAATTGATAAGAGCTTCAGGTCAATGTTTTAGCATAGCAGAGAAGATCATCTAGGCGTGTTGATGAGAGCTTCAGGTCAATGCCACCGCATAGTAGAGAAGATCATCACTCTAGGTCAATGCTTTCGCATAGCAGAGGAGATAAACACACATCTTTTCCTATCTAATGTATGCATGTATATACAATAATGGGCTATTGAGATTATTTAATGTTTGACTTAGAGGGCATTATCACCGAGTCACCATCCCAGTAGGAAACACCATAAGCTTCTCATCGATAACCTAATCCCGAAAGTAAACTCAGTATAGGTGCAAGACAGCAATTAGCAACTCTCAACCAAGTTTTAGACAAGACTTGTATCTTTGTGCAGACCAAAATATCATGAGGATAATCCTTATTGCTGAGTTATGATCTTTAATTTGGCTACATGATCACTTGTTTACTTCATTTTTAGGATGAGTCTACCATGCATATCCCAGCATAAGATGTTCCCCTCTTTCTTACTTTATTTTCTTGAATTCCTGAGAGAATAAAAAATTAAAAACATATTATTAGCATTAATCTCCCCTGAAATTTTCATTTGATAGCTTATTTAATAGAAAATTTCTGTTTTTCATGATTTCTTAACAAATAAAGTAAAAGAAAAGAAAAAGAGTAAAGAGATATGGGACATAAGAATTCTCAAGGCAGACAACAAAACAAGACCAGAAAGAAAATATGTACATATATATAGGTTAAACAGATTCTATTTTTTAGAAGAAGATTTGTCAGAAAGATATCAATCCCAACATGGAGATCAGTTCATAAAAACGTGGTTTGTCAAAAGTTTTTGTGAAAAGATCATCCTTTTGTTTTCTTGTTTCAATGGGAATAATATCAATGAATCCCTTTTCCTGGACGTCACGAATGGCATGAATTCTTGTTTCGATGTGCTTGGTTCGAGTATGATGAATAGGATTCTTGGCAATTCCAACTGCATCTTCATTATCATAAAACAATGGTGTATGAAGGAATTTGATGCCATAATCCATCATCTGATGTTGGATCTAGAGCATTGGGCGGCAACAGCTTGATGCATCGATGTATTCAGCTTCCCCTGTGGATAAGGAGACTGTTGTTTGCTTATTGCTTTGCCATGAAACAAGACAATCACCCAGATATTGACATCCACCAGTGACTGATTTTCTATTTATCCCGCAACCAATATGATCACTATTAGAAAAAGCATGTAAATCAAAGTTCCCACCTTTTGGGTACAAAAGACCCAAGCGGGAGGAACCCTTAAGGTAACGAAATATGCGGTTAACAGCTTTTTCATGTGATTCTTTAGGATTAGCCTAGAAACGAGTACAGTAGCACACTGCGAATGTAATGTCTGGACGACTGGCGGTAAGGTACATGAGAGATTCGATCATCGAGCAGTAACGATGAGCATCCACGGACTTCCCATTTTCATCAGGCGTCAAGCATGTTTGAGCAGTGAAGGGGGTCAGTTCTGTGGCTGAGTTGTACATTTGGAACTTTGTGACGATTTCTTTGACGTACTTCTCTTGGTGAATAAGAATGCCTTCAGATTTCTGTTCCACCTGTAAGCCTAAGAAGAAGCACATCTCCCCCATCATGCTCATTTCGAATCGATCTTTCATCACTTCTTCAAATTCTCTACACAGCTTCTCATTTGACAATCCAAATATGATATCATCAACATACACCTGAACTATTAGCATTTCACCATCAACCTCTTTCTTGAACAGTGTCATATCTATAGTCCCGCGAGAGAAACCTTTGCTGAGCAGATACCGTGTCAGGGTTTCATACCAGATATGGGGAACTTGATGCAACCCATACAATGATTTGTCTAACTTGTACACTTTGTCTGGATGGTCTAGATCCTCGAAACCCAGTGGTTGACATACATAGATCTCTTCTTCAGTGTCTCCATATAGAAAGGCACCCTTAACATCCATCTAAAAAACTTTGAAGTTCTTGTGGCCTGCGTGTGCCAGAAAGATTCTGATGGCTTCAATGCGCGCAACTGGAGCGAACACTTCAGTATAGTCTATTCCTTCCTCTTGAGCAAAACCTTGAACGACTAAACGAGCCTTATTTCTAATAACTATACCACGATCTTCCGGCTTGTTCTGAAACACCCATTTGGTACCAATGGGACATTTGTTTGGAGGAAGGTCAACTAATTCCCAAACCTTCAGCTTTCTGAATTATTGCAACTCCATTTGCATAGACTCGACCCAACTTGGATCTTCAAGTGCCTGTTTATAATTCTCTGGAACAATTTGAGATAAGAAAGCAGAATAGAGACACTCATTAATCAACCCACTTTGACTTCGAGTCCTCACACCATCAGTAATTGATCCAATGATGTAATCATGTGGATGGTCTTTCAAGGTCTTAAAGTTTGTGTTAAGCGTTGATGGATTGGATTGGGGTGTAGATGTGGGATTGGATGGTTGAGATGGAATGGATGAGCTTTGCTGGGAGATGGAATCAGAAAGTCGAATTGGGTTGGAATTTGATGAGGATGGAACATCTGATGGAGAGATTGGGTTGGATGAAGATGAGGGATTGGGTGGTGGTGGTGGAGAGGATGGAATATCAAATGATACGTGAGGTAATGAAGTGATGTCTGGCTGTGGTTGTGGTGGAATTGGATTAACAGATGTGTGAGGAGGGATGTCATCATCATCAGGATTTGGGAGATTGAATGATTTGAAGACGGTGGTAGAATCGAAAAACCATGCTGGTTCACTTCCAATGCTCGTGGAGTTAGATTCCTGCCAATCAACATAATATGATTCTTGCACAATCCGCGTCCGTTTATTGTACACACGATACACTTTTTTGTGTCTCTGAATACCCCATAAAGAAGCATTCATTAGAAACTGCTCCAAACTTTGTCTTCTGATCTTAAGTATTCAGTAGAGTACAAGAGCATCCAAATGGGCGCAGAAAATCAATCAAGGGTTTGATACCGCGAAACAGCTGATATGATGTCTTCATCTTGACTTTGACGATTAGTACTCAATTTAAAATGTAAGCTGCACAATTTACTGCTTCTGCCCAGAAGATAATTGGAAGTTTAGACTCAATCAGCATAGTCCTGACTGCTTGCACGAGAGTTCTGTTTTTCCTTTCAGCGACACCATTCTGTTGTGGTGTCCTTGCAGCGCTGAACTGTCTGAGAATACCTCTTTGCTCACAGAAAGAATTGAAGATATGATTTCGGAACTCAGTGCCGTTATCACTTCTGATGGCTTGAACCTTCCTCTTCCCCAGAACCTCAATCAATGGAATCAACTTCATTAACTCTTAAGCTGTTTCATTTTTGTGTGCAAGAAATCTCACCCAAGAGTATCTTGAATAATCATCTGTGACAATCAAACAATAAGATTTCTTAGCAATTGACTTTACACTTATTGGGCCAAATAAGTCAGTGTGTAACAATTCAAGGGGATGAGAAATTGAGTTTTGAATTTTAATTTTGTGTGGCTTTTTGTGTTGTTTCCCTTTAGCACAAGCCATGCATTTCTCTACCACTGAATAATCTTTCAGTGGTAGTCCTCTTATTAAATTGTTTTTAACCAACTTATTTAAAATTTTGAAGTTAATATGTCCTAAACGTCTATGCCATTGAAAAGACTCATGAGACGAAGCTTTAGACAGAAAACAAGTCACGGTAGAAGTTGATTCATTTGATCCCATATTCAGCAAATATGTATCATTTCGCCTTAGAGCTCGCATTATCACCAACTCCTTAGGGATAGAAAACTCGGGCTTCATGAATAGGCATTCGTTTGCAAGAAATAGCACTGGTATATCCTTATCACAGATTTGTGATACACTAAGAAGATTGAATGCCAACTCAGGAACATAGTTAACTTTCTCTAAGGTCAGTGATCCATTTGAGACATCTCCTTGGCCAATCATCTTTCCACCCTTCTTGTCTCCAGCAAAAGCCACATATCCTCCATTAATAATTCTGTAATTTGACAACAGATCCTTCAATCCAGTCATATGTCTAGAACATCCACTATAGACATGCCAAACACAATTTACAGCAGCTCTGGATGATTCCAGTTTTTCAGCCGCGAGAGCACGATCACATTGGCATGCAAGAACGGTTCTTTTGTATTCCTCCACAGCTGCTTGCTTGGCTGCTTGAATCATTTCTTCCATGTTTGGTTCTGATTTCCCTTCTTGATTAATTTCAGCATCTGCAGTCCTTGAGTCATTAGCAGCTCTCCCAATTTTCCCAGCATCAACCTGTTCCTTATCAACTTTCCCTGGCACCTCCTCAACTTGATCATTGACATCCACAGTTTTGAAAAATAAACCTTCATGAACGACTTCCTCTGGAACTAAATTAACTCCCTCTTGATCTTCAGCTTCACTTTGCTTTACCTTTTTGTCTTCACCTGCTTTGTTATTAGCAGCATCGTCATCATTCTCTTGAATTATACCAACACAAGCTTCTCCACTTGAATCACCATTAATAATATCATCACAAGCTTCATCTCTGAATTCTCTAAAAGGATCAAAACAATCAATGTAGTCAATATCAGTATCAGGCACCTCCACTACCTCTGCAATTAAAGCCTGGTTAATTTCTTCCTTTGATTCTTCAATTTCAGCACTCCAGTCAAAGTTTGTGAGTAGAGCAGTTTCTTTCTTTGGCTTGACCTCTTCAACCTTTTCCGTGATTGGAATGACCTTAGAGTTGCCAGAATTGACTGGTTCTGAGATAATTGGAGATGGACATTCTCTCTTGAAGTGACCTAGCTGTTTGCAGTTGAAACATCTGAGCTTAGATTTATCATACCCAAGCTTGTTGTTCTGACCCTGATTCCCAAAATTTCTTCTGCCGGTTCTCTCCATAAACCTTCTAGCACGAAGAGTTAGCATTGCCATTTGCCACTGAATGTCTGTCTCCTTAAGATCATCAGGATCCACCTGTTACATGTCTTTAACAGTCATACCTTTACCTTTTAATTCACCTGCAACCAGAGCTTCATAGCTTTGAATGAACAACCCGAACAACGACATAGTGTCAGATGAAATCTAAGTATTGACTAATGCCTTTGAGCTCAAACCCATGTGTGATGTACCACCTGTTGGGGTTTAACATGTTTATCAAAGCTTCATACAACTTGATTATATGAAAAACGCAGCGGAATATAAGATTTAAAACATGTTAAGATCTGATTATAAAACCCATTTTATAATAACCCCAAGCCATGGATCTTCATATACAATGCATACAATAATAAGATGAAAGAACTACAACCTTTGGAGCTTCAAAATCCGAGATTTAAGGGCTGAAATGGATGTGTTCTTGTGGCTAAACTTCAAGGTAGAAGCTCTCAAGATAGCATACCCCAAGCCTCTTCAAACACCCTTTGAATGCTAGGATACTTGGACACCAACTTGTAGCTATCAAAAACGATTTTGAAAGCTGAAAATTTTCAGCTCTTCAATCCTTTTGAATCTGAAAATTTCGTTCTTCTTCTCATTGAAGAATCCGTGAGTTAGAGAGACTTTAGAGAAGAGAGAAAATGCTTGCATGCAAAAGGAATAATGGAATGTCTTGGGAGAGGTCTAAGCATGCTTGAGTTTTGTATTTACAAGACAAGTGAGAGAGAGAATCTCTCTTGGGCGGCCGAACCATTGAAGAATGGTCTAGGTCCCACTTGTTTTAAACATTAAACACAATAATACTTATAATTCTCAAGTTTATAAAGTTTATAACTAGTTTTATAAACTTTATAAATCAAACATCCCTTTATTTGTTATTATTTAGTATTACTAAATAATGAAAACAAATAATATCTCATGAACAATTATTCACATAATAATGTTCATTTGCATAAGCAATAATTTAGAAGTCCATTTTCTAAATTGGTGTCATTATTTATTTGTTTGATCTTATCCACAAATAAATTATCTATTGGTGTTTGACAAGCTTGTTATTGGGTATGACCCGACTTGGATCATATCACACTAGCCACATCAATTTAATATGTATCTTGGGCAGATCAAATCTTTCAATCTCCCACTTGCACAAGATTCATAGAAAATTGATGCAAGCAGCAAATAACGCCTAGCAACGGTTTGCTACCCCTAATGTATATGACTAAGTGCCATTCAATAACATCATCCCTTCCAAGTACCTTACTTGAATATGATTTAGGTGAATCAATCATCTATCCTTTTGTTGCAGATGTCATGTTAAATCCAAGAGACACAGAATTGTCATTCTCTGATGATTTAACTTTAATAGGCCTTAGACATCTTACTCTCAACGAATGAGAGGAACAAATTCCATCTTGACTACATACGTCTCTTACAATCACCTCATATCATACCTGAACTTAGCCTTATGTACTGTCAATTTTAGAACAGCAAAGTACTAAGTCAAAGTACAATACTTGGTGAATATCAAGACCCAATATGTATCTCAGGTCTGAGGATACAATGATATTCGCCTTTACTCAATATCTCTTATGACTAATCACAAAGATTCCATGCAGAAATAATTGAGAGCGGGTCAGTCCAATATCTATATCCCATAGATATCAATGAACCTTGGTAGCAACCTCTTGCTTTATATTCATACCTTATGAATATCAACCAATCCAATTTCATTATAGTCTTACATTCATAATTGGTCCCACAAGTATGATCGACTACGGACGTTTAGAATAACTTATTTATTCACGGATTTAAACATGCTAAAATAGAAGAACAAATGAAAATTATAACCATATAATTAAGTCAAATAGCATAAGTTCTAATATCTAAATACAAAATACAACATCAAACCCAGTCACTTGAATATCTAAGTCCCATGGCACAAGCATGGCCTTCATGTTTTGCCCTTTCAAGGAGCTTTGTGAGTGGATCCGCAATGTTTTTATCAGTGTGGACTTTGCGAATACATATCTTTCCTTTTTCAACTTCATCCCTTATGTAGTTGAATCTCCGTTCAATGTGCCGAGTCTTTTGATGAGCACGAGGTTCCTTGATTTGAGCAATCGCACCCTCGTTGTCACAAAAGATCTCTAGGGGATCCTGAATGGAAGGGACTACCCCTAGATCGGCTATGAATTTCTTCAGCCATGCAGCTTCCTGTGCTGCCATTGAAGCGGCGACGTATTCAGACTCTGTAGTGGACAATGCTACGACTTCTTGCTTTGAGCTTTTCCAAGAAACAGCTCCGCCATTCAGAATAAAAATGTACCCCGATTGAGATCGTGAATCATCTCGATCGGTTTGGAAACTCGCATCCGTGTAACCTCTTACAACGAGATCCTCTTCATCAGACCCGTAGATCAAGAACATATCCTTGGTCCTCCTTAGGTACTTCAGAATGTTCTTGACAGCCATCCAATGATTATCACCAGGATTTTGCTGGTATCTACTTGTCATGCTTAAAGCGCATGACACGTCTGGTCTAGTGCATATCATTGCATACATGATGGATCCTATAGCAGATGCATACGGGATTGCCTTCATTCTATTTTGCTCCTCCTTTGAGCTTGGACATTGAGTCGTACTCAGTATTGTCCCTCTTTGAATAGGTACACTACCTTTCTTAGAGTTTTCCATCTTGAACCTTTTCAAGATTTTGTCAATGTATGCACTTTGATTCAAACCAATCAGCCGCCTTGATCTATCCCTATAGATCTTTATTCCCAGAATATAGGCAGCTTCACCAAGATCCTTGATGGAAAAACAACTTCCAAGCCAGGTTTTTACACCTTCCAAGGTTGGGATGTCGTTTCCAAATAGTAGTATGTCATCAACATACAATACTAGGAAGGTTATTATGCTCCCACTAGCCTTCTTATACACACAAGCCTCATCAGCGTTTTTGATGAAGCCAAATTTCTTTATCTCCTCATCAAAACGGTGATTCCAGCTTCTTGATGCTTGCTTCAATCCATAGATTGATTTCTTTAACTTGCATACTTTATCAGGATGTTTTGGATCGACAAAACCTTCAGGCTGAACCATATAGACATCTTCCTCAAGATATCCATTTAGGAAAGCGGTTTTGACATCCATTTGCCAAATCTCATAATCATAATGAGCAGCTATGGCAAACAGTATCCTTATAGACTTTAGCATTGCAACAGGTGAGAAGGTTTCATCATAATCAACCCCTTGAGTTTGAGTGAAACCCTTTGCTACAAGTCTAGCTTTGTAAGTATCCAAGTTTCCATGCATATCAGTTTTCTTCTTGAAAACCCACTTACTTCCAACTACTTTGGAATTAAGAGGTGGTACGACAAGTTCCCAAACTTGATTGTCATACATGGATTGCATCTCAACGTTCATGGCTTCAAGCCATTTGTCACAATCCAAATTGGACACTGTATCATGATATGTGGTTGGTTCATCTGAATCTACCACGTAGCATCCATCCATGAAAAATCCATATCTTTCAGGTGGATTACTAGTTCTACCACTTCTGCGAACGTTTTGTGTGTATTGATCAACCGCTTGATCATTCTCAACATCCTCATGTTGAGTGCTAGTTTCAACCAAACGTGCATCGGGCTGTGAATCTTGATCCTCCTCAAGATCCACTGTTCTACTGCTAGTTCCTTCCATAAGGAACTTTGTTTCTAAGAACTCGCCCTTTCTGGCAACAAATACCTTTTGTTCCAGTGGATCATAGAAATAATATCCCATAGAATCTCTAGGATATCCAACAAAGATACACTTGGTGGATCGGACATCTAATTTGTTTGGGGTGGGAGTCTTAACATAAGCCTCACAACCCCAGACCCTTAAGTATGATAGGGATGGAACTCTTCCATGCCATATCTCAAAAGGTGTCTTTTCCACCTTTTTGGTTGGGGCCATATTCAAAATACGGGCCGCGGAGAGCAAAGCGAAACCCCAAAATGATAGAGGCAATGTGCTTCTAGCCATCATAGATCGAACCATATCTAATAGAGTTCGATTCCTCCTCTCAGACACACCATTATGTTGTGGTGTTCCAGGTGGAGTGAGTTGTGAGACAATCCCACAACTCCTAAGATGATCTTGAAAAACATCACTTAGGTATTCACCGCCTCTATCGGTACGGAGAACTTTAATTGATTTGTTGAGTTGATTTTCTACTTCATTCTTGAAGATTTTGAACATTTCAAAAGCTTCATCTTTGTGTCTTATTAAGTACACATACCCATAGCGACTATAATCGTCGGTAAAGGTAATGAAGTATCTTTCACCATTCCTAGTCATTGGCTTAAAAGGACCACATACATCCGAATGTATGATGCCTAATAAATCTTTTGCCCTTTCGTTAGTTCCACTAAAGGGTGTCTTAGTCATTTTTCCTTGTAAACAAGATTCACATACATCAAATGAATCACATTCATTTGTTTTTAAAAGACCATTCTTTTGAAGTGTTTGTATGCGTTTCTTGTTTATATGACCAAGACGACAATGCCAAAGGTAGGTATCACTCAAATCCAATTTGAGTCTTTTGGTGGTTGCTTGGTATATTGAGCTATCATATGTTGTGTTTTCATGAACCAATTCATAAATGCCATTACAAGGTATAGCTTTAAATAAAATACATGATTTAAAGAAACATGAATATCATTGTCAACAAACTTGAAATCATAATCATATTGTCTTAAACGGGAAACAGAAATTATGTTCCTAGTCAAGCTAGGAGCATATAATACATTACATAAAATAACTTCCAAACCACTTGGAAGCTTCAAAATGTAGTCTCCTTGGGGTTCCACATGAACCTTTGCACCATTGCCCATGAAGAGACTTATTTCCCCTTTATCATAATGCTCATTTCTTCTGAACCCCTGCAACAAATTACAAATGTGAGTTCCACATCCGGTATCTAATACCCATGTGTTAGAAGAAATAACATTCAGCTCAACATGTATCATGTAAATTATACCTGAGGTTTGCCCCGCATCCCTCTTTTCTCTCAACTCTTTGAGATAGACTGGACAATTTCTCATCCAATGCCCTATCTCACCACATTTGAAGCATGGGTCGTTCGCGGCAACCTTTTGCTTCTTCTCCTTGGGCTTCGGAGGTTGCGCCCTAACAACCATCTTTCCCTTTCCCCTAACATGACCCTTTCCTTTGGCAACAGTTGCCTTAGGAGGGGGTAGAGACTTTCTCTTTTTCCCACCTTCACTTATGGTGAGAACGGGTAAAACCCTCTTACCCATTCCCGCCTCAGCTGATTTGAGCATAGAATGAAGTTCATTTATGCTCTTGTCCCATCCGTTCATGTTGTAGTTCATGACGAATGCCTCAAACCTTTTAGTTAGGCCATTAAGGATCAAATCCGTGGCCAACTCTTTTGAGACGGGACAGTTCAGCCTTTCAAGGCGGTCGATGTGGCTTTTCATCTTAAGAACATAAGATGAAACTGATTGGGATTCCTCCATCCGACATGCATTAAGCGCTTGAACCGTTTCGTAGCGCTCCACTCTAGCTTGTTGCTGGAAAGTTTCCCGCAACTGAGTGATCATGTCATAAGCTGCATGGAGCTCATACTCCTTTTGGAGTTTGGGTGTCATACTTGCTAACATTAGGCAAGAGACTTGGACGGAGTCTTCCACATATCTTACCCAATCATTATACGCTTCCACATCTTCCTCGTCAGGTTCATCGGGGATGGGGTCATCAAGGATGTAGGCCCGCTTTTCTTGTTTGAGAACAATTCTCAAGTTGCGGTACCAATCCATGAAATTGTTAGGTGTTAGACGATCCCTTTGAAGGATCGCCCTTAGGGATTGGTTGTTTTGGTTTGGTACATCATTATTAGTGTTGTTGTTGTCGGCCATCTACAAGATTTTACAAAGTTCCATTAGTAATCGTTGATATAATTATATTTTATTTATCAATACCCTTTATGTCTCATAGATCATTAATAAATAAAATTTTAGAATCCAACGTTATATTTAAATATTGGTTAGGTGACCTTTATCCCATTATTTAAATAAACAAGGTAGTCATAAATGACAATTACAACCTATTGTAACTTCTAGTGGTATGGGATCGTTTGAACATCTCATGTTTATAACGGCATGTTTATCCCATCAACACCTTTTATAAAATATATTTTAGGTGATCCATTCAATATATTTTACAAATCAAGTCGTCCTACTTACACACACGTGTGAGTTTACTATATAAGTGGTTAGGTGACCTTTATCCCACAAACATGGTATTCTCACCTCAAGTTACAAGTTCCCTCAAAGTGGTTAGGTGACCTTTATCCCACTAAGAGTTAGCAAGTAACCTAAGTGTTGTGTAAAAGGATGGTGTTTAACTTGTTTTTTAAAAGGGATTTACAATTTCACAATTCTTGTTTAGAAAAGTCTATGTACCATATGATTGTATGCATTCAACCATATGGTACCCTATTGGTTCTTTTAAATAAAACCCATTTTATTTTGTAAACCATTAACTCCTTTTATAGAACTATTCTATTTATGCTTAATGATTTGAGAACCAATTACTTGTTTATTGTTTGTTTTAGTTGATGGTTTGTTAATCACATCCAAATATTCAAAACAAACATCATCATATGCATTCAACCAAACATAAACAAAACAAGTCATATATGCATAACAAAGCATACTAAGTTGATCACACTTGTTTAGCCAAAACAAGTGTGTCAAATGGTCATGTCCTAAGGGTTATGAATCATGACACATGGTTGACCAAAGGGACTCCCACTTGAAACCACATCTTCAAGCATCCTCTTTGTCTTATCCTTTCTTCAAGTCTTGATCTTGAGCATCCTTTACAAAATATGTATCCTAATACAATTTTCTAGTAAAGAAAGAACTCCTAATCTATTTATTACATGCCATATGAATAAATAAATTACAAAACAAAACTTAAAACCAAAGATAAATTATTACATGCCCAAATTAATATAACTACACAACCAATCAACCAAATGATCCATATGGTCAAGGCTTTGTTATGCATAATCAACAAATAATATACTAAACCACATCATAGTTCACGGTTTTGGCAGCCCCTTTTAACCCACTTTCTTGGCCAACATTAACCAAGAACATATGGGTTTTGTCCAAACAAACAAGCATTTTATAACCTAGAGTTTTAAAGACCATTACATGCATAAGTAACATCTTTAAGAAATCAAAAAGGGGTTACCCAAAAACAGCCCTAATCCCACGGTTTTGGTGCTTTCAAAATGAAAGACCAAGTGTAAAACATGTATGCATATGTATAAGTGGCTCTGATACCATTGTTGGGGTTTAACATGTTTATCAAAGCTTCATACAACTTGATTATATGAAAAACGCAGCGGAATATAAGATTTAAAACATGTTAAGATCTGATTATAAAACCCATTTTATAATAACCCCAAGCCATGGATCTTCATATACAATGCATACAATAATAAGATGAAAGAACTACAACCTTTGGAGCTTCAAAATCCGAGATTTAAGGGCTGAAATGGATGTGTTCTTGTGGCTAAACTTCAAGGTAGAAGCTCTCAAGATAGCATACCCCAAGCCTCTTCAAACACCCTTTGAATGCTAGGATACTTGGACACCAACTTGTAGCTATCAAAAACGATTTTGAAAGCTGAAAATTTTCCGCTCTTCAATCCTTTTGAATCTGAAAATTTCGTTCTTCTTCTCCTTGAAGAATCCGTGAGTTAGAGAGACTTTAGAGAAGAGAGAAAATGCTTGCATGCAAAAGGAATAATGGAATGTCTTGGGAGAGGTCTAAGCATGCTTGAGTTTTGTATTTACAAGACAAGTGAGAGAGAGAATCTCTCTTGGGCGGCCGAACCATTGAAGAATGGTCTAGGTCCCACTTGTTTTAAACATTAAACACAATAATACTTATAATTCTCAAGTTTATAAAGTTTATAACTAGTTTTATAAACTTTATAAATCAAACATCCCTTTATTTGTTATTATTTAGTATTACTAAATAATGAAAACAAATAATATCTCATGAACAATTATTCACATAATAATGTTCATTTGCATAAGCAATAATTTAGAAGTCCATTTTCTAAATTGGTGTCATTATTTATTTGTTTGATCTTATCCACAAATAAATTATCTATTGGTGTTTGACAAGCTTGTTATTGGGTATGACCCGACTTGGATCATATCACACTAGCCACATCAATTTAATATGTATCTTGGGCAGATCAAATCTTTCACCACCAACCGACTTATCTGAACTGACATGACCAGCTGATCATCCATAACCTCAACAGGCTGCACCATAATACTGAGAGTTTGCAGCGGATGAAATCAATGAAGCATTCTGAGGTTGAATTATCCCCGGCATCATTCCCTGGTTATATTCTCTTTTTTTTGAGATCAAGATCAAATGACTTAAGTTTGTTGATTACATCCATGAGCTTGTAATCAGCAAAGTTCCTTTCTTGCTTGAGCAACTTGATTTGGATACTCCACTCTAGAGGAAGTGAATCAAGTAGCTTAGTAACTTGCTCATGGTTTCCTAATTGCTCATCGTACATCTTAAGAGTGCTTGAAACTGATAAGAAACGGTTTGTTATATCAGTGAGGTTCTCATGCCTGTATCCCACAAATAAATTTAACTCCTTCTCGGCTTGAGCTTTCTTGTCCTTCTTCAAATCTTCATTACCATCATAAAACTCACACAATGCATCATACAGATCCTTAGCAGTTGTGTGTTCGGTAAATCTGTTGTAAATGTCCTGATGCAAACAGAGAGTCAGTGCTCCAAGAGCTTTCTTGTCCCGGTCAAGTAACATAATGTTAGTCTCAGTAGGGTCATTGTTTAGTGAGGTGACAGCACCAACAGTAGTTATCGGTTTGTGAGGTCCATTTACAATTGATTCCCACTGACTATGATCTGTGTAGAAGAAGAAAGCCCTCAAACATCTTTTCCAGTCCTCAAAATTCTCACCATTTACAAGCCTCAGTGGCCTGTTAGGTTGAATACTCTCCAAATCAGTCATGGTGATATTTGTTGAAGTCATCATTTTTCAAGTGGTTTATAAGTTCGCTCAAATCACTAAATTCGCTGACTTTCTTTAAATTCGCTGGTAACTTCGCCTGTAAATTCGCTTGACAAACTAGCAACAGATTCGCTCGAATCAGTGCTATGGAAGCTCTAGTTCGCTTAACAAGTTCGCAGAACTAGTAGAACTTTCGTTCTAGTGGTAAATTCGACAGCATCTTCACTTGAGAATTAGGCAAGAAATGTGAACTTTCGTTCAGTGAGTCCAGATTCGCTAGACCCACAGGGAGAAATAGATTCGCTGGATAATCGATAGATTCGCCTGACGAACAACAACTCCTGTTCGGACAGAAAAACAATCTGAACTCACCCAAATTGCTATGAAATAGTGATTGGATGATTAGGATATCTCTCTACAACAAGAACAAAGGTTTTTCTATGGATTTCTGAAAGCAGAACACACTTTGATGAACAAAATCGAATGGAACAGTAACTTTTTCTTCAAACCATCTCAAAAACCCCAAAAACTCAACAAATCAAGAGCACAAAGGCTCTGATACCATATTGTTGGTCCTTTGGTGATCGATTTTAGTGCTAATGAATAATAAACACAGTGATATCCCACAGAAATTGAATCAACAAAGCAAAATATAGAAATGAGTTTCAAAATAAAGCCATATGATCCAAACTCAACAATACTAACAAATAAAAGGCTCAATGATGTGAATCGAATGCAATTCCAGCCCAAAAGTGCTATGAAAACAGTAATGCAAAAGTGTATTTCGATTAAGGTTTGGCAAAACTTGTTCCCAAAGTTACAAGAGTTGCAAATATATAAACAGTGCTAAATTCGCTGGTAGTTTCGCTGGAGCAAAACTACCCTGACATGAAAGTAAGTTCACCCGACAGCGAACAACAGTTTCACAGGATGACCTTTATCAGCTGACTACGAGTGAATCTATAGATTCGCTCGTAGTTTCACTGGGTCAGTGCGAAACAAAGATAAAACAAACTAGACATTACTTACATAAATGTAAATCATCTAACATTAGTCCTATTACATAGAAGACAAAAATAAGCTAATCTAATCTAGGTGAGTCCAACCTATCTAGATCATCAAGATATGAGCGTCACTCAGGGAGATCAGGATTCCCTGGCACCCATTCTTCATAGATACCCAGAGTGGTTTGCTGAGCCTTCACAACTAGAACTACATGAAGGACTCACAACTACTGAAATGATCAAGGGTGTGTCTACTCCAAAAGGCAAGACAGATCAGAAAATTATTTCCTGGAAGTATAACAGTGATTGGAATATGTTCATGGTGAAGAGATTATCTGGATTAGTCCAATTCTTCACAGATTACTCTGCTCTGGTGAAATCTCTGGAGATCCATGATCTGAAGGAACTAGCCAATTTAAGACTGATTAATCACAAGGCTATGTTCAAGGGATATGAGTTTGAGGACATTCTAAGGATGTTCAAGAGAACTAACAACTTCAAATCCTTGAAGTCTATCTGCTTGGGAAAGGATAGATCATTTGTCAATCCCCTTGATAAGAAGCAAAGGAAACTAGCAGAAGAGGTGGTATTCCCTGAACATAGGGTAAAACCCACTGAATCATTAAAGAGAAAGATGGTTGGTGGTACTCACACTTCTGTGCCAATCTCTAATGTTTATTATGATGAGAAAACATATGAGTTGGTGATTGAAAGGAAGTAGGGAGGAAAGGAAGGAGTAGAGATCAGATTGTTCAGTGGATATGAGGTAAGACTATTAGATGAATCCTATATCCACTACATCTACTCTAGGCACTTCAGGGAGATCAGAAATAAGCTTGGTGAAGCTGATATGTGCTTCTTTCTAAAGTGCATAAAACTCATGAAAATGGCCTATGATAGAATTATCAAGAAGAGAGAGCAAAGGAGGAAGAAGAAGACTCCTTTGCAGTTTGGAAACATTGTGAAATTAGAGGTAGATGTTGATGGATCTTTACTGATTCACAGAGATGGGCTGTCAACTATGTCATTCTGGGAGCCTGTTTCATTGAAGAAGCTGCCCATTGAAGCCATCCATACTATGAGACAAATGAAGATCCATGTACTAAGCAAAGAGAAGCTGGATGATGCAAGACATTTCTATAACATGATCAAAGCCATACTGGATCCTTCTTACACAGACCCAGCTCCTGTGTCATCTCCTCCTACTGCACAAGACCCAACAGAATCTTCACAACCTGATCCACCCTCAAACCCTTGAAGTACTTAGGCTGTATAATCCTTAGGGGGAGTATTGTTATACCCTGAAAGGATCATACATGCCAATTCAAAAGGTGGATGGTTGTTCTGCTTATTTCTCCCCCTAAGTCCAAGAAGAAATGCACATAAAGAAGATCCTGCATAAGAAGAAAAATTACAAGTGTCGGCTATCCATATTTGTTAATGCGGATGACCAAGAACAAATGTTGATGAGTATTTGTTCATCCGCATTAACTAATGCAGACAACCGATGAAATGCAGACAAGGCATTTGTTCTTCCGCATTAACTAATGCGGATGACCAGCAACAAATGCGGCCAAGTGTTTGCTCATCCGCATTAACTAATGCTGATGACCAAACACTAATGCGGCTAATAGAAGACCAATGCTGATGAAGAATTTCTCATCCGCATTAGTCAATGCGGATGACAAAGAACAAATGCTGATGATGACTTAGACTAAGGGTAGTTTAGTCATTTTGTACAAGCTGTAAGTCAGCCTATAAATAGAATACAAACCTCGTATGTGAGGGTGACTTTTTTGTGTGACTGTTTACACAACTTTTAAGAATAGACAATCAGAATATACTTTGTTTCTCTCCCATGTTAGCTGTCTTGTTACTGTAGCTTGCTAAACCCTAGCATTTACTCTGTAACAGTTCATCTAATTAATACAAGAATGCATTTATGAGTATATCAAGAGTTCTATGTTCATTGATTGCTTGATTCCGCCTTTCAATCATTGACTCAATCTTCATATTAGATCCTTGTTGATTCATATCAACAGAGAATATCATTCTCAAAAAGTCCAGTCAATAAGCATTGGAAGGAAATCATACTGCATTATGATTGTTGATGATTTACTAGATACTCATGGGTGTTCTTTTTAAGAACTAAAGATGAAACTGCTGAAACTTTAAAGTGTTTTATTCTTAAAATAGAAAATCAAATTGATCATAAGGTTAAAATAAATTAGAAGTAATCAAGGTACTGAGTTTAAGAATGAAGTTCTTAACTCATTCTATAACTCAAAAGGGATTCCCAGACAATATAGTGCTCCTAGAACTCCTTAACAGAAAGGTGTTGCTGAGAGGAGAAATATGACACTTATTGAGGCTGCTAGGAGTATGTTAGCTCATTCAAAGCTTCCACTAACATTCTCAGCAGAGGCAGTCAGCACTGCATGCTATGTGCAGAACAGAGTTCTTATTGTTAAGCCACACGGGAAAACCCCTTATGTGCTATGGAACAAGAGACCACCATTTATTGGTTTTCTTAGGTCCTTTGATAGCAGGTGTACCATACTTAACACAAAAGATAATTTAGCAAAATCTACTAAAAAGCCAGATGATGCTATCTTTGTTGGATATTTGTCAAGCTCAAAAGCTTATAGGGTATACAACATCAAAAATCAATAATTTGAGGAATCATCCAATGTTGTTGTTAATGAGCACATTCCTTGTGTTAAGCGGAATGGTCCTGATCACATTTTTAGTCTAGATTTGTTTCCAAACTATCCTAAACCTTCTTGTGAGAATGTTTTAGCTAGAACAGGAACTCAAAGTGACTTAGATGATGATCAACTGCTTGGGTTACCCAGACCACTTCCAAGTTCTACAAGAATTTTTAAATCTCAATCTCCCATCAAAGTAACAAGTGGAGATTAAACCAATTGTCAACAAAGTAAGCCTCAAAACTCATTGATTGACAACACAAACACTTCATAACACCAAGCTGATAGATTAGCAATCATGAAGACCAGGCAACTGATAAGACTACTCCATATCAAATGGCTATCGATGTTGTTTTTCCATCACTCAACCATTCCTTATTAAATGAATGTGAAACCCTAGCTGAGTCAAATGTTCACAATCTTGAGCAAAACCTTTCAAATCTAGATCTCTCTATGCAAATGGATGTGATCCCTAGACTCAGGATTCACAACACCCACCCAACTGAAAGCATCATTGGAGATGTTTATAAAGGTGTGAGAACAAGAAGACAAACTCATAATGGAAATGTCTGCTTGTACTCTGGCTACCTCTCATAGATGGAAACAAGGAAGGTAGAAGAAGCTCTAAAGGATATTAGTTGGATTGAGTCAATGCAAGAGGAATTGCTTCAATTCAAAAGACAAAAGGTCTGGAACCTATGTCCACTACCATCTTATCAAGTACCCATTAGCATAAAGTGGGTATTTAGAAACAAAAAGGATGACAGAGGCTTGATTATCAAGAAGAAGGCAAGATTAGTAGTTCGGGGATACAGTTAAGAAGAAGGAATCGATTACGCTAATGTCTTTACACCTGTTGCAGGACTTGAGGCAGTTAGAATCTTTCTTGCTTATGCAGCATCCAAGAACTTTACAAGTACCAGCTTGATGTTAAGTGTGCTTTTCTCTATGGAGATATAGAAAGAGTGGTCTATGTGTGCCAACCTCCAGGATTTGAAGACCCATATCATCCTAACTACATGTGCAAATTGGATAAAGCTCTTTGAGGGTTATACCAGGAACCTAGGTTGTGGTATGAGACACTGTCTCAGTTTCTCCTAAAGAATGGTTATACTAGAGGTACCATTGACAAGACATTATTCATAAGGAAGACCAGAAAAGACATTTTACTAGTACAAGTCTATGTTGATGACAACATATTTGGATCTTTAAATGACCAAATGTGTAAGGACTTTGTAAGCATTATGAAAAGGAAGTTTGAGATGAGGTCCATGGAGAAATGGACTTTTTCCTTGGAATTCAGGTGAAGCAAATGAAAGATGGGTTCTTCATCAATCAATCTAAATATGTCAATGACATTTTAGAAAGATTTGAAATGAAGGATTGCAATCCAACAAAGACACCTATACTCAGAAATCCTAATCTTTGTCCTGATTTTAAGGGGGAGGATACTGATCAATATCAGTACAAGGCAATTATTTGATCTCTGATGTATCTCACAGCAAGTCGACCTGATATTATGTTTGCAACCTGCATCTGTGCAAGATATCAGGCTGCTCCAAAGGTGTCTCACCTAGTTGCTGCCAAGAGAATCCTAAGTTACCTCAAAGGAGCTCCCAAGTTGGGTCTCTGGTATCCTAGGAATCAAGACTTTAATCTCCATGGCTACACTAATAGTTGACTATGGTGGTTGCAACATCAACAAGAAATCATCATCAGGAGGATGTCAATTTCTTGGTGGAAGAATAATCTCCTGGAAATGTAAGAAGCAATCTTGTGTTTTAATATCAACTGCTGAGGCTGAATATATTGCTGCTGATAGATGCTGTGCTCTGCTGCCGTGGATTCAAAATCCGATCTTGGATTATGGCTTCAATTTTATGGAGACTCCTATTCATATTGACAACAAGAGTGCAATTTCCATTACAGAAAATCTAATCAAGCACATTGATATCAGGTATCATTTTATCAGAGATATTCATGAGAAAAATCTGATCAAATTAGTCATAGTTGACTCAAATGAACAATATATTGATTTGTTCACAAAGGCATTTGATGAATAAAGATTAAAATATCTGATTACAACTATTAGGATGATAAAAATTGACTAACTTGTCCCATATGAAAACCTTTTAATATGTGTTCTGTTTGTGTCAACCAATCTAAGCCCTGTTACAAAAGGTCTTTCTTTCAAAATCTCTTAAGTATGAATTCTTCCGAAGAGAAACTTTCCCTCGGAAGATATCTTTGTTTATCTTCCGAAGGCAACTTTTCTAAAACTTGTAATATCTTCGGAAAAAGGTTTTAAGCTTTGGAAGAACATTTAAAGTGCTATCAAATCCATTTCCGAAGTGATAAAACCTTTCATTCGGAAGACCTTCTTACTCTGGGAAGTAAGACTATCTTACCTTCAAAAGTAAGTTTGGCTTCGGAAGATATTACACTCGAAAGACTCATACTTTCGGAAGAAACTTTACTGTGTAACTTCAATCTTTGGGCCCCACTCTGTAAAAGGTAAAGATTTTCTTAATGATGTCGGAATATTTAAATGACTTATCCTTACTGCCCCTTTCACATCAAACCAAACTATCATTTCACCATATCCATCCGCCATTTCACCATATTTAAATACTTCCAACCTATCTCATTAATCCTTTTACCCATTTACAAACCCTAACTGTTCCTCATCTTCACTGTCACTCTTCAAACTTTCCACTACTCTTTATGATCTCTGTCAACAATGGCTCTAAACCTTCAGCACAATCAAGTCACGCTCATTGACTCTTTAAAAGATGCTGACTTCTCTGAAATCATCCAACTTTTGCTTCAGTCCACCTACTACACAACCCTCACTGTTAATCCCACTGTTTACTCCAACCATATGGCCGAATTTTGGGCTAATGGTCAGATTGACACCCTGAACGGAGTTAGGGTTATCAGGTTAAGATTCCGTGGCCAAGAGATAATCGTATCCGAACAGACCATTAGGGAGCACTTAGAGCTTCATGATGAAGGTTCTCCAACGGAATTCCCCAAATCTGATTTGGAAGATACCTATACCCAAATGGGGTATGGTGGTGATGTAAGCAAATCAACGTTCTTCAAGTTTAACTTCTCCTACCACTGGAAGTTCCTGCTTCACATTTTCTTCATTGTTTATCCAACAAATTAGGGGGATGGGATCAAATTCCCTATGACCTAGGATGCCTAGTTCATGGGTTGGTAAAAGGCCTTCGGTTCAACTATTCAAGATTTATGCTGAATAACCTCAGGGGAAATCTTCAACAGGAAACATTCTACATGTAATCCAGGTTCATTTAGCATATCATCAACTGCGAGCTGGATCAAGAGAACCTTGTCTGTGCAGCTACTCTTTCTACTCCTCCCATGAGGCTGACCATCTTCAAAGTTCTAAAGAGGATGTCCACCAACTTCACTAGAAGACATACTGCACTTCTTCCAGGTATGATTGACCCAATGGCTCCTAGTGACATCCCTGTAAACCCCACAAGTGATGAACCCACACCAGCACCACCCACTTCACTGATAACTCTATCTCCTCCTCCCATCAAATACGCATATCAGAGTCGTTCCAAACGAACCCTTGTTCAATCTTCTCTGATTGAACAAGCCCCTCCTGTTCCATCCAAAAAGGCTAGAGTGGAAGAATGGGGTCCCACTTAGTTTGAGGTCCAACCATCCTTCACCATTGACCTTAATATGGGTATTGAGTCTCCTCCGTCTCAATCCCATAGGCCCCAAACCAGAGCTGAAAGCCCCCAGGATGAGTCACAATACTCACCTGAGAAACTGATAAGGGACAACCAAATCATAGGCTTCAAGCCTCTAGATATTGATCAAGGTCCCGAGTCATAAGGCATAACTCCTATATCCTTTACTGACCTACTTATCAATACTGATGAGGATTTCATGTTTCTTCAAGGCCATGATGTTGATCCAAAACACTCATTCAAGGATCAACTGAGCCTAGAGAAACCTCTAACTTCTAGCCCCCATCAGTAAAGCCCAACTGAGGTGAGTCCCGTTGATATGGAGGGGACTCATGTAGATTCAGCTGCCACTACTAAGAATGTCTTAATGACCTCTCAAGATAGTGGTAACATCTCTGAGACTGAATCTATGGCAACTTTGCCTATTGATGACTCTAAAAGAGACATCACTATGCAGAGGAAACTAGGGTGCCAAGAAACCACATACTAAGGTATATTATCTCATCTCCCTGTGATTCTTCTAAAGAAGGTGAGGAAAGTATGCAACTTATAATTAGAGATCTACTTTCCAAAGTCTCAAACCTTGAATCAAAGGTTAAGACTTTAGAAGACAGGTCTGCCACTCAGTAACTTGAGATTGAATATCTCAAGGCTCAACTAGCTGAGACACAGACTAAGAGATCTGTGAGGCATGTACCAATTCAAGTCTCTCTGACTTCTTCCTGTAGCGCATCAAGCTCTCAAGATGATGCTACCAAAAGGGTGAGAATGTTCAAATTAAACTCATATAGAGCAAATCTTGGCTCTCACAATCCTCTCTTTAAAATATCCTGCTCAACCAGTAACTGCATTCCCTAAACCACCTCCAATCATACTTCAAGTGGACACAAAGATGCTTATAGATCTTCATAGATTCCTAACCATATTCTTAATGAGCTCTTCATTTGAACAACCAAGTCCAGACATTGTTATGGCTTACTTTGGAGCAAAAGAGCTTCAAAGGTTGAATGCACCTCCTACCACTAAGGAAGGAGTTTGTCAACCTAAGGTCCACGTTGAACCTAAGATTGGTTTTGAAGAGAATATAGGGACTGATGGCCCAGCAACTGAATTAGTTAGGATAGGAAGTGTAATTCCTCTAACTTTCGAAGCTGAAGACCAAGCTACGAAAGAACCCCCACTAACTTCCGAAGCTATAGTTCAAGCTATGGAAGGACTATCTTCATTGTCTGATGATCTAATTATCACAGAGGCAATTCTTGAACTAGCCTCTAAGATAAATAGTGAAGACTATCTCACAACAGCTCCTGCTCAACCACCTTTATCATCACAAGCTCATATCACCACTCACCAGCCTGAATCCTCTACAACAGAGTCCCTAAAGCTCAAGCTTGCAAAGAGATCAAAGGTAAAAGAAAGATGACCATGGAAGAACTGTTAGAGGAGGAAAGGATGGAGATGCTTAAGAGGAAAGGTAGACTCCCCACAGGAAATCTACTAGCTGCTAGTAGCAAAGTAGCTGTTGTAGCCTAGGAGGCTATCAACAACATGAAAAGAGTGGAGATTATTGACAATCTTGTCAATCTGGGTGTAGCAAATGAAGATGTGCTCCTCTTAACACTTGAGGAGCTGGTAGAGTTAGAAAAGGTAACCCTGCTGCAAAAAGAACAAGATGAAGCAGCAAGGTTGGCCTTAGAAGAGGAGGAGAAGAGGAAGAAAGAGGAAGCTGAGCAGCAGCTGAGAGAAGAAAGGATAGCCTTCTTAACTTCTAGGGGCTACTTCTTTGAAGAATAAGCTCCTCATGACAACGACATGATCTTGTGGTCTTTCAATAAAAACAAGATCAAATGGACAAGGAGAGGAGAAAGGCTATAAGGGAAAGGCTCAGGGCTAAGTAGAAGAAGGAAAAAGAAGGAAGAAGAAGGAAAAGAAGGAAGAAGAAGGAAAAAGAAGGAAGAAGAAGCCCAAATATCACAACCAAGAAGATGGGAGATAGAGCATGGATGAAAGCATATCTTAAAGCCCATGGCTTCTCTGGCACTCAAGTTGGTCCCATGTCTGATAAGACATTGCAGCGACATGTCAGTGACATCAAAGCTGACATTCGCTCAGGAAGAAAGAGGGGGTTTACCCAAGTTTTCAGAGGATAACACCTAAATCTACACCTTAACCTCAACCCCAAACTAAACCTGAGCCAACACCCTTTCCTTTCCTAATAAAAACTGAACCAGCCACTGAACCATACACTCCTGAACCTATACCATCATCCATACCCTCATCACCTATTGCTTCACAACAAACACCTCCACTACCCATCCTAAAACCCAAAACACTTCCCAGAACTCAACCATCCTCTACCCAACAAATAAACTCCCACTTATCACCCAAGCCATCCTCTGAGTTAAGTAAACCTCTGACCTTGGAGGAATTCAAGGAAATCAAGAAAAAGCTCATCAATTGTACTACTCTGAGTGAAATTTCTTATGAAGAAGAATCCATCAAGTTAACATTTGTTTATGGATCCTCTAGTTCCCTCACAAGTGAAAAATTTCTTGATTTGCCTAGGGGAACTCTGAACCAGGCACTTCAGGTCTTGGTAGCCAACTCTGATTCACTCAATAAAGAGGAGAAGATGCTAATAAGAAGACTGGTAATTCTCTTGGACAACAGGAAGGGTAACAAGCTGCCAAATTAACCCCTCATTTCTAGGAAGAAAATTATCCAATGGAGATTTAAGGACTCTTCTCATAACTTTGTTGTGGAAAGATATAATGGCAAAGTCAACAGACTTAACACTCCATCTCTACTTCACTCAAGTAGATTTGACATCACTGAGCTAGCAAAGAAGCTATTCTCCAACCCTTCCAACTCTCAGATTGCTGCTCACACTTAAAATCATCTGAGCAGCCTTCACCTTGCTGAGTTAACCGCAAGAGCAAGGATTGAAGAAGCATTGAAGCTAAGAGAGAAGGTTGAAAAGGAAGGGACAATCAAAGGAAAGACTTTCCTATAAATGATTGAAGGCCCTAACTTGGAACCTATAGTCAGATGGGAGTATGACTATAACTCCTATTAGCTTTCTCTCTTTCGAGGGCCACAACAAAGGATACATATGATCCAAAGTAACAGACTAGACTTATTATCAACAAAGGATTTGTACCAACTGCTCAGCACCACTTCTGGAAAGAACAAAGAGGTAGACAAATATCTACTCTCCTTGGTGTTGATTGTTTTAAGAAGTAGAAGACAGTGAGGTTTTTGTAGCATCAGCCTAGGGGGATTTTGTTGGATATATGAGGCTGGTGCAACCAAAACTACACTTAGAACAATTTTGGTACAACTGTGAAGGACTTCTGAAGATAAAGGCTGCACTTTCGAAAATTAAAGATAAAGGACTTCCAAAGAAGAATCATGTCTTCGGAAGACGTAGTCATCTCTCTTCCGAAGTATCAACACTTAACAAGATTTCAAGACAATGACTTTCAAAGCATAGAGTCTTAAAGACCAGCGAAAGTCTCGGAAGAACTGAATTCTTTTGAAGTATAAATGGCTTCGGAAGAACTTGTTCTTCTGAAGCTAGTTAACCTTTAGAAGAACTTACTATGAACCAGTGGATATTAACATGGTCCCTCTGACAAGCCGCTACAACCTTTGAGACACTGCATAGAGTTTTCCCACGACCATGTAGTTGGCCATACTTTAGTTCACTGTTCATTCCTTATCAGTTAGTACATTTACTAACTTTAGTTGTAAACAAAAGGTAAGCCATGGACATGCCATGACTACCTTATCTAGGATAGTATTTTATTCTAGATGCCTTACTACTAGCAATGTAGTATTTGTTTAGTAAGTTTCCAGCTGGCTGTCTTTTGTATAACTGGCTATAGATAGTAATATATATAGTTCTCATTGTAAGCTTATAAGAGCATGTTTGAGAATTAATATATACAAGTATCTTGAAAACCATTTCTTGTGCTTTATTTTCTTAGTTTATTATTATCAACTCTTAGAAGATTCTGCTTCATCATTTTGAGGGTAACTTAGTGAGTTAAAGAAAGAACACTTATCTTGAGTGACTTGTATCAATCCTGCAAGTTACAAACTCTGATTATTCTAAATGTGTGGATATAGTGTCGTTCTAACTAATCAATGACTGGGATCCTGGTTTGTTCACACGCCTCGCGGTAAAACTCCGTAGTGGATTATGAGGGCGTGACAGGTTGGTATCAGAGCCATTGGTTATAGGGAACTAGGTTGCATACACACTAGTCTATAACTACACAGTTAATTAGTTACTTGTTATTTGCTCTTTACCTTATACTCATTGGCATACACCTCACATACACTGCAGCATGGCATCATCCTCACGAGCTTTAGGTAAGCGGCATGTATGTTCTGAATCCCCTCCTCCTCCTGCACCCGATAGAGGACCCGACTGGCCTCGACATCTTTACCCCTCTGAGGAGATGGATTGGGACCAATCTTTTGTTATACCTACGCGCGATCCTCCACGCGACTGGAGTTACTACTCTACTTACCTAGATCATATGATCTACAGAAAGCGTGTTTGACGCTTAGCTGCTACTAGACCTAGGACTAGGTCAGCGACTGCCTCCACAGCACCTGTTCTAGCTCCTCTTGATGCCCCCTCGAGCTGGCAGTTGCAGCCTTGGTTGGTACGCTGGACACTGAACGTCGTCGCATTAGCGGACTCATAGATGAGAACTCCACTTTACGCTACGAGATGCAACAATTATGCTTGCAGGTAGAGACACTCCAGGAGTGACTCTCGAAGTCCATTAATGGGCAGTACACATTAGCAGGAAACATGGTGGCACTTACTGAATGCATGAGCGCGCAAGAGCATCACAATTTAGGGACAGACGTGAGATTGACTAGGCTGGAGGCACAACTAGATGCACTTCATATTGCGGATGACCCTGCACCTGAAGAAGAACCTGAAGAGGAACCTGAAGAGGAACCTAAAGAATAGCCAGAAGAAACCCCAGAAAAAAAACCCTCAAGAGATGGATGGAGACAGCGATGGATCTAACATATTAGACTGATTTTTCACATTATTTTCCTTGGACTACTTGGTGTTTTCTTTGAAACCTATGTGGGAAGGGTTGTTTCCCACCCAACTGAAAAAACTGAAAATTTTGACACTTATTGAATATTTTGTGAGATTCTTTACAATTTATTTATCATGAGTTATTATTTTAGTTATAAATATTATGGTTGTGACATATTCATTATTTATTACTATTTACCATACTTCAATGAGATTAATATGCTGGATTAGGGATGCGCATTTGGTACCCAGTACTCTTACTGGTACCCAACTGGTACCGAAAATATGTATAAGGTACCGGTACCGGTACTTTATTTTCTTATATTTTGGGAACGACACTGATCAGTACCGGTACTTTACCCAAAAGTCCCGTATAGTCCCGCTAGTACCCGAATAGGAATAGGTTATTTTGGAACTTGTATTTTGTTTTATACTTTTCACCCCCATCAACTTGTATTTTGTTTTGACTTTTGAGTGTAATTATTATAATTTTTTTAATATCATTTTTCTTACTTCACTACAATGTCAAGAGATATACTACTTATGATTTTAATAGAAATAAATGGTGGACTAGTGTGTGGATTGAGTTAGCAGAAAAATGAGGAAAGTAAAAAACTATCATTTGGGTGGATGTTTTTTGATATTTTATTTTGTTTAGTTATTATAAACTTTTAGAGATCAAGTATCAAACATGTACCGGGTAACATGTACAAAAACAAGTTTTAGCTATCGTAACTAAACATGCACCATGTAGCAAGCCTAAAAATAATGTTGTGGAGGTAACGGGTACTAAAGAGGTATCGGGTATCGAAATACCGGTACCTTACTGGTACCGGTACCTTACTGGTACCGGTACCTGTACACATATACCAAATTCGGTACTGGTACCGGTACTTGTTTTTTATAAAACTTGAGACCGGGTATTTTCGGTAACGGTACTGGTACCGGTTCGGTACAGGTACGGTACTGTGCTCATCCCTAGTAAAGTGTCATATTTCTAGACCAGTTTATCAGATCATTTTTCATATCAAAAGATATTATAGTCATTTGAACCACACCATTTTTACTCTCTTATTCAAAATTAATCTTACTATGTGTTAACCCACCGCGTGTTGCGGCGGCGTTTGCGGCGTGATAAAGTATAAAATACGACCAGCCGACTTGTTCCCCAACTAAATTTATGTCAAAACATAGAGTAACTCGAATATTTACCATTGAATGACAACATGTTATATTCGGCCCAACTATTTTTAAAACAAATTTATATCGAAAAGTATAGCAACTCAAAACGTACATAAAAACACGTGTATTGACGTTGTATGCGATATGATAGATTATATATTACAAAAATGCCCGACTATTTATATACCTTTTCAATGAGATCTAAAACATCTTGGTTATCAACAAACTCAATGTAACTCCAATTGATGGCCTTTTTTTTATATTCTTCTTGCTCCACCTTAAAGACATGCTGAAATACAAGCATCTCTGTTTTAATATTCAACTTTTAACAACACCTCATTCTAACCACAATTATAAAGATTCAACCTACTTGGTTAAAGTGTTGCTGTAGTTTCTCATTTCTGAAATTAATACAAAATTCTCAAAGCTGCATGTTATGATGACATTGTGATAAATTCAACTGTTAAAAGCAACTACTTTTCAGAAAGGAAAAAAAATAACTGTCACCACCTGTTGTTCTTAAAGCTCTCAAAACCATAGATGTCAAGAACACCAATCAGACATTTTGAATCAGCATCTTGTCCAATTGATACATTTATTTTATCCACCAGCCTGAAGATAACAAAATGGAAAAAATAGACAATATGTTAACAGATACCAGAAGTCCATTTAACAGGGTTTTCTCAATTTACTAAATTGTACCAATCAAATAATCTGGAATATATTGTTTTAGCCAAACCATCCCTGCTGAATGCTGCACTGAGAGGATCAAGGCTTCTCTTAATTACTTCTTCTGGAGTTACCTTCACTCGTTTGCACAATGCATCTTGCCAGCTAATAGGATCACACCTAACACAACCTCGTAAACTTAAATACAAATATAAAAATAATAACAAAAACTTGCAAACTATTCAGGATTCAAAACAATCATACATAAGTAGTTTTGCGGCCGTATTAAGATGAAATTTAGCTTTGTCGTCTTTTAGGACTGAAGAGTCGACCTCCTTCCCTTTAGCAAATGAAATATTTCCAAGGTGAAGAATAGCAGCAGTAACTCTAAAAATTGCTTCCTATGAAAAAGTAAAAAAAAAGGTTATGAATTTATGATCATACTTATTGTGCATATAAAGTGAAAAAAAACCATAGAACATATACCTGTTCTTTTTTACTAATTCCAACAATATCCATGGCTCTCCTTGTGGCAAGATATTCATGGCCATCATTCACACCAACCAGCTCAAAGCATTTTGATTTGTTAAGATAGTGAAACGACTGCGGGCTTCCCAATTTATACTTCTCGACTTCCTGATACCCAATGCAAAGCATGTCAAATCTTGACCAGTGAAGTTGACTTTTTAAAAGTAAAAACTTAGTACCTCTGGTGGTGCTGCACAGAGTAGGTAAAAACAGTGATAATTCCGTTTGGGGTCGCTTACTTGGCAAACACGTGATCTTTCTAGAAGGTAAGTCCTGAAAGCTACTCCCGATATTCTCCCATGCTTATCAAATTGTAGCTCAACAAACTTCCCAAAATGGCTAAGCATTATCACGTAGAAATAAATTAAAAAGGCAAATAAATTATGAGCATAAATCACATAAGAATAAGCTAGTGACCTGGAATTGTTATTTCTAACAGTTTTAGCATTGCCAAAAGCTTCAAGAACTAGATTTGACTGCAGTTTAAATGGTGACAAGTCTATTAGGATACATATGCCTTAAGAAATATAAAATATAAAATAATTAAGAGGTTCTTTATCATGGGTTTTTTTGGGAGTTTTTATAGATGGGGTTGCTTGTGTGCCTATTGAAGAGCTGGTATCATGTGTGGTAGATGTTGTGTATAACCTGCACAGATCCATTTAACATCATTAAGCACATAGTTAAGACTTTCAATATCAGGGTACTCATCCCCAAACCTATCTTCAGAAATTCATAAAACCATATCTGTGTCTAGAGACATGGTGGGGGCTAGTATTTGTGAGCTGCACTGGTATGATTTTTTTCCTTTTTCTCACAAGCTATTTTGCAAGTTTTTTTTCTAAACTCTATGCAATATAAGTTATAGCTAATCTGCCAATTATGATACTATAATCCAACCACGAACAAAAGATATCTGCAATTACAGCATGTTGTAAATATTTTTGTAAACATATGAGATTGATATAACAAAAATGTACCTGTGAGAACTTTGTTCTTGTCAACCATTCGTGTTTGCAGAATTGAGTATGGAGCGAAGTCACAATAGTACACCGGTATTGTGTCTTTCTCAATAAGAAGTATTGTTGCAGTTTTGCCAAACAAAATCATTGCATCACGGTCGACAACCTTGTTGGATGTTTTGCCTTCTAAACAGACGAAACCTGTAGCTCTGTAGCAAGCTTTAGGTCGGATAAGGTCATTGAAGTGTGCTCCTCTTTGCGCATCGGTAGCGGCTTCTATAGCGTCTCCCTGAAATATAAAGGCGAAGTTTAGGTAGATATTTACGTGTAACTACTAAGAAAATAGCATAGTGAATACATTGTAACTTACATGTTCGTCTACAAATAACAAATGAAGCTCAGACCACAGGTACATCTTCCATTTTTTATGATTCTAATTTCAATAGTACCGGTTTTGCATTTGGATGTGAGATCCGCTATTCGCTGAATGGCCATGTTAGCTTTCTTGCATGCGACGTATTTCATCTAAAAAATCTGAGTAAACTATATTTTTGGTCACATTAGCAGGTGTTTCGTCAGATGATTCTATGTAAACTTTTAAAGCATTCGGTGAAGTCGACCTTGAGAAAGCTACGTATAATTGGCCATGACTGAAAACAGGTTGTGGTAAGTAAACACCAATTTTATTCAAAGATTGTCCCTGGCTTTTGTTAATTGTCATTGCATAGCGAAGTTTAATGGGAAATTGTTTTCGTTTAAACACAAATGGAAACTCTGGGTCAATGTGAGTTAGAACTATTCTTGGTATGTACACCTTATGCCCTGCCGCCGTACCAGTGATAACTTGCGCTTCAAGGACTCTTGGAAGTAGCTGTGTTATGATCAATCTTGTCCCATTGCAAAGACCAACACTTTGATTCAAATTTCATAGTAGGATAATGGGTGTTCTAAGTTTAAGCTTCAAGTTATGTGGTGGTAATCCGTTGAAGTTCAATTCATTCAGATAATCAATTGGATATAGAAGTTCAAGATCACCTCGAGTTTTTGAAGGAGGCACGATTGAGTCAGTGCTTAAGTAAACGATATAGTCACCAGAAGACATGTTTAGAATCATCAAGTTCACCATATCAGCAGTTTCATTTTTTGGACAAGACAATTGCCTTTTCAGAAAGATTTTCAGGTGTAGGCTTTTCTAGGGTTTTGCTGTCATATATGAATTTAATAAGATTATGCAAAGATGCATCAGTGTCAGGTATCAAGAATTTTGATGGGATTTCTATAAATCTAGCATCGCTGGGGTTGTGCACATCTAAAGTCCCACTTGTTCCATTGCCTATATCCAAAAGCCAAGAGGCAAAGGCTACGGTATCATCAACGTCGGCTGTGTTTTGCTTTCAATGACACAAACGCATGTTCTCTGTTAATGTGACCACCTTAAACTTATTCCAGACATACGACTTGGGCAACGAAGATGCTATGATGTCTTGTTTGCTTGCTTTACGTTTCACAGGCAATGTTTGTCTAAAATCACCTCCTAATAGTACAGATTTACCACCGAAAGGCGTGGCATTGTCATCAAGTATGTCTCTAAGCATCCTATCTAAAGACTCGAAACATCAACGGTCATTCATTGGAGCCTCATCCCAAATTATAAGTGACGCCTCAATCAAAAGACTTGCAAGTTGACTGTTTTTCTTTACGTGACATATGCTTTCCTCTGTCATCTCTAATGGTATTTTAAAACGTGAATGAACAGTTCTACCAGAAGGCATTAGCAAAGATGCAATTCCAAAGGCTGCAACCGCAAGTACAATCTTTCCCTCGGATCGTAAAGCATTAATAATTGTAGTCCACGGGAAAGTTTTTCCTGTTCCTCCATGACCATAGACGAACATTAGAATTTGCTTGTTATTTTTAATTGAACCAATAACATTCTCATACACATAAAGTTGCTTCCCTTGAAGACAGTTCTTTTGATGTTCGTGCTCGAAAGCAAGCTTTTCTCTGTCGTAGTTTCCTTCCTCCATCAAAAGCATGTTTTGAAGCCTCTGAAGTAACTCTAGACGTGGAGATGGTAAGCCGTAATCCACAAGCGATGATGGAGTGGCATTTGGGTTCAAAAGGAATTCAATTTCATAAAGAACGTATTGTTGAAGATCTTCAGAGCTGATATGTGTTTCTGAAGAATTTTATGTCATATGAAGCTGACGTGCAACGTCGTCTGTCATACGCTGCCATTGACGGTCCCACAAGTTTATTGGACTTGAAATTTCGCAATAAAGCAACATATGAGTAAAAAGGGACCTCAGCTCTGAGGCAGTTGCCCATGCAGCAGCTTCCTCAAAAGCCTGACACTACTCACTGTCATCCTCAAGCAAACCCAACCTCTCGCATGCAGCTCGATAAGTAGAATGTGTTACACCACATACTGTCCTAACCTCCGCAAAACTCCTACATCCAACCTGATAGTGTAACAACAAACGTAAGAAGAACAATTCTCCACAGGTAGGATGAATATAAATGAGTCGTCCAACAGTAGGATTGGTATTATTAACCCTACGAAGCCATCGCTTTCTATTTTTATCCCATCTATACTCTGAAAGGTAGTCAACATATCGAAGATGTCTGCCACCTACATCAAGTTCGTTGTTTGCTAACCATTCTGTCTACGTGGTCCTTTTACTGGCTGCATTGTCGAGTATTTCTTGCAAATGATGAATATCCTTAAAACTTACATTTTGCATGTTTTCTAAATGAACTGACAGAACCTGAACGACTGGGTTTCTATGATGAATTGGAAAGTCCAAGATTCTCCAACTTGCTTCATGTGGACATATAAAACGACCATCAACGTAGTTTTTAACCTCATCTATAGCAACATCAGAGGAAGACGTTCCCTCAGCATCATGTGTATTAGACTTGGTGATTGTAAATCTAACACGGTCAGCACCTTTGGATATGTATTTAAACAAATATTTAATCACCATATTCCAACCGCAATACTCAACATTAATATGAACATGAAATCTTAGACACAAGTCCTTATTGTAAAGGACCACATACGAGTTGTCTAGCAAGATTCCCCCTTTATTTACAGAAATAGAATTCATACGCCTTTTATAACGAACGTACCCATTCTTGTCAAACACAGTGGTTGATGTACAAGCTTTAGGGAATCTTTTTGAACAACTACCATTAACCATGCATGGAGCATAAGGTCTAGCCAAACCACACGGTCCATGCATCATACAGTCGGTGACAATCGTATGATGCTCAGGTGAACATACAGGATCAGGTATCTCAGCAGGTATATACTGATCAACTTGGCTGCTCTCATGAATATTGATTGCCACAAAAGCATATGACAATGTAGAAGTCCTCTTTTCTGGAATTCTATCGTATACAGATCTGCAACTACCTTACCAAAAGGACGTTCCGCTCTTAAGAAGTCCAACATTTCTTTCACTTTAATCCTAAAAATTCGAGCAATAATGTCTGGTCTATCTTGAGGTTTGAGTGGCGAACGGGATGCGAAATATCTGGTTATCTCTGGCCACCTTACATTACAAGTGAAAGTTATGAAGTATTGAGGGTTCCTATGAACGCGACATATAGCAAGAGCGCCTTGATAATGTTTGTACATGTAACGTGGACCACCAGTAAATGAAGCCGGAAGGACAACACGTTTTCCGATAGAACGAACCTCGGTATCCCCTCTCAACACCGCGTCATGAACGCCTTGAAGGAACTCAGTTCTAAAGAGTTTTTGATTAGATCTTATATAATCAAGGCGGCCTTGTTCGATGCATATGTAAGCATCTACCAGAAACTGTTGGAAAAGGCGACCTCCATTCAATAACAAAGAATAGCATCGAGTCGATCATGAATTAAGAAACTGTAATACATATTCATGGATAACTTCTTATCATCTCGCATCACATCACCAGCGAGCCTAAGGTGAGGACTCCATCCACTTTCGCCATACAAGAACAACAATGGATATTGCAATGACATGTACAATGGATGTAACTTAATTATGCGTTGAGGAAATCCATCTTTAGCATGAATGACAATGTCCAAATCGTGTGCAGGCGGGGAACCATCAAGAACATTCGCGCCTAAAGTACCAGCAACAGGAGAATCATACGACCGCTGGTTCACAGAACTAAAAAGCCTAATTGAAAACTCAGGAATGGAGGCCTGGTCACAAAGATCTCTTGCAGAATGGAAAAGCTTCACAAGAGCATTAAGATCATCTAACAAAGACATAAGAAGTTGCACAATTTCGACACGAACACGCGAACATTCATCTCGCCCAAACAAATGCAGCCTATTTCAAAGTTCATTCTGAGTGCCATACACATACATCTGTAGAAAACGTGGTCTTTCAGCGTGCGAAGGGCATAATGTTCCAATCCAATGACACACTTGGCCTTCTACTCTAAACACATAAGGAGCTGACCCACTATTAATCGAATCATCTACACAGGCTCCAAAAGAAGTCATGGCGAACATTGAATTATAGACGCAAAAGTTATCAAGAAAATCAGGACGCTGAAACAGTTCTTTGACGATCATTGGCGGATCCTTAGGCAAAACCAAACGCACACGACCAACCTTGCAACACTGATTGTACCTAGGATTCCTATTTCGTGGGACATAACTCACATGCTCAGCAGACCAAAAAGAGGCTCCACAAAACTCGGATGAATATTCAGGGTCACCACGATCAACATACACATACGATCTACCATCTACACTTGAAGAGGAACTCGCAAAAGTCGGCGTACGATCGGACGGCAAGGGAGGTGTAGAAGGCTGACGGCACCTACGAGTAGCAGTACCTACTTCTACATTACTTGCAGTAAGATTTAAAGTTGTATTGGAGGACGAAGGCAAATCATAATTATCCTCTAACCAAACAGAAAATGACATATACACAACTACAATACAATATTATCTAAACGTACAGATAGACAACACTAACACGCATGTGTTCAACTAAGATCAGTTAAAACTGTACAAATACGACACTGATGTTATAACCTAGAGCACGTACCTATCACAGACAATTCTAATTTCATAAAACCAAACAACAAATCAAACAAATCAGCAAAACAAACCAAAAGCAGAAGAGGAAAAAGAAACCTGTAATGCAACGTAGTAGCCCAACAATATAATCACAAACTGCAAAATAATTTACTAAAAAAATCAACAATGTACAAACAATACTAACAATAACCAAAAAATCAAGAAACAAAGTCATAGTTACATACGTCGATAAGAGTATGCAAATTAAACCTTTCATGCAAATTTCATAACTCTTCTAACCCCGATCTCAGTTGACCTACATAACCAGGCAAAAGTAATCAAAATCAAAAAATCAGCTTCTAACCCACAACCACAGAATGGAAAGAACACACAGAAGTAAATAACAAAAACAAAATCACTTACTTTGTAGCATCAGCTAGTAAACAAAACATATCTAAAATTATACAGTAACCCACTAAAAAGAAAACTTGCAACTAACAACTATAAATAATGATACAACTAATAGTCAGGCCATTTATTAAACATACATGCTATTAGAAAAAAAACTAAGGCCACTTATTAAATATACCTCCTGTTAGGGGAAAAAGTAACTCAATAAACATATCTGCTCCAAAAAAAACTTATTAAATAAACATTAAATCTAAAAATTCACCGTTGTCGTACGCGACATAACTAAATACAATCTATAATTGTCACAACTCATTTTCAAAAGGGGACTGAAGAAGAAAATACAACAAAAAGTATGGTCATTTCCACTACCACACTATCCCTTCCTTTAATACTTATGGACATATGTTTCAGAATATCTCACCCATAACACCAACGCCCAACAACCCAACTAAAAAAAAGATACGCACAAAATATATATTACCCACACATAATACAGACTACATACACATGTAATGCTCACATAATGCTCTATATATACAGTCTTATATAATGTACGTAATACACATGCATAGTACCACATGCACCACCTACAAAAATTAACACATTCCCACTTGCTGTCAATGTATACGCATACCATGAAGAACACACATACAAAGCACAAACAACAACGGCCATAAAAATCCACACATAACGCCCCCTACAATAAAATATACACCTGAACACATGCATCCACCCAATACATTCAGATGAGCAAATAACAAATCATTTGTCTAACTGTGAAGATAAAACATGATAGTTTCGTTGAATGCTTGTGTTTTTATGATTTTTTATTTTGCATAACAACTAACTTTTGTAAATATAACGTGTACTTCTGAATTCGTTATCTTTTTAGAAGAGTGGAAATTTACTCTACACTGTGTGTGTATCAAGTCAAATTATCATCATATTTTGAAACATTTTACTGGATATCTCTAATTTTATAACTTTAATATAAACATTTCATGAAAAATAATTATTTAAATATCCTATCATTTTTCTAAAAGTTGAAAGACTAAAATGTACTCTCATTTGACTCATTTAGAACCTACCCATAACCCCCAATCTTAATTGTGCTTATTAAAATTTCTCATTCATGACCCCCATTTCACTACCTATAAATACTAACCTTTGTCTTATTATTTTTTTTCACAAATTCTTCTTCTAAACTTAAAGACAATTTACAACATACATTACCTCGTTTGCAGTGTATTAAGACAGGATGGTTTCTCACATCTGCAAGAGAATAAGGGTTTTACTAAAAGATTAGTGTATTTGAGAAGAAAGGGGATAGAAATTCCCCTTCACAATAAAGATACAATATTGATGATTCATTACCAATTAAAACTTTCAATGCATCTGTGATAACACTCTTGGGAATGTTGGCATCCTGTATTTTTGAATTCATTCAAACATGATAAGAAACAAATCATCTTACACTTACCCTTTGGATTATCCTAATAAATACTGGGAATTCATTTTCTTCAAATTTTTGAAATCAAGATTACTTTTTGGCCCATTAGTCAAACATTTAATCAATAGCCAAATGGTTCTATTAAGTTGTAGATCGAGTTAGACATTGTATTTTTCTGTGATTGGATTAGTAGCATAAAAGTTGTGTAAGTCAAGAACCTCATAACATAACTTGATATCCTCATAAACATGCATAAAAGAGCATAGAATGAAAGTAAACACTGAAGAGAACCCGAAGAAAAAGAACAATTATATAAATTTGTCTTTATTCCAGTTTATTTCCAAATCAATGATAGCCAAAAATAATAATAATAACAATAATAAAGAACAGATTATTGCCCGTAAATTATTCAGCTAAAGAACTACTCCAATTAAGCAAAGAAAACTACTTTACCAAATCCATTTGTGCATAGTGCAATTCAAATCAAATTCAAATTGATACAGTACTAATTAATCCCATAGTTGAGATTGCATATTCTGGAATAAATGCACACATAAACAACAACTTCAAGAATTTGCATAGTAAACATTCAGAATCTTTCAGTATTTATCCCTAAATTCGATTCTTCTATGATCCAAATTCTCAGATATATGAACAATTACAAACACCAACAACCCAATTACATTAAATCAAAGGGATCCCCAAACAAAACACAATCACAGATAATAATAATAATAATTAAAATAATAATAACAGAATGTGTAGTTTTGGTGGGAATATATCTAAAAGGGTAAAAGGTGATGTGAACACTCATCAAGCTTATGTACCAGACAAAAAGCAAAACAATCACCAAGAACCTTCTAACTCCACATCACAACCCTCTATCAATTCTGAAATCCTGGTAGACTTACCTATGGCAGTTTCTACATCAAATGGCGCATCAACATGTTTACTACTAACAGACAGCTTAGCACAGAAAGTAGCAGAAATAAAACTTCTACTGGCACCCGAATCAAATAACACAGAAGCTAAAGTTTGGTTCACCAGAAACATACCGGACACAACATCAGGGTCCGTCCTAGCCTCCTCCTGCGTCATCGTGAATGCCCTGGCGCTTGCCCTCGGTCCTTCATTCCCCGTCTTCTTCACGCCGGAACCCTCAGCCCTTGGCTTTTTACAGTCTTTACTCACGTGACCACTTTCCCCACAGTTGAAGCACCTCACGCCCCTACAATCTCTAGCCATATGACCAGGCTTCCCACACTTGAAACAAACATTCAACCCCCATCTACACTCGCCACTGTTCTCCTTCCCACATTTGTCACACTTTCTCGATCCCGTACCCGGTGTGGCCACACGACGATCATTCACCCGTGCCTTCTTGTTACTCGTCGAGGCATCACCCCGACCAAACCTTTTCCCGTTCCAATTCCTATCACCACCACCCTTCCTATTACCTTCAGCCACCACCACGATAGCCCTCTCATCATATAGCCTCCCTGCCAAATCCACTGCCGACAAAAACGTGCTCGGTCGGGCAGCGATCATGTGCCTGCGAATATCCGCTGGCAAACCCTGAATGTACCTCTTAATCTTCCGGGACAGAGGCGTCACCTGATCCAGCACCAGACGTGCCATCTCGTTAAACTTTGTGGTGTACTGTTGGTGTGTCATCGTTCCTGCCTCCAGCTGCAGGAACATTCTCTCAACTTTATCCATTCTCGGTGAGGACAAAACTCCTCAATGACCAGCTTCTTCAGTTCAGACCATCTCATCCTCCTGATAGCCCTGCTACCCTCGGCTTGGACTATATTATCCCACCAGCACAGAGCTGAGTCCACGAAAGAATGGGCAGCAAACTTCACTTTCTGATCCTCCCGGCACTCGCTGATATTCAGAACGGCTTCCATTTACCTCACCCACCGGTGAGGAGCAGCAGCAGCAGTGCCATTACCATCAAAAGTTGGGGGCTTGCATCGTTGAAAAGCTCCATAGTTACAGCCTCGTGGCGCCCCCGGTGTAGGCTCTTCTTCCTCCTCTTCTTCATCAGAAGGAACCGTTTCAGGCTCCGTTTGTTCTCGTCCTCCCGAGGACCGGTTCCTCTCCTTCCGTTCTCCTTCCCGGACAGCCTTTATCGCTTTGATCACCACAGACGGTAAGATCGTCTGCATGACCTGGTGCACCTCCTCCACTACAGCCTCCTTTACCAAGGCTCTCAGATTGGCACTCTCATCTACACCCTCTGGATGAGGAGTCTCGGGTTCTTCAGGAACCACCTTCTCAACTCTAGGCCTGCCGTTTTGGGCCATGATGCAGTAGCAAGCCCACCACGCGAGGCTTTGGATGATCTACCACCGGCCATCCTCTATCACACACTGAAAGATCCAAACACCAACACGGTCATTCAAGGGAATAGCTCGGTTTATGTCAAGTATAGTAAGTCCCTAATTACAGTGGCCAGTTGTGATTAGCCACTTACTTTACTCTTCGTACCCCGAGCATTACCTATCCTAACTACATCAGTATCTAAACCTACCAGCAACACATAAGCCACATAACATGCGCACATAATACCGGTTAACATTAAGAAAATACCTGATGGCACGCAGCTACTCAGATTGGCATCCCTTCCCTTTCCGTCCCAGTCTTAGTTTAAGTTAAGGTTTATTTTGAAAATTTACCCATTTCACTTAAACTTTGGATCTGATACCAACTTGTAAGGCCCCATTCCCGGGACTCTTACAGTTGGATCCTCATTTCTCTTAAAACATATAATTTCATTAATTTAAATAAAACATGCAGCGGAAACTTTGGTAATAACTTTTCAGTTTACTATAAATGCTTTTGCAAAGTAATACAACACTCATTATAAAATATTGTTTGTTTGCATTATAATAAAAAAACATTAAACAAAAGAATGTCATCCCAAAAGAGCTGAGTAGCCGCCTCGTGCCATCCTCAGTAACACTACCTGCCAACTGGAAACACATAAAAAGTCAGCGTTGCTGAGTGAGTTCTAGTTTTATAATAAAACATACTTTTCTTTCGTTAAACCGTTCTTTACATACATGCGGTCACACAACATATGTACACATAGATAATATCATTATCATCTTCATCATTCATTCATTAGCTTTCGTTCATTTACCGTTCATCGTTAACATTCGCATTCTTTCATAAACTCTTTCTTTCGTTTGTACGTTTCTTACTTTCTTTCATACATTCATTACATTCATTCGTACGTTCATTACTTTCGATGACATGTACAATACCCTGAACATTGTGCACTAGTGCTGGTGCTGGACCTGCGGTAATTAATCACGAACATTATGCACAAAGCTGATCCAGTCACCTAGGGCAAGTACATGGATAACTTATCTTTCCTCTTTTATTTTCAATCAATGCCATATGCTATACCACGAACATTGTGCACGAGTGCTGGTGCTGGACCTGTTGTAATTAATTCACGAACATTGTGCACGATGCTGATCCAGTCACCTAGGGTAAGCGGAAAGGATCCCGTACATATGGTCAATCACAAAGATTGGACCCCAGTGTGCATCCTTCGGGGTAGCTAACTCGCACACCGTTGAGCTAACACCTTCATTGGGTGTGCACCTCCATACATTTGCTTGCAAGCATTTCTTACATTCATTTGTTCATTCGTTAATGCATGCATTCGTTCATCATGTTCCTCTTTCATTATATTTCACCTTACGTTTCATAATACTTATCATTCATTCATTAACATAACATGAAATCCATGGAAAGATAAACATACATCATAAATAGGAACATCAACATACACTATAGCATCATCATACATACTTAACATACATCATGCATAACATGCAATATCATCATCATGCCCTACATACCCCCTAGGCCTCCAGAGGTCATCTTACGTGTACCTTCGGGAACTTCCATGTCAAAACTTATATCTGCACTTTCCCCCGAAAGTCAGTACTTTAACTATGTTCTTCCTCGGGTACAACAACCCTATTTAGGCGAAGGAGCACCCTTCAGTCGCATGGCCTCCATGCGACTGAACATCATGCGACTAGACCAATGCGGATGAAGTCCAATGCGACTGAACCTCCAATCGTCCGAATGGACCCTCAATCGTGTGTTTGGACACTAAGCGAATGGACCTATGCGACTAAGCTCTCAGTCTGCGATTGGACTGCTATGCGACTGAACACCTATGCGACTGGGCTCTCAGTCGTGCGATTGGAAAGCTATGCGATTGAACACCTTTTTTACTAGGCTCTCAGTCGTACGACCTGTCGTGCGATTGTACCCCCAGTTGTGCAATTGAACCTCAGTCGTGCGATTGAACCTCAGTCATCCCTCAGTCGTCCCTTAGTCGCCCCTCAGTCGCCTAGCCCTAACTGGGCGTAGACTGCAGTTCATCCCGAACTGCAGTCGCGATTTTCAACCACCAAACCCTTCCAAACTCATTCTAAGCCCAAATAAACCCTTCTAAACCTTAGGGAAGCATACTATGACACCATTCAAGCACACAAAACCCCAAAATCTCACTCTAGACACGCTATACATAATCACACCCAAATGGGTCAAGTACACACATTTTCAAAAACGGATTTATATGTGTTCCAGCCCTAAAATAGGTAGAAAACAAGTAAAATAGGGGTCCTAGAACTCACACAAACTAGAAGAAGATGAAGAGCTTCATTTGGACTTGCTACATGATGAATTTCAAGCCCGAATCACCACTTTTCTCTTCTTTTTCTTTTCTTCCTCTCTTCTTCCTCTCTTCTTTCTCTCTTCTCTTCTTTTGGCCGTGTTTTCTCAAGAGTGGGGAGGAAGTGGCTGCCCTCCCCCTCTTAATCCCTCATATTTACAAGTTTTCCCCCGTTTTGTCAAGTTTGGTCCCCCGACTTCGGACTTTATTTCTTTTTTTCTTTCGTCGGCTTTAAAATAGATAAATAACCGGGCGTTACACGTGATTGGTTTGTGGAGGCAACCAATGTATAATAGTCCAATAAAAAATTACTCTATTAACTTTATTATGGTTGAGGATGAGATATTATTAAACTAATCGAATTGTTGTATTATTCTTTTATTATTTATCTTATAAAACATATCTACTATATATCCTTATATTTTTACAATTTTAATTACATGACACTATAATACATGAGAATATTCTAAAAAGATGATTTCTTAAATTTGGGAAGTTATTGCTTGACTTTAGTTAAAAATTTGTATATAAAAAAGTTTTTAGATATTTATAAGCATTAATATTGTTTTTCTATGTATTTAATTCTTTCGTTTAATTTACATGTATACACATTTATTTAATCGACCTTTACATGCCTATATATTACAAACATATTGATAGTAACTAATAGTTTGTGTTTCTATTTTTTTAAAGAGTAAATTACATGGATGGTTCTTCTAGATTGATCAAAATTTTAGATTTGATCCTTAAATTTGTAAAATTTCAAATATAGTCCATAATGTTATATTTATCTTTAATTAATGATCCTTATTCTGTTAGTTCTTCTACTAATGTTAAATTTTTCAAAATGACTATTTTACCTACAAAGATCATCAATTTAATTTACTTTTTATTTAAATAAAAAATGTTTTTAAAATGTCATTTTTTGAATATTCAGGTTTGTAAATGTTTCTCGAAATCTTTAGATTTTTTAAATGTCTCTCTTAAAGCTTTTTGATTTTTGAAAAGCATTATCGGCTTTCTTAAGACCAATCGGTTTTTAAATGTAATTTTTTGTAACACCCGGATATTTTATAGACGAGAAAGAAATAATAAACGCGAATAAAAAGGAGGAAATGTAATTTAACCCAAGTAGAAGGGTTAAAAGTGTTAAAAGGACAAAAATAATAAAAAGTGTGTACAAAAGGTGGTATGGCCGCCCATGTAGGCTGCACATCACCTTTTACAATCGGATTTTTTAGAGAGAAACAGCAGAGAATACGGGTTCTAGAGAGAAAAAGAAGAAAATTCAAAATTTAAGGTAAGAATTTGTGTTTTTAAGATGTTCTTGGCTAGACTTAGCCTCGGTTACATGCTTACATGTGTTTGTATGTTTGGGTTGTGTGTTTTGGTGGGTTTTAGGTGTTTGAACTCCTTTTGCATTCGGGTTTGAAGAAGCATTGCATGAAAGTTATTAAAGGTGAGTTCTAGAACCCCCTTTTTACATGTTTTTACTAATTTTGGGGCTGGAAATACATGTGTAGCAATTTTATAAAATGGATATTTATACCCGTATGAATATGTATATGTGCGTGTGCTGGTGGGGTATGAGTTGGGATGATTTATAGTTATGAAGATGTTATTGATGTGTTTTTTATGCTTAGAATGTGAGAACTAAGCTTAGAATCTATTAGGATTGAATTTGGGCTTGAATTATGATGATGTTAGTTACAAGTAGTTGTTCATACGTCTGAAATAGTACCCACACGCCCAACTACCAAAATGACTAAGTATGCCCAAACGCCCAAAATCCATGCACCTAAATAGTGCACGAACGCCTAAGTGCCCGAACGCCTAAGTGCCCATGCGCCTGCATAGTGCTCATGCGCCTAGAGTTGGCCCAGAATGACTAAGTGTTTGGCCATGCGTCCCAATAGTGCCCATGCGCCCAGAACCTCCCCATGCGCCTAAGTGTTCCCAAGCGCCCAGAAGGCCATGCGCTTGCATAGTGCCCATGCGCTTGCATAGTGCCCATGCGCTTGCATAGTGCTCATGCGCCTAAGACTTAGAAATATTTTTCTGAATTTTTAGGGCTGAAAATGCGTACTAAATATACGATTTAAATGACTAAGATTTTAAGAGGTTTTAATAAGAAGATCGATTTTTCTATAACAAAATGTGCTATACGGATGTGTTAAAATAAAAATTTTCACGCTGACCTGGCTGCACGGCCCCAGCAAGGGGCGTTGCCCCTTGGACCCCACTAGGGGTTGCTATCCCTAGGACCCTACTATCAGGGGCTGCCGCCCCCAAACCCTTGCTGTTCCACGGAGAGTCGGTTATGTTCTATGATGACTCGTACTTGTTGTGAATGTGCTTGTGCATGTGAATGAATGATGCATGATTACGTGTGATAATGTTGTGCTTACATATGATATGTTTCCTTATGTTCCTTATTATGTATTATTCCGTGACCCACGTATTATGAGTATGACATGAACATGAAGTATTATGTAACGTAGAGCGGAAGTTAATGTTAATGATATATGTAACATAAAGAAAGAATGAATGCATGCATTAATGAACGAACAAATGTAAGAAAAGTCTTGCAAGCAATGTATGGAGGTTCACACCGAATGAAGGGTGTTAGCTCAACTGTTTGCGGGTTAGCTACCCCGGAAGGATGCACACTGGGGTCTAATCCTTGTGATTGACCATACGTATGGGATCTTTGCTGCTTACCCCAGTATTGTAGTCAGGCCACCGGGCACAATGTTTGGGAGTGTAGTTATAGACTTCGGCCCAGTACCCGCTTTATGCATGACGACGGGGTATGGCACATAGCATTGGTCTGAATGAATTTACCCCGGTACTATGGCCAGGCCACTGGGCATAATGTATGAGAGTGTATTTATAGACTTCGGCCCAGTACCCGCTTTATGCATGACGGTGGGGTATTGCCCGTGGCATTGGCCCGGAATGTGAGGAAGAAAAAGGTAAATGTACGTAAAATATGGTAAGGAAGATAATGAATGATAACGATGACGTACGATGATGAATGAACGAAAGTTAATAAACGATGATGAAGATAATAATAAGATTATCTATTTGTACGTATGATGTGTGAGCACATATGAAAGTAAATAACGGTTTTGAATGATAAGTGAAGTATTTTATATATAAAACTAGAACTCACTCAGCAACGCTGACTTTTATGTATTTTCTAGTTGGCAGGTAATTGTTACTGAGGATGGCACGGGACAGCTACTTGGTATTTTTAGGATGGCATCCATTTGTATAACAATGATGTTTTTGTGATGTAATACAAATTATAATATTTTATAATAGTTAACTATATTGTATTATTTTGCAAAAGCTTTCATTAATATATGAAATGGTTTTAATTAATTTCCGCTGCGATGTTTCAAATAAATGTATGGTTTATGTGCGATGAATGACCAACTGTGAGGTGCCCGGGAACGGGGCTTTACATTTTTATTATTATTCATTTTCTGAATATTGTTTTTAAAACTATATGTTATTGATTTTAAAACATATTAAAAATGTTGTTTGAAAATGATTATGTTTCAAAAAGTTATTATTTATTAAAGATGCTTTAAAAAATAAATGCTTAAAGAAAAAACTTTAATAAACCAAATAGTTTTATAGAAACGTTTAAAATATCAAACGATTTGAAAAATAACATTTAGAAAATGGACAGTTTAAACACGTTAAAAAGTAAACATTTTATAAAAATGTTATTAAAAAATTTATTCATGTATATAAAACGTATTTTATTATATAATAAACATATTAATAAAGAAATAATAAAAATATTAAAAACTAAAAAAACTATGAAAAAACAAGAGTATAAAGTTTTTCTTAATAAAAAAATACTATAGTTTAAAAGGTAAATTAGATGAATGGTCGATGCGGGTAAAATATCAATTTTATAATTTCCAATCACACATGAATGCATTTAATGATCTTTAATTAAATGCATCAGTCATTACACGGATCTTCATATAAAAGTAATTTGGTGGATCGCACACGAGTATTGTCCTCGAACGTTGGTGATTTGTCAAAATGACTTTCAAACAAATATAATTAGTGTAAAATTATACGTTATGTGATTTTATGATTACGTGTTTATCTTGATTGTGAAAATAGTAAGTATCCGGGCATTTACACATTTGTGCATTTTTGACTTTTGTAGTCCAGTTATCATATAAATGGATTCAACCTAATAAAACAAATATTATTTCATGTGTTTATGTAACCACCCGAAATTCCCCATGGAACAAAAGAAGACGAAAAGTTCTCGCGTGGAAGGAGAGTTTTCGAGCGACAAGAGGTCTTGCGTGAGAACCCAGGCGATAAGTCTGAGAATCCTATAAATAGGTGAAAGCATTCAGATTCTCCTACCATAGTGCAAAAACATCTGCTGCTTGAGAGAAAAGGCGAGAAGTTAGAGTGAGAAAGCAAAGATTTGAGGTGTATAAGGTATGTATCACAAGCATTTAATTTGTTTATGTATCAAGGAATGACTATTGATGGTTACAATACATGAATATGTAGTTTCTAATTGAAAATCTCTCAGGAAAGTTTGTTCTAAGTTGTAATCTTAAAAAAGGTGAGCTCTAGCCTTGTTTATACAAGTTTTTACATGTTTTTGTGCAGTTATGCATACTACTATATTTGTTTGTGCCTTGTATGATGATTCTGATTGATTTAGTTAAGTTAGGGATGATTTTAGTCAAGATCAAGTTGATGTCTTGTTGAACCGTGAGGTTGTCGCACGAATAGGGAGTTCCCACATGAGTTGAGTAACTTCGACCGGTAGGATATCAATTTGTATGGTTATCGTGTGAAATTAGGTGTCCTAGTGTGCAAACGTCTATTTTAAAGGATGTTCTCGTGCAAAATGTATGTATCGCACGAGATGTGAGTTCTTGCTTATAGTTAAATTCTTTCATGTTGTGTGTGAATGTGTTATTCTGTTATGCTCTAGTCGTTATTGAATGATTAATTTTTTATGATAAATCTTTACTTGGTATGCTATGAATTATGTAATAGTCAACTTAGAGGCTGATGCAAACCAAACAGCTCTCAGCAAGCCTTCAGAAGTACAAGGAAGTTACTTCGGAAGTTTTGAAAAAATCACTAATGAATTTTCTAAGGGTCAAGTCTTTCGAATCTAAAGACCATTTCTTTCGAACCCAAAGATGATGTCTTCAAAATATTCAAGACAACGACTTTCGTAGCAAGAGACTGGTTTCTTTCTAATACAGAGAAGGCATGCTTTCTCCGACATGCTTTTGACAAAAGCTGAACCACTTTTTGTCGCCCTCTCTTATTACTCACCAACTTATACAAGTTGGTGATATCTCCTTACTTTTGTCAACTATAGTGTAACACCCGGATATCTTGACAAAATAAAATAAAGAAAAGTAAAAAGAAAAGGAATGAGAAAAGAAAACAAAAGCGATTAAAAGAAAAGGAAAGAAACATAAGTGAAGGAGTTAAAAGTGTAAAAAGGACAAAATAATATTATTATTTTGTTTAAAGTGGGTATGGCCGCCCACTTCTCTGCTACACGAACTGCTCGGTAGTTTTAGTGAGAGAAAGCAGAAAGATCTTCAGCTTTAGAGGGAGAAGGCAGCTGAGTTTAGCCAAGGTGAGCAAATTTTAGCATAATTAGTTCGGTTTTTATAGACTTTTGACCATGAAACCGATTTCTACATGTTCTTATATGTGTACATGTGTTCGGGTATGTGTTTTTTATATGTATAGGTGTTAGAAACTTTTGGAGAGTTCAAGTTCAAAGAAGTTGAGCTTGAAAGCAGAAAAGGTGAGTTTCTAGAAACCTTTTTTACTGATTTTAAAGTGTTTGGGGCTATTATGCATACAAAGTAAACATTTTTTAAAGTAACTATGGGTTTTTAGTATGATATTCGAATATGCCTTGTAGTAGTATGTTTTTAAAGGATGTTCTTGGGTTAATATTGACGTTTAGCATGTTTTAAGAGCCTTAGTATGTTAGAACTGTGTTTGGGTAGTGTTAGAATGGTAATCGGATGTTGTTTGTGGCACAGAAAACATTTCAGAATGTTTCCATGCGCCCAGAATGACCTCATGCACCTAAGTGTGCTCATGCGCCTAACTGTCCTCATGCGCCTAAGGTCATGCGCCCAAATAGTTGTCATGCGCCTAAGTGTTGGCCATGCACCCAAATAGTGCCCATACGCCCAGAGTTGCTCATGCGCCCAGAGTTACTCATGCACCCAAGTATTGACGTCTGAACAGGCCTTATACGCCTGCATAGTGGTAAAGCGCCCAAATAGGGCTCATGCGCCCAAATAGTGCTGAAGCTCCCAGACTGTTTTACTCATAGAATTTTTATACTCATGGGCCTAAAAATTCCCATGCGCCCATTTTGGACTTAGGATTTTCTAAGTGGATTTGAAGTGGTAGAATAGGGATATAGGCCCTGTTATGATGTGATGGCTTATGCTTGATGTGTGCATGATGAAATGATGAAGTTTATGATGTGTATGTGTGTGAATGATGTGTTATCTTTCTTCATTAAAGAGTTTTCAAAACGTACGAATTATGTTATGTATTACATTATATATGACTTTACATGGTATGATGTATGAATGAATAAATGAATGAACGTAAAGTATTATGTAACAAAGTGGAAGATAATGATAAAATACGAAACGGATGAATAGGTGAGATAATGATAAAGTATGAAACGAATGAATAGGTGAGATAATGATAAAGTACGAAACAAACGAATACGATAAAGTACGAAACGAATGAATAAGTGAAAGATAATGATAAGGTACGAAACGAATAAATACGAAAGATAATGATGAGGTACGAAACAAACGAATACGAAGGATAATGATAAAGTACAAAACAAACGAATACGTAAGATAATGAATGTGAGTATGGAAGTGACGGATTATGAGATCCATGTTGCTTACCCCGGTACAATGTCAGTCTTAGGAGATGAGTCGGGGGTTTGTTTACAGGCCCCGACATAGTATCAGCTTTCGAGCATGAGTCGGGGGTATTGCATGAGACATAATGACGTGTGAAGGAGATGAGGTCTTGTTGCCCGCCTGGTAATGTGTCAGTCTTCGGACATGAGTCAGGATTTATTTAGGCCCCGACACAATATCAGTCTTCGGACATGAGTCAGAGGTGTTGCATACAAGATGGGATCTTTGTCGCGTATCCCGGTGTTGTGTCACTCTTTGGACATGAGTCGGGGGTTTGTGTACAGGCCCCAACACAACATCAGCTATCGAGCATGAGTCGGGGATATTGCATGAGACAAGATTCAAGTAATGATGATGACAGGATCTTAGCCTCTAGTTTGATCAATTAGGTTGTATTCGCAGCGGATTAAGCACGAGGATTAGCAATTACTGCAAGAACATAAAAGGATTTTGCATGTAACAGTAAATATAGAGAGAGAAAACAAGTCTGCCAAAAAGGTAATATTCTTTTTGCTCACACGTTTTGGCAAGGATTACAATTAGGTCATCTTCCTTTTATAGAGGAAGACTGACGTAGGCTAATGTCACTGATAGTGACATCAAACCGTTATTAACAAACTACTAAAATAAACACTTAACTACTGAAGATGTCAAACAGCTGACATCTTCTTACAAAAGCTGTGTTCTACTTATTACAAGTACTGAAAAGGAAACTACTGAAAAGCTACAACGACTGAAGAACAAACTCTTCAGTCGTTTACAACTACTGAACTATAACAGCTGAAGAACAAACTCTTCAGCTGTTGTACAAACTACTGAAAAGGAGAAATATAAAACAACTGAAAAGTAAAACCATCACAACAACTGAAGAAGACTTCTTCAGCTGTTATGACAAACTCTGAAGCTTCAGCACTTTGGTCTTCAGACTTTGGTCTTCAGATGATTCATCAGCTGATGACTTCAGTAGTTGTCATCAGCTGATGTCTTCAGTCATTGTCTTCAGACTTTGTGCATCAGTTGTTGATCTTCAGTTCTTTAGTTCTTCAGTTGTTGATCTTCAGCACATGTCTTCAGTACTTGAAGTCTTCAGTACTTGTATTCATCAGTACTTCAGACTTCAGTACTTATCTTCAGTACTTGGGATCTTCAGCTATTGTTCTTCATATCTTGATCTTCAGCTGTTGAGTCTTCAGTCTTTGTCAAACTTCTGATGAAGCCTTCAGCAGTTGTTGTGATGTCATGTGGGACAGAGGTTTTCCTGATCTTGGCTCATTGGTTCTTTTGGTCCAACAAACACCCACTGAACCAATGCAACCAAAACCTCTAAGTTATTTATTGTCCCACTTATTGTTGGCAGAAATGTTGGTCTATTTCCTTCTGGATCAGATCAGAAGTTGACCCTGATAAGCACTGGCCTGGGAAGAGGTCTCTGAATATTTGTTTGGCATAGTATGGATGGGAACCCTGACTTGGGGAACTGGACACAGGGCTGTTGTCCCATCCATGTGACCTACTTCCCACGTACGAGCCTGTAGGATTCTCTGGTGTAGGCTCTGAGGAATGTAATTTGTTCTTCTTTGGATAGGTCCTCAGCCGTACCTTCGAATAATCCTTCACGGCCGTACAGCTCTGAGGCAAACTTGGCCTGTTTGCCATTGTTGAGCTCAACAGTTATGATCTGCGTATAGGCGAATTCATCAGGATGTCTGCCTTCTAGTAGCAGGTTGAGCTCATCTTTTCTGAAGTTCTCAAGCCTCTTATAAACTAAGCCTTTCCTAACCACCCTATTCTCCAACATCATTTCGGGTGATTGCTTAGACTTATAGGCTTTCTCGAACTCATCTACAATTTCCCAGGGTGTTATTACAAGAGCCACTGTGATCACTTCATCTACGATCTTCTTCATTTGGCTCTTGTATCTCACAGGAATGTCTTTCTTAATGATCCTGTGAGCCACCCTAGGATCAGGCCAAGTCCTCACTCTCTCTTTATCATATTTGAAAGTTTGTTTAAGAGTGAAGAGTCGCAGAGCTTCCTTCTTCATATTCATTATAGAGGTAGAAGCAGCATAAGCTTGATCAATTGACTTTAGCATTTCAGCATCATGAAGCTTCTGCTGCTCTTCTTCTTCTAACTTAACCCTCACAACATCCATTTGTGAGGTGGGAGTGATGGTTTTAGGTTTAGCTTTAGGTAGAGGAATGACTGCAGAAAGAGGCAGTCTATCCTCCTCATCCTCCTCTTCTTCTTCCTCTTGCAGCCTCAGCACCCTTCTCTTCTTCTGCAAGGGTGGATCATCGGCTGTAGGTTTTGATGGTGAAGGGGTTGGTTTTGTGGGTTGTGTTTGGGTTGTTGGTGTGGGAATGTGGGCAGGCTTTTCTAGCAACCTAGAGATAAGTACAGGTTTAGTCTGTTTGACTAGCAAGGTCCTGTTCCCAGCACCGGCTTCAGAAAGGGCTTCAGCGACCAGCCCCTTGGTAAAATCACCAGCTGAACAGATATTGGTGGCTATAGCCAAGATTTTGTCCCTGGTCCAAGCCTTGACATCAAGGACTGGTCTCCCCAGATACTTCGAAATGAACCTACTCATAGCCTCGAGTCTCTTTCTTTCCTCTTGGCTATAAGTGGTCCATCGGTATTCTATCTCTTTTCTCTCCATATTCCTAATCTCCTGATCTAGCATGGCAGTGTCCTTGTCAAAGCCTTGCCTGAACAACTGATCAATGACAGAGTCCATTGATCGGCTATGCTCAGCATCAGCCTCCTTGACAAGGGCTGCTAGATCAGTATTCACCTCTACCTTCTCTCCCTCCTTTGCTCCTCTCTTCTTTGTGCAGGTGACATGAAAATCCTTTTGGATTTCAGCCGCAGTAATCGGTTCAGCTCTCTCCTCGCGCACCTTCTCCTTCTCGTTCACCCTCTCAGTCTCCTCAGTCCTCTCCCTCTTATTTTCCCCCTTTCTCCCTACTTCTTCCTCTTCTTCTACCCTCTTCCTCTTAGCTTGCACTGATGTCTCCCCCTTTTTGGGTGCACTGGTTGGGGTTTGACCATCATCAAGTGTTTTGGCCACAGCAGCTTCCACCATGGGCTGTATTTGTGAGGGAAGCCTCTCATCAATGGTTTGCATCACAATGTTTGTAATTATAGGTGTGATGAGAGGCAGGGATTGTTTGAAGATAGCAACTAATTGCTCAGGAGGGTTCTGTTCCTAAGAACTAGTGCCAAAAGCAGAGGCAGGTGGCTGATTTTGTGGGAGTGGCTGAGTGTATTTGAGACATTCGGGTGAACGTGCCATCTGTGGGTCAATGATGGCAGATGGACTTCTATCCTGAGACATTTTGGCAAGCAGCTCTTTGAGCCTGCTTACCTCATCCTCTAGGATAGTGTTTTGAGCAACTACATCGTAGAAGAAGCTCAGGTCATCATTAGTTTGCACTGAATCACCTGACCTCCTGACAGTGTCAGGATGTACATGCACTAAGTGTGGCTCAGTTGTTGCATGTGCCCCGTTTTCTTGGTTCTGGGGACTTCCAGCCTTCGGATTGGATCCATCATCAGCAATTGCCTCTAGTGAGGTCTTATTGCTAGTACCAGCTTCTTCCTGCTCATATGTTGATGCAGGGGAAGTGGCAGCCTCACCAGATTGCTTTATCTCCGTGGCCGCACTTGGAGATATGACATGTGATTCTCTGTGTTGTGGGTTCCCATTAACACTTGGGTCCACCCTCTCTTCGGTTGGAGATACCCCAGTTATGATTGGTTTCTGGGGAGAGGGTGGAGTGTTCAGATGGGTCAACACTTTGGCGATTAAGAGTGTAGGGCTTTAGGGGCGGTTTCAGTGGGAGATGGGCTTGAAACAGTGTGCACATGGGGAGGAGTGTGCATTTCAATGGCAGTCACCTCAAGTGAGAAAGACTCCAGATGTGTGGCAGCCCCTGAAGTGGTTGCATCAGGCTCCTGTTGAGAGGAAACTTGTGCGGTTGTTGTAGGTGGAGTCGTGGTGACTGCTGGGAGAATCTGGCCAGCAGTCACTTCCTGCATTTGTGTTGCAGGGGCATCGTCAGGGGACTCATCTCCCTGAGTAGCCTTTTTGGGTTTCTTTTGGTTTTGGGTTTGGTGGGGACTTTGGATTGTGAGGAGGAGGCTGTGGGTTCCAGCTGCGTGGGTTTTCGCAGCTTGGCAGCCTGTTTTAGGGTTTGGTCGGTGTTGTGCCTGGAGTATACCTCAGCTAGAACAGCCATGGCAGGGACCCCAGTGCCAACAAGTCCCTCAGCATTAAGCTGGTTCTCGATGATAGCCATAATGAACCGAGGATACAAGATCCAACGGTTAGAAACAAGTTTTGTGGCCATATCCTTGATTTCCAAAAATATTATTTCATTGAAGTTCAAAGGTTGTTTTTCAAGGATGGAATACAATACCTGTTGCCACCTTGTCGACATCTGGTCCCATGAAGATGTTTTGGGGGCCAGACACACATTCACCATATGGAAGAGGAGTCGTTGGGGATCTGGAAAATGTTTCTTTAACAAGGTTGAGGCAGAGAGGTCACCCTGATAGTCATTGGCAGTGAAACAGAGATCAAGGGCGCCTTTGGGGTAGTTGGTAGGGAAGGTGGCATCCTCCAGCTTTAGGGTTTTTCGAATAGTAGCTAGAGTGATAACCACCGGATGGTTGTTCACGGACGACCGGAGAGAGACTTCGCCATCGTTCTCTCCGGTTTGAACGGTTATGTTCGTCCAGAACTGTGCTAATGAATCGGCGTATATGGTGGGGTTGAGTAAGAAGGCCGTTTGGTATGGTGAGTCGTTCATCAGATCGACGGCATTGTGGAACTTTGACCAGAATGGCGATTTAGTGAGATGTGCGACACAGTTGTGTCGAGGTTTGATCTGCATGGCCACCATTAATGGTGTATTTGGAAGTTTCAGAGGTTTTTGAAAGTTAGGCCAAGTGAGAATGAAAAGCTCTAAAGGTTGGGTATTTATAGGGTATGGCAAAGGTTGAAAGAAAACTACTGAAGGTTTTGGTGTTAGTCATCAGTTGCTGAAACTACTGATGACGTGGTTTTAACCTTCAGTGGTTGTAACATCTGAGGACTTGGTGTTAGTCTTCAGTAGAGGAAACTACTGAAACCTTGGTTTTGTCCTTCAGATGTTGTAACCGGCTGAAGACTTGTTGTTAGTCATCAGTAGTTATAAACTACTGAAGACATGGTTTTCATCTTCAGACGTTATAACAACTGAAGACTTGGTGTTAGCCTTCAGTAGTTGTAAACTACTGACATCAGTAGTTGTAAACTACTGAAGACATGATTTTGCTTTAGTTGTTGTAAACAACTGAGGACTTGGAGTTAGTCATCAGTAGTTATGAAACTACTGAAGACATGGTTTTGTCCTTCAGTTGTTTGAGTATGAAACAGCAAATGTTGGTATCAGCTGAAGAGTAAAGTTACTCATCAGCTGTTTCCGTCAATTTAGTTGTATCATCGACCTCCACATTTACTTATCAGCTCTTTGGCCGACTTTCATATGTTTCATTGGCCCTTCAGCTCTTGTGAATATTTATGCCTTCAGCTCTTGTGATCAGATGTTCAAAAGTGCTGATGAGATATTCTTCAGAGCTGGTGGACAAATTGTCTTCAGTACTTATGTGAAAGATTACACATCAGTACTTGTGCCAAAATTTGTTCTTCAGTACTTATTTGTTTGAAAATTATACATCAGTAGTTGTAATCCACCTCACTACATCAGTTGTTTTGCAACAAATAATGTACATCAGTACTTTGAAGCATTTTAGTCTTAGTAGTTGTGAAAATACTAAAGACTCAATTACTCATCAGTACTTATAATTGACCTTTGCATACTAATGCTCATCAGTACTTGTGAACTGAGAGCATCAGTATTGGTCAAATTATTCTAGCTGCAGCATATCAAGCCTTAGTATCAAGTTTTGAAATGTGGCACTATCTAGAGGCTTAGTAAATATATCTGCAAGCTCATCAGCACTAGGCACAAACTTTGGATCAATCAGACCTTTTTCATAGCAATCCCTAATAAAATGATGTCTGATCTCTATACGTTTGGTCCTAGGGTGCTGGACTGGATTTTTAACAATACAAAGAGCTAAAGCACTATCCATTAATAATGGAGTCTTAGTCTCTATAATGCCATAATCCAAGAGTTGGTTCTGAAGCCAGAGTATCTGAGAAGTACAACTTGCAGCAGCAATGTACTCAGCTTCAGCAGTGGATGTTGCAATTGATGTTTGTTTCATACTCGCCAATAAACTAAACAATTGCCTAGGAATTGGCAACCACCAGAAGTGGATTTTCTGGTGACTTTGCATCCTGCATAGTCACTATCAGAGAGAGCAACTAATTTGCAAGAATGCCCAGTTGAATACCAAAGACCTAGTGATTGGGTACCTTGCAGATATCTAAAGATCCTTTTGACTGCAATCAAATGGGATTCTTTAGGTGCAGCCTGAAATCTAGCACAGGCACATGTTGCAAACATGATGTCTGGTCTAGAAGCTGTTAGGTACATCAGGGACCCAATCATACATCTGTAAAGGGTTTCATCAACCGCTTTACCTTTCTGATCTACATCCAGTTATGTGATGCTGCTCATGGGAGTAGAACAGGGCTTACAGGTTTGTAAATCAAACTTATTCAATAATTCTTTGGTGTATTTGGACTGATGGATAAAGATTCCATCATCCCTTTGTTTGATTTGCAAACCTAGAAAGAACTGTAATTCGCCCATAGCACTCATTTCAAACTTTTGCTTCATGAGCATTGTAAAATCATCACACAACTTTGGATCAGAGGATGCAAAGATGATGTCATCTACATAAATTTGAACAAGGAGCTTATGCTGTCCCACAGTCTTAATGAACAAGGTTTTATCAATGGTGCCTCTAGTGAACTTATTGTGGAGAAGAAAAGTTGATTGTGTCTCGTACCAGGCTCTAGGAGCTTGTTTCAGCCCATAAAGAGCCTTATCAAGCTTATATACCCAATCAGGATGTTTATTGTCCTCAAAGCCTGGTGGTTGACACACATAAACTTCCTCTTTTATTTTACCATATAAGAAGGCACTTTTGACATCCATTTGATAAACCTTAAGACTGTGAAAGGCAGCATAAGCTAAGAACAATCTAATTGCCTCCAACCTGGCTACAGGGGCAAAGGTTTCATCATAATCGATGCCTTCCTCTTGTGCAAACCCCTGGACAACCAGCCTGGCCTTGTTCTTAACTATTTGGCCCTTTTCATCTGTTTTGTTCCTGAAAACCCATTTAGTGCCTATTGCACACTTCCCTTGGGGTAAAGGAACAAGCTCCCACACTTGCCGTTTCTTGAACTGAAGAAGCTCAAGCTGCATTGCTTCAACCCATCCATTGTCTCTGAGTGCAACATGATAGTTCTTTGGCTCTTGCTGACTGATGAAGAGAGCATAGAAGCAGAAATTGGACAATTGACTCCTGGTTGAAACTCCAGCATTGATATCACCTATGATTTGAGATGTAGGGTGATTCTTCAGCTCTTGATATACTATAATATCAGTGCAAGTGTTTGTAGGACTTTCAGCAGCAACAGATGGTGATGAAGATTCTTGAAACCATGTAGGAGATGGAAGCTCAAATGAAGTAGAGCATGCAGAAATCTCATCAGCATTTGTTGAAGATGGGGCTGCTGAAGCTACAGGAGCATCAGGTTTAGTGGACTCAGGCAGGTTGTCACTAAACCTGAAAAGGTGAGTACTGGCTACATCATCATCAGTACCACCAGGTGGAGGACTGTTGACAGGCTCAACAGCTGGAGGTTGATAAGGAACATATTGCAGTATGTCCAGATCAAACAACTCCATAGGGTTTTGTGGAATCTTGTCCTTTGGAGATTCATTGAACTTGACATGCAGAGTTTCTTCAACCATCTTTGTCCTACAGTTGAAAACTCTGTATGCCTTGCAAGTTGATGAATAACCAACAAAATACCCTGCATCCACCTTACTAGCAAACTTCTGGAGTGGATTGCTAGTATTGAGAATGAAACAAGGACACCCAAAGGCTCTAAAGAAAGAAATCAGAGGGGCCAAATGATGAAGTACTTCATAAGGAGTCTTCATCAACCTCTTGTTCACTAATGCTCTATTCTGCACATAGCAAGCTGTATTGATAGCTTCAGCCCAAAAAGTCAGTGGCAATCCTGAGTCAGCCAGCATTGACCTTGCAGCTTCAATGAGAGTCCTGTTCTTTCTCTCAACCACTCCATTCTGTTCAGGAGTTCTGGGAATACTGAACTGCCTTTTAATTCCCTTAGACAGGTAGAATCATCAAGTGTGTGGTTTCTAAACTCTGTTCCATTGTCACTCCTCACACACTTAACCTGCAGGGAATACTGCTTCTCCACAAATAACACAAAGTTCATATTGCCTTGGCTGCTTCATCCTTGGAGTGCAAGAAGAAAGTCCATACAAACCTGGAGTAATCATCCACAATTACCGGCAGTATTTCTTCTTTGCCATGCTCATCACTCTGACAGGACCAAAGAGATCCATGTGCAGGAGCTGCAAGCAGGCAGTGGACTTTGGTTCTTCTATTGAAGGAAATGAAACTTTGTGTTGTTTTCCCTTTAAGCACGCAGTGCAGTTGTCTTCACACTTGAACTCCTTCAATGGCAATCCTCTTACTAAATCATGGCTTATCAGCTGATTCATGTTCTTGAAATTAACATGCCCCAGCCTTCTATGCCATAGAGTAGACTCCTAAGGAGAGGCCTTGGAGAATAGGCAAGGATGGCCTTTTAGATCAATTTTCTTGGAAAGATCTAAGGCATATACTCTTCCTGTCCTGTTGGCCTTCAGGAGAGTATGTTCATCCAACACCTTGTCAATCAAACACAGAACTTTGGATGACAGAATCCGACAGTTCTGGCTTGTGAAAAGGGCAACATGGCCTTTATCACACATTTGACTGACACTCAAGAGATTGTACTTGAGATTCTCCACATGGTTGACATCATCAAACCTTATTTCCCCATTGGAAACAAAGCCTTTTCCAATGATGTAACCCTTTGCATCATTGCCAAAGGAGACAAATCCCTTCTTTCCTTGAGAGTAGTCATTAAGAAGGGATCTACTTCCTGTCATGTGCATAGATCCTCCACTGTCTACATACCAGATGCTTCTTTGGCATGTTGAAGAACCCTGCAACCATAACAACAAGTTAGTTAGTTTTGGAGACCCAAACCTTTTTGGTTTTGGGTCTGTTCTCAACAACAGGTGCAACACTAATTGGTGTGTTATGTGTGACAGCCTGAGGTGAAGGAGATGGTGTAGACGAGGAACCCTTTGGCTTGGATTTCCTTTTCTGTGGTTTCAACACAGGAGCATCTAAATGGTTGACTCTTCCCATTAGATGTTGAACCATCATTACCAGTTGTGTCTGACTTTGTGATAAAGCTTTCAGCTTTTCAGACACATTGGGCTTGTTGGTGATGGATTCCTGTGTTGCACCATCTTCTTTTGAGCAACCTCAGCTGTTGCCTGAGTAACCCCTACCTTCTTTTTAGATTTATCTTTGGGCTTAGGGATTTCAGGCTTTGATGTTGCTAGTACAAACTTGGTCTCAAACTCATTTTTCATTGTATTCATATGCTCTTTAATTTTCTCTTTTTGTTTGAGTTTGGAACCCCTTTTGTACCAGCAGTCATCAGTAAGATGATTGAACAAACCACATATCTCACATGGCTTATTCTTCATCTTATGTTGATCATCAACTGAAGAGGATGAAACTGCTGAAGACTTGTTCTTCAGCTGTTTGCTATCAGTAGTAGCAGTTTTCTTCCTTGTAGTACCTGCTTTCCTGACATCCTCTTTAGTTGTCTTCAAACCTTTTCTACTGTCAGTATTCTTTTCATTGCTGGCAGTAGTTGAGGTTTGAACTTCAGGTGTTATCATTTGCTCTCCAGTACTTTCAGTACTTCCAGACAACACCTGAGTTGATCAACTTTTTGATCATGTGACAGTCAGCATTTGAACCATCAGCTGTTGTAGCATCAGCTGATTGGTTTTGGCAGGAGTTAATGCTGACTTCTATCTCTGAGGATGCTGAATCAGAAGATAGTAGGTCACATGATGAAAGGATTGGTTATTACTCTCTCCATCAGATTCTACTTCTGCTCTTGGAGTAAAATCTGTGGGAGGGGCAGTGTTATTATAACCAATGCCAAACTTCACATTGGAAGCTGATTGCTTACTAAGAAGCATTTCAAAACCCTTGCAAGATTGCACCCATCGATCACACTCTACCTGGGTGGTTGCAAGAGTTTCTTTGAGGTCTCTGTACTTCTCTAGAAGTACCTCTTCCCTACCCTTATCCTCTTTGATTTGGCATTTAAGCTTATAAATCTCATCATTTTTTTCATTAATCACAGCCTCAAATTCAGCTTTCTTTTTGGAAATTGTATGCTCTAGCACAAGGTTTTTATCTATTAAAGCTACATTTGCTTCTCTAATGGAAGCAAATGCTGCTATGCATAATCAGAACAAAGCTTGGCTTTGGCCTCAGAAGATACCTGTGAGGAAGCATTGGATGATGACCCATCAGCAGACTCAAAGGCCATTAGAGAAGATTTCCAAATGGATTATCACCACCATGTTGACCAGCACCTTGGAATAGTTGATCCTGACCAGATAGATCATCTGGCAGACTGCTCCAGTCAACAACTCCTGGGGTGAAGAAGCTTTGTTGTTGAGGTTGGGGTTGATGATGAGATTGGGAAGATTGAGGCTCAGGAAGAGCAGGTGGTGGCTGAGCAGAAGGTGCTTGAGCTTGACTGGGCTGAGGCAGATAGTAGCAGGGGTATGGGTATGGCATATGACCCTGAGGCACAAAGTAAGCAGGTGATGCCTGTGCTGGTGATGGATGGCCAGAACTGGAGGAATGTTGCCCTCTGTGCTGTGAGCTATTGCTTGGAAAAGTCACAAAGGGTGCAGATGAGTTAGATCCAGATGATCTACACTCTCTAGCAAAGTGTCCAAGCCTCTGGCACTTGTGACACCTCAATTTGCTCTTGTCAAAACCAACTTTGGTTTTGCCAGAGAGACCAGGAAATTTCCTGCTAGTTCTCTTGTAGAACTTTTGAGATCTGATATTTATCATTGCCATTTGACTCAAAATATCCATCTCTTCCAGATCATCATCTGGAATGCCCTTCAAGTCCTCCATCAGAAAACACAGATTATCACTGCTACCTCCTGAACTACTATTAACACCAACAAAAGCCTGTTCAGAGTTGGTAGAGAAATCAATATGCTCATCATAAGAACTTTCTGATGCAGCTTATTCCGACTCCTGACCTATCAAGGCAGTATTGCCATTGACAAAGTCATCAGTAAGCTTCCCAGAGGTGGACAACTTCCTCTTTTGCTCTATCTCTCTCTCAAATGTGAGCAGTTTCCCATGAAGTTGGGTGAGAGATAGAGTATCCAGTTTGCACTGGAGTGTAGGACAATAGTATAAGTGTCCCATCTCTCAGGCAGTGATCTGAGGAACCTGTTGTTCATCTGGCTATTAGAGTACTCCTGTTTGACCATCTTCAGCTCAGAGATCAAACATGAGAACCGCTCATACTGCTGAGTCAGAGTCTCACCCTTCCTATGATAGAATGTCTCATATTGTTGGGCGAGGATTTCCCTTGTGTTTGCTAAGACCTCATTGGTTCCTCCGAATTGTTCCTTCAGAGCAACCCAGAGATCATGAGCAGTTTCATGATGCACAAGCCTTGAATAGATCTCATTTGGAATTGCCATAGCTAAAATTCCATGGGCTTTAGCATCAATCTCGAACAGCTTAAGATCTTCGTCTGAATATTGATCAGGTTTCTTCGGAACCTGTTCATTTGATTCAGGGACACTCACCATAGGCATGTGCGGTCCATGCACCATTGACTTCCAACAACCAAAACTGTTGACAGACAAGTGATGAAGCATACGACGCTGCCATATGTTATACTCGTTCCTCACAAGCATCGGAGGCTTGGTAGAGGAACCAGTATTGTGAGGATCGTTCGTTGGTGTCAACATCTCAGTGTTTAGTCAAAAATCAAGTTTAACAAAACAAATGTAGCTCAAAACCACAGAGAACCTCAAGTTTAACGGCCCGAAGCAACAGAATCTCAATCTCTATAGCTAATTCTTGCAAATTGGTAATTTGATCAAACATAGAGATCAAAAGAGCAGTTTCAATGATCAATGATGAAATCGATCAATGATTAACCTGCTCTGATACCATTTGACAGGATCTCGGCCTCTAGTTTGATCAATTAGGTTGTATTCGCAGTGGATTAAGCATGAGGATTAGCAATTACTGCAAGAACATAAAAGGATTTTGCATGTAATAGTAAATATAGAGAGAGAAAACAAGTCTGCCAAAAAGGTAATATTCTTTTTGCTCACACGTTTCGGCAAGGATTACAATTAGGTCATCTTCCTTTTATAGAGGAAGAATGATATAGGCTGATGTCACTGATAGTGACATCAAACCGTTATTAACAAACTACTGAAATAAACACTTAACTACTGAAGATGTCAAACAGCTGACATCTTCATACCAAAGCTGTGTTCTACTTCTTACAAGTACTGAAAAGGAAACTACTGAAAAGCTACAACGACTGAAGACAAACTCTTCAGTCGTTTACAACTACTGAACTATAACAGCTGAGGAACAAACTCTTCAGCTGTTGTACAAACTACTGAAAAGGAGAAATATAAAACAACTGAAAAGTAAAACCATCACAACAACTGAAGAAGACTTCTTCAGCTGTTGTGACAAACTCTGAAGCTTCAGCACTTTGGTCTTCAGACTTTAGTCTTCAGATGACTCATCAGCTAATGACTTCAGTAGTTGTCATCAGCTGATGTCTTCAGTCATTGTCTTTAGACTTTGTTCATCAATTGTTGATCTTCAGTTCTTCAGTTCTTCAGTTGTTGATCTTCAGCACTTGTCTTCAGTACTTGAAGTCTTCAGTACTTGTATTCATCAGTACTTCAGACTTTAGTACTTATCTTCAGTACTTGGGATCTTCAGCTGTTGTTCCTCAGATCTTGATCTTCAGCTGTTGAGTCTTCAGTCTTTGTCAAACTGCTGATGAAGCCTTCAGCAGTTGTTGTGATGTCATGTGGGACAGAGGTTTTCCCGATCTTGGCTCATTGGTTCTTTTGGTCCAACAGATGAGTAATGAACGAATAAATGAATGAACTTATGATGATGAAGATAACAATAATTATTATCAATATGTACGTATGATGTATGATCACTGAGGAATGTAAAGTATGAGAAGGAAGTAAGAGAAAGAAAGTAAAAGACAGTGAAAAGTACGAAACGAAAGTATGAATATGAAAGTGAATATTAATGAAAAGAATGAAACAATGAAAATATGAAAGAACGAAACGAATGAAGAATATAGAATAAGTGTACGTATGATGTATGACCACAGATGAATGTAAAGACTAGTTTTTAAAGGAAGTAAAGTATTTTATTATAAAACTAGAACTCACTTAGCGTTGTTGACTTTTGTATGCATGATAGTTGGCAGGTATTTTGTTGATGCTGAGGAGTTACATGCATGGATGCATAAGCTACTGGGAGTGTTTTGAGGATGGCATCCATATTTTGACATGTTATTGTATTTTGATATGAACACAAATGTTGCAATGTAATGAAATAACATGTTTTTAATTATTAATGAAAGTTTTTAAATTCTGCTGCAAAAGTAATGTATGTTTAAAAATGTTTTATGTGCGATGAATGTCCAACTGTGAGCGTCCTGGAAACGGAGCCTTACATATAGATTAAGGTCTTAGAGTCTGTAACTTTCTACTTTGTAGTTTTATCTTTTTTGTAATAGATAAGGATGTAAGCTAAGGCATGTTATAGTCACTAGTCAAAAGGGAATCTTTTTTTTGACTTTACATTGATCTTGTTATCAAGATTAGTTTTCCAGATGGCATTAAAAATATGGCCGGTTGTAGAATATAGTATAAAGTATCTCAGGTAACGATCATTAGGACTAAGCGTTGTAATAATTGTAAAACACTTGAGAGTAATATACATCATTCTTGAAAACCAATTACTTGTGTTATGCTTGTGTTCTTTACCTTTTTTCTTTGTTTCATAAGCGTGTAACCTATTTGATTTGTTAACTGTTGTTTGTTCGATCCAAACTTATGAAACTATTGCATTACCACTTTTACCGATCCTACAATTGGTATCAGAGCTTTTTAAGCTGTTGAATTTAAGATCTCACCATATTAAATCCGTTTAGTTTTACAAAACACTTACCAGCTCAAATGGCAGCTCTCACTAATGCTAACATGGAAACCGGTACCATGACAAAATCTCCACTGATCACTCCCGATAACTTTGATACTTGGTTCCAGATAATGAAAGGCTTCATCAAGTCTAAAGGCAATAGGATGTGGAGATCTGTTGTCTCAGGACCTCACATCCTAAGCACCATTATAGCTATTGCTAGTGGTGGGATGATTTCAAAGGAAGTAATTGACTATTCTAAGGAAGATTAGAAGAAGATTGATATAGATCCGAAGGCCATGACCGCTCTACAAACTGCTCTTTCCAACTTTATATACAGAGGCTTCAAGAAGTGCAAAATTGCATAGTAGCTCTAGGATGCATTGAAGCTTATGTATGATGGGTCTGATGAAGCTAAAGAAAACAAGAATGACCTCATGAAGCAGCAGTTTGAGAATTTACCTTTAAAACAAGTGAACTATGACTCAATAATACTTTAGGTATGTTGAGATTGTAGATACTCTTATAGATGTTAGAGTAACACTTGAGAATAGGGTCATTATGAGGAAGTTTATGTTCTCTCTTCCTATACAATGGACACAATACTTTCTTGCCATTAAGAGAATTAAAATCTCTCCACACTTACACTCATAGAGCTGTATGGTATCCTTTGTGGTTACCAAATAGAGATAAACATGCAGAATCCATCCAGCAGCTTTTCCAACAATCAATAGAGTTCAACCCTCCATGTGGTTGAAATGGATAGTAGAGAACCATAACATGATCTTATCTGCTTCCCTGACAACTCATAAAAGGGCTTTTTTATCACCTTCCCAGAGACACCAAGGGAGAACCAAGAAAGCCCATTCCAAGAGATAAGGTCATATCAAGCCTTTGTGTCTTCTGATGAAAGTTGTGGTAACTCTCTTTTCATTATTAAAGACTTGGATTGTATCCATCCAGATGACCTAGAGTATATGGAGATAGTCCATCAAATGGCTTTTCTCACTCATAGAGACAAGAGATTCTACAAGAGAATCAAAAGAAAGTTTCCCAGCAATGTAACCAGTGGAAAGTATGGACTGGGGAAAAGCAAAGTGAAGTGTTACAATTATAACCAGATGGCACACTTTGCTAGGGAGTGCAAGACACCAAGGGACAAGTGGTGGCCAAGCATAATCCAGGCCTAACTACACCAAGCGCTAGTGGTGGCCAAGCATAATCCCATATCTGAGAAGCCAAGCCAACCAAAATAAGAAGTTGTTGTTGCTGTTGAAGAGGGAGGCTTTGACTGGAGCTTTCAGGTAGAGGATGTTTCTCCAAATCAAGCATTAATGGCTGACCATGAAGAAGCCAAGGTATTAGAACATCTGTGTACACCTAAATGCATTTCTAAAGTAAATATGTATAGGTCCTAGAACCCGGAAGTGTGATCTGACCTTGATTATTTGAATATTTTAAAAGCTGATTTCAAAAGATCTGAAAACGACTATAAACTTAAAGTAGAAGATGTAGAGAAAACCATTTCAACTCTTAAACATGAACACACTAACTACAGGACTCAAATAAAAGATATAATTACTGTTAGGACTAGAACTTTTGCATAGGTTTAGTACTTTAATCAATCCTTGTAATAACTCTTATACACTTTTCATCCATTTGTATGCAATATAATTTATAGGTTAACTCATTTATTATGTGTTGCTTTACATGTGTGTTTGCAGGAAAACATTAGACTTAGTGAATTTTCTTGAAAATTGACTAAGTGTTGAAAACAACTACGGATGAACAAATTGTTCCTCCGTAGATCTTCTGGAACAAAAAAAGTATTGCCTCTGTGGAACTCCTACGGAAGCTTTACAACAGCTGAAGAGCATCCAAGTCAAGTTACTGCATCTACTGCGGAAGACCAACTTACTTGGCGGATGATCAACTAAAACAACTGTGGAACACCAATCTCCTGCGGAAGTCAAAACTCCTGCGTAAGACAAAGCTCTTGCGGAAGACCAATATACTTGACTATACTTCAAACTATGAAATCACATCAAGTCAACAAGTTAATCATACTAAAGTGATGTCACCAAAGTCAACATCTGTGGATGACATTTCTTTAGTCAGAAAATCAGCTATCAAATCGGAGTGTTGACAGAGTAACTTTCTTACCTTAAGAAAGTTACTTTTACCCATTGTAAATGTAAATCCATTAGCCTATAAATAGAAGGCTAAGATCACATATTAGGGTAAGCTTTCAGCCTCACAAAAATACACCCATCAGTAGAGCATTAGAACACTAGCAATAGCAATAACAATAGCATTCATTACTTGTTTATTGTAATCATTATTCAAACATTAATGGAAATCATATTAGTATATGTGTTTACTCTTCATCTTATTTTCATCTGTTATTCATTAATTTTGATTTGTTCTTCATTGCTTGGTTTTGCAATCAACTTTACATCATCAATTAATCAAATAACAATCAGTGATAATTCCACGATCACTGTTTGTCATCATCTAAACTGATAATTCCCTAACAATCCTTAGATTCACTGGTGGTAAGAGCCAATGTTGGTACACATGTCCCCAGTTCTAGTCTAGTGAGCTTAAATGTAATATACTTTCTTTTCTTGTAACACTTATGTAATGTTTGATCAATTGAATAAGAAACTCTTCTATATATGTGTATTGGTTGTTTAATGTTATATCTATCTATATTGTTTATTGTTACACACATATATGACAATGTTATATAGGTTTACAGTTGTTAGACATAGTTCTAAACCATTAAAGGTTCAAGAATGTGTTTAACTAAGTTATCTGATTCAGTCGCACGACTGGACCATGCGAATGGACCACAGTCACACGATTGAACCAGGAGATTGAGTCAATCGTACGATTGAGTCATAAGACTGACTCAGTCGTCCGAATGAATCAATCGTATGACTCAGTCGCATGACTGAGCCAGTCGCCTCGCTCAGTCGTACGACTGATAGCTGTAACCTATAAATACCACTTAATTCGTGGAAAAACGTAACACTTCAAATATTTGAAACCCTAGTCGACCCCGAACATCCAGATCGTCCATTCCAAGTTCATAGAACGTCCCTGATCATTCCTATTCCATTCTTAACGTTTTCTAATCGTTAGGATTGATCTTGATTTCGTTCTCCCTGATTGGATCGCCAATCAAATAGGATTCCGCACTATTTGATCGGGTATAACGAAGAATCAGTTAGTACTCCGTACGTACTCGGTCCTAACAAGTGGTATCAGAGCTTTGGCTCTTGATTCTTCGTTTGATTCAATCAAGTTTTATTAAAGTCCACGTTTTTCACGAAAATATACAATCTTTCTGCTCAAAACCGAGTCTTTACGTGTGCATGTTCTGCAAAATCAGTGTTTTTCGACTTACAGCCGTCTAGGGTCTCACAAAACACGTTTTAGGTCAAAAGTGTGAAAAATCCTCGATTTCTGCAGTCTCAGTCGCCTGATTAGCTCAATCGTACGACAGAAGTCCAGTCGCCCATTCATTCGGCCGATTGCGTCAGTCGTCTCGTCCAATCGTCCGATTGAATCATTCGCCCAGTTCAGTCGCCCAGTTGAGTCGTTCGGTCTGTTCAGTGGCCCGAGTCTCTCAGTCGCCTGTTCAATCGTACGTTCATGTCCAGTCGCATACAGCTAGTGTCGGTCGCATCCCAGTCGCACTCTCCAATCGCATTAGCAGTTTCATTCACAAGTTAAAGTAATAACATAATGGACTCAGAAAACTTTGCAATGTCAGCTGGAAAGGACTCAAGGATACAGAACCTGCTTTTACTAGAAAATGAGATAGGGAACCATAACAAGCCACCTAAGCTATTGAGTATAGATGAATTTCCACAATGGAGACAATGTTTTGAGATTCATCTAAATGGAGTGGATCCGAACTTATGGAACTCTATTGAGACTGGTTATAACATGCCCGTGGGAGCTGATGGTGTTCCTTTGACTTTAAGTGGATTCACTAATACACAGAAGGTTGCCTACAATGCCGAAAAGAAGGCATATGCTCTTTTGACCCAGTCCATTCCCAAGGCCATTTTTCACCAACACTCAGAGCACAAGCAAAGTAAAAGTTGATGAAAGCTCTTGAGAAGAGGTATGATGGGAATTCTACTCTAAAGTCCCTAAAGGGTAAAGCGTTAAAGAAGGAGTTTGACAACTTCTCTGCAATTGGGAATAAGAGCTTGGATGAAATTATCGATCGCTTCTATCACTTGATGAGTGAACTTCACACACATGGAGTAAAGACATCAATGGAAGACAAAGTTTCAAGCTTGGCAGATGGTCTACCTGAAAAGTGGCATTCATTCATTTCCACTATGCGACATAACTCAGTTTTAGAAACCTTGGATATTAATGACTTTATTCTAAAATTGAGAGAGGAAGAAGTGCGTCACCAGTACAGGACGAAAAGAGCAGCGTATACTCAAGACCCATCACTCTACAATGTAACTCCTACTTCCACTCCTGCTGCAAAGTCTTCTGGAGCTCCTCTGCAAACAGCCTTTGTCTCCAATGCATCGTCATCTACTGATCAAGGCTCATCATCTGCAAATGAGTCTCATGGTGCATCTGGCATTCTACAAAGTCAAATTGTTAATCAATCTGCTAAGTTGATGACAGAAAATTTAGGGAAGGTAACAGTGGAGGTTACTAAAGAGCACATGGATCTACTCGCTGCAGTTGTGCACTCTTATGATGGTCTGGTGGCGGGTAAGATTGGAAATTGCCACCTTGCCGATGAAGACTACGAGCAAGTAGATGAAAACGAACTTGAAAGGATGGATATCATGTGGGCTCTTGCAAGTGCTATCCGGAGAGCCAAGAAGTTTGTGAAGAAAACAGGGCAGAATCTCGTGGCTACTAAAGATTCGACCTTTGGTTTTGACAAGTCTAAAGTCACGTGCTTCAACTATGGAGAAAAGGGTCATTTCAAAACAGAATGCGTGAAGCCTAAAAAGACTGGGAACGAGAATCCATTCTCCTCGTTCAATAGGCAAGATAAAGACAAGAAGCCAGCATCCACAGGAAATGATTCTAAAGCTATGGTAACACAAAGAGATGAAGGACAAGACTGGTCCTTTCGGTTCTTATCTGATGGTGAAGCGAACATATCTTCTGTGGAAGACTTGAACGAAGACTCAGCGAGTGAGGGGGAGAGCTCAGCTGATGTTGATACTGCTGACTTGGAAGAGACGTTTGATGCAGTGAATGAAATTGTCAAGAATGAGCTGAATTCAGAATCTGAAGCTCAACCTGCGTCTTAGAATGCTTTCATGGCTGGAACGTCCACAGCTGCACAGGTACAATCTAAGGATGAATTATTCGCTAAACATGCTTGTGCTGATTGTGATAAATTTAGAGAAAGCATTGACTTAAAATTTGCTAGGTTATTAGAACACAATGATAACTTAGTAAATGACTTGAAACTGTGCTCAGAAGCTAATCGAGTGTTAAAACAGAATGAGAGCAGTTATAAGGAAAAGATCGATGCCTTAAATAAGCAATTAAAGGAAACTGAAGTTGTTGTGTTTAACCAAGAAAATGAAATTAAATTCTACTTAAAGACCATTGAAGAGACTAAAAAAGACAAAGCGGTTTTACAAGTAGAAAATGAGTCATTGAAACAAAAACTACATAGTTTAGCGAGTTCCTCGCACATTTTGAAAAACTTGGTTAAAGAACGCAACAATGGGGAGGGCTTGGGTTACAAGGTTGTTCCACCACCACATGAGATCCTGTTGAACACTAAACAACGTCCAATAAATAATAATCCAATTAAAGATCATGTGGTGACAACTCCTTTGGTTAGTGATCCGGACACAGTAGTTAAATCTGCTTCTCCGGATGATGATCAGAAAACCTCAGCATCGAGAAATATCACTACTGAGAAACGGGTGGAAGAGAATGTCCAAACATCTCTTGGGTTGGATTCAAAGTCTAATAACACCCAATCCAAGATGTCTACAACCACTCAAGTTAAATCAGTTAAAAGAGATAATATTCAGCCATATAGACAAATAAACCAACATGTTAAACAAGTTAAGTTTGTCAAAGGAGGTGAAAATCTTAAAAGTGAAAATAAAAAGAAAGAACCAGAAGTTTACTCACCACCCCACAAGAGATCTTCTAGCCCCGATGAATGGAGATCCTGCTATAATTATGGACAGGGCGGTCATATTTCAACACATTGTCCTCGCTATCAGACTCCAAGAATTAAGGTGGAGCTGAACAACAAAGTTAATTTAGATTCAAAACAGTGATCTAAGACTCCTATTAGATCGAAAACACCTACTAGGTCTAAAACACCTTCTCGGTCGTTTTTGTCTCCTCCACGCCAAAGGAAACACAAACAAGTCACTGACAAGTCTGTGATGCCAGCGGCGAGACCTGTTTCTGAATCTAAACCATATGCTCAAACTGTGAATCAGTCTAAGGTTTACCACAAACAATCCTTTCACAGGGATGGTTTGTGGAAAGCCAAAACAACTGATGAGTCTGAAAGTAAGGACAAGTTGAACGTTGAGATTCCATCCACTGATAAAGGTCAGTGGGTCGAATTCATGATGGTTGATTCCTCTGGGAAGCCCAAGCCAGTCAAGGCTTGGGTCCCTCTCCTTAACTGGTTATTTTCTCTTATGTGCAGGTTGTTCGCTATAGTGCGTCTTTAAATACATGGATTGTAGATAGCGGAGCTTCCAGGCATATGACGGGAAATAGGTCCCTCCTTTTCAATATCAAACAAATTAAAGGGGGACATGTTTCATTTGCTGGTAACAAAAGAGGATACATTACTGCTCAAGGAGAAGTAGGTAATGAAAAGGTAAAGTTCGACAAAGTCAACTTTGTTCAGCAGTTAGAAAACAATCTTCTTTCTGTGTCTCAGATTTGTGACAGGGGATTCAAAGTCATGTTTGATAATCGCAAATGTTACATTCTGAAGAAAGAAATGGAGATTCCAGAGGAACAAGTATTAATGTCAGCATCTAGATATAATGACCTATATGTTCTAGATATGTCAAATACCTCTACTAGTTCTTCTACTGTTCAATGTTTCTTATCTAAAGCTACAGAGAAGGACTCCATTTCGTGGCACAGAAGAATGGGACATATTAATCATAGGAAGATGAATCATCTGATTCATAACAACTTAGTTGATGGAGTTCCTGTCAAGAACTTCCAGCTTCCTGATTTCTATGTCTCATGCAAGAAAGGCAAGCAGACCAGGAAATCTCACAAGACCAAGCAAATTAATCCTATAGAGATGCCCCTGGAGTTGCTACACATGGATCTCTTTGGTCCAGTTAGCACAAAAAGTATCGCAGGAGACTGGTACTGTTTTGTAGTCACAGATGACTACTCAAGATTCACCTGGGTGATGTTTCTGAAAGCTAAATCAGAAACATTTGAATCATTCAAGGTACTCGTCACGACACTGGAGTCACTCTACAACCTGAAGGTAAGGAGGATTCGTTCTAACAATGGCACAGAGTTCAAGAATCAGTGGATGGATGCTTTCTGCAAGGAAAAGGGGATTGTTCATCAGTTCACTTCAGCATACATGCCACAGATGAATGGAGTTGCAGAACGAATGAATCGAAGCTTGATCGAGACTGCGCGAACCATGTTAGCTGATTCTAAGCTTCCGGTCCAGTTTTGGAATGAGGCGGTGGCCAATGCTTGCTACACACTTAACCGTGTGTTAGTAGTCAAAAGGCATGGCAAGACTTGCTATGAGTTGCTACAGAAGCGCAAGCCTAACTTGGAGTATCTGGAACCTTTTGGAGCTCCTTATACACTGTTGAAGAAGACTCAGGATAGCAAGTTCAGTGAGAAAGCTGATCAAGGAATATTCTTAGGATACAGCATACCAGACAAACGAGTTTACAATAATTCGACAGGTCAGGTAGAGGTGTGGTGCAACGTAGATGTTCAGAGATACACCATACCCCCTGCTGGAAAAGGTCCATCATCATTCTTTGATTATGATGGCTTTTTCAAATCCTTTAATCTTCCTCAGTTCACATCAGATGATGAAGTTGCTACCCAGATGATGTATGATGTTCTCAACACACCGAATCTGGATTCAAGTAACATCACACCTGCAAGCGGTGCCTCAAGTTCTTCGACTCCTGCTCAAGACGAGAGTGATGACTCGTCAGGTGATGAAGAAGCAGCTGAACCAGACCTTGATCACAATGTTAATCAATAAAGTGGGTCATCAGCTGCTGAACCAGTATTGGGAAATCCGGATACTGAACCTGTAGTCACCAATCTTGACTCTGAGGTTGTGGTTCCTTCCACACCAGTGACTAGGATCAGTGTGAATCATCCCCCCACGGCTATCATTGGGGATATTCAATCTGGTGTGCAGACGTGAAATCAGCTGTACTCTGCTGATTATGTTGCGGTCATGGAGAAGGGTTATGTCAATGACGGGGCTTACTCATGTTTTGTTTCACAAATCGAGCCTAAATACGTCAGTGACGCCCTGAAAGATAAGGCCTGGGTCAATTCTATGCAAGAAGAGCTACTCCAGTTCAAGAAACTTGGAGTCTGGACCCTCGTTGACAGGCCAAAAGGAGTTAAGTGATTGGTACCAAATAGGTACTAAAGTACAAAAACGATGACCAAGGTGTTGTTATCAGAAACAAGGCACGCTTGGTTGTTCAGAGATTTAGACAAGTCGAGGGGATCGACTACAATGAAGTGTTTGCACCAGTGGCAAGAATGGAAGCAATTCGGATCTTCCTTGCCTATGCATCGTTTATAAAGATAAATGTCTATCAGTTGGATGTGAAGAGTGCATTCCTTCATGGGGAAATCCGTGAAGAGGTCTATGTCAGTCAACCCGAAGAATTTGAGGATCCGTATCATTGGGACAGAGTCTACAAGCTGGATAAGGCTCTGTATGGGCTACATCAAGCTCCTCGAGCTTGGTATGAGAAGCTCTCCACCCATCTGTTGAAACACGGTTTTCGTAGGGGTGTCATAGACTGTACATTATTCATCAAGGAAAAGGATAGTGATTTGCTTATGGTGCAGATCTACATGGATGACATCATCTTTGGGTCTAGGAATGAAGCATTGTGCAAAGAATTCGAATCTGTGATGAAGGCAGAGTTCGAAATGAGTGCCATGGGAGAAATGAAGTTTTCCTAGGTTTACAGGTGGATCAAACACCAACCGGTATTTTCCTACATCAGACCAAGTATGTTAGCGATATTCTGAGTCGGTTTGATATGGAGAATGTTTCCACTGCCGGTACCCCTCTCGCCACAAATCATGATGTGGCTCCTGATGAGAATGGGGATTTGGTGGATGCCACTATGTATCGTGGGATGATCGGATCTCTTATGTACCTCACTGCCTCGCGTCCAGATATTATTTATGCCACATGTTTATGTTCTAGATATCAAGCGAAGCCAAAAGTGAATCACCTGATTGGTGTGAAAAGGATTTTTTGTTATCTGAAGGGTACTCCAACACTGGGGTTATGGTATCCTTATGATGATGACTTTGAGCTTACTGCATACAGCGATTCAGACTATGGTGGCTGCAAGATGAACTTCAAGTCTACATCAGCAGGGTGTCAGTTCTTTGGAAGGTGATTAGTCACGTGGCAATGCAAGAAGCAGACCTCGGTTGCTTTATCAACCTGTGAAGTGAATATGTTGCTGCTGCAAGTTGCTGCTCTCAGATTATCTGGATCCAACAGCAAATGCGCGACTACGGTTTGCAATTTTCTAACACCCCTATTTACGTTGATAATTCTGCTGCCATAGCTGTTACTAAAAATCCTGTTCAACATCCAAAAACCAAACACATCGGCATTAAATATCATTTCATACGCGATTGCTTGAAAAACAATTGATTGATGTGATTAAAATTAACACGGATTTTCAGCGCGCTGACCTCTACACCAAACCATTTGATAAACCTAGATTTTTCTATCTGCTAGAGGTCAACGGCGTTAAAAGAAAAGTGATGTGATTGTGGAAGAAACAGATACATAGTCCGACTCGTATTTATGTGTTTATTTTCTGTTAATTTTATTTTATTTTATATTTTTTTATTTTTTTATTTTTTCTTGTTGTATAAAATCCAAAAACAAAAAGATTTTCTGTTTTAGTATTTTAGGGGGAGATTTATTTCAGTATTCATTTACTTAAAAAAACAAAAAAAGGGGGAGGTAAGTAAAGCTGAAAAGGCATAGACATCTAAACTGGAAATGTGACTCGATAAATTATGGAAAGTGATAGTACACAGGCATCGAGTTACTTGGAACACCAAAAGGATTTTCGGTTCTGTAAAGTTAATTAAATCACAGAAAAATTATAAATCCGAGAAGTCTAAGTCTAACAAGATGGGAAGATGATAGTACGCTTGGTTGGTATTGTAACTACTCGGAGAAAGTTGATCTAGGGAGGTGCTAGTTCACTATACGATGTGTCGGTAGATTCAACACAATAGACGAGTAGACGTCATTGGTAAACTTAATCTAAACTAAACGGTTCAATCAACTGTGGGTTCCCATCTTATCACTGGTTAACACAATCAGCCATTTCCGATAAGGGATAACGAGCAAATAAACGCCACCAAAGGTGAGCGTGTGACTGCAAAAAGAGCAAAAGAAAAAAATGAATACAAGCGCAATCATACTGATAACAAAATGTTTTTGGTGCGTTATGTGAAAAAGAAAAATAAGAAATGCTCTAACAAGGAGATAGGTTGTGTGCCTCTCTGCTGTGCGATGGCACTGACCTGAGGATAAGCATAACCTACATATTGTAGAATTCATTGTTGTTTGCCGCCTCTCTGCTGTGCGATGGCACTGACCTGAGGATTGGCTTCTCTTTGAAAGCTCTAAGAATAGTCTCTTCTTGTCAAAATACCTATAGACCGCTCGAAAGTCCTCTAAAGAATAATGATTACCATATAAGCTTGGGATCCACAAATGTTGGTTGAAATAATATAACTTAATTCGTTACCAATGCGTGTCAAAAGTCTGTGTATGGATTTAAGTGGACAAATATACTGACAATCGTCGTGTATGCACTGACTGAAGTTGATAATCAAAGTATGTTACGTATCATATCAAGCATGATTTACAGTTAGATTTCAGAAGTCTTAGATAAGTGAGAAAGCTATGATATGCAAGTGTTTAAAGTTCAATTCTAATCAAAGGTTCCAAGTAATGCTGGTTATGCCTGTCTGATTCCATATGAGTTTGTCCTTGATATGATGTCAATGCTAATAAGCTATACAAACTTGACCCAACAAAAACAACAAAAACATGTTCATTCTATTCGTAGTTTTAAGATTTTTCAATTATTTTAGTATAATGTGTCAATGTCGGACTGTGTGTATTGTTATCTGCTAAACGTCACCAAATGTGCTTAACGTTTACTTAACAAATTGTTTCTGAAAGGATAAATGGATCACGTCTGAGGTGATCGGGTGGATAAATGGATCACGTCTGAGGTGATCGGGTGGATAAATGGATCACGTCTGAGGTGATCAGGTGGATAAATGGATCACGTCTGAGGTGATCAAACTGTTTTATTAAAATGGTCATGTCTGAGATGATCAACTTGTTCATAACGTTTTATCTACTATTAAATGGAACTAAATGTCGGTATGGTAACATGGTCAAAAGATGATCAGGATAACCCAGTCGCACGACTAACCATAAGTATGGTCCAGTCGTCCGATTGGAACACACGTATGAGTCAAATCGTACGAATGGGCAGTGCGAATGAATCCAATCGAACGATTGAAGGTGACCGACTGTAACAGTCATTCGGATGAACTTCAATCGCCCGATTGGAGATGAACGATTGGGTTAATCCCATGACTGAGACTCAGTCGCCTGACTGACCAATGCGACTAGACTCAGTCGCCCGACTGGGATTTGCCCTAGTTTAAATACAGGTCGAATCATCATCAGTCGTTCATTCACCTAAATCGCCCTTTATACGCACGACCTAAAGAACCGCTGTCTAAATTTCTCTTGATTCATTTTTACCTCCTATTGGTGTGTTCTAACACTCATTTGTGGTTAAACAGGTAATCTTCGTGGTGTTTCATCGTTGAAACCGTTCAATGACTTCGAGAATCACGTGAATTCTGACCCAACGGTAACTGAAAGGTTAATACTAAATAGACAATCAAAACTGATCTAAACGTTCAAACAAAAGTTAAAATATGCTTAATCGATCATTTCTGAGTCAAATGAGCCAAATTTTGACGTTTAACATCAAGTATGGCTCAAAATACAAATTTGAATTGACAAACCGTCGAGTAGGCGACTGGACACACTGATGATCTTCAATCGCCCGACTAGGAAGACGACTAGTCTCAGTCGCCCGACTGAGATGGACGAATGATTCAATCGCACGACTAGGTTCATTCGCTTGACTTAGTCGCCCGTATGAATCAATTACTCATATAAAGCTCAGTCGTTCTACTCAGTCGCACGACTATGTTCATTCGGTAGCTCAGTCGCCCGACTTAACCAAGGTGTAAAGCTCATTGACTTTAAATTCGCTATCTTCCTGATGCACTAACGTTACTTACATTGTGTGACAGATGGCAAGTCGATGGATTATGAGCACGATGCACAACATTTGTGCTCATGTGGACTTGACCTCCAGGAATGCCGCCGAGTTTTCGGGCATTATCACATTTTTGAGAAGATCAAGGATATTCCGAGCGATCTCTACACAGTGTACACCATACAAGTCGATACAGCAGGCATTTTGGGAACATGTTGTGGTCGACAGATCCAGGGAGCCATATACTATTAGAAGCTCTATCTTTGGACAAGATATCGAGCTATCTGAGGAGGATATACGAACGGTATTGGAGCTTGGGGAAGATGCAGAACACCCAATTAGACTGCATTCCCTTACTGTCCGAGGTTGTTTTATGAGGGCAAAATACTCGGGGGACATCAACTCGGGGATGCTTAACAAAAGCAACTTGTGCCCCCAATTCAAGTATCTGGCCCATGTGCTTCTACGTTGCATTGCCTCAAGGAAGGGAGGCTTTGATGAGCTTTCTGAGCAGATGCAGAGTGCATATGTTGCGCTGGTGCTGAACCTCCCATTCAGCTTTTCACGGATGATTTTCACCTATTTGGTGGAAAACATCGAAACCAAGGGGAAGGAAAGCTTCTGCATGTACCCAAGGTTCCTCCAGATGATTATAGACCAGAAGCTCCCCCAGCTCCCAAAAGCTCAAGATGATGCTATCGTCCTGGAGATCATGGACGACACTACATTGGGAAGGATGAAAGTATATCGGGGCAAGCAGGTCAAGCCCCCGGTGAGGAGTTTGTTTGGGCATTTGGCCCGTGAGGATTACGTGGCGCCAGCTAGGAGAAAGTGGCGTCACGATGATAGTGACTCGGATGTCGAACCGATTGCTTTTCCCTCTGATGACTCCGACGACGACGATGATGGTACTGATCAAGGGGGAGTTGGTCAGGGAGGACCAGAACCAGCTCCAATTCATCCTGATTTTGATATGCAAGAAGAGGAGGATTCTGATGATGTGCCACTTACCCGAACTGTGGGCAGTCGGGTAGTGGCCACTGAGCAGGGAATACGAGTGGTTGGTGGACGGCCAGGAGAGTCTGGGAGCTCTTCAGCTGATCCATCTTACACCCCAGCCTCTCCCGGTAACCAGGGGGAGCCTCCGTGTCAAGGGGTACGCGGAGGAAACATATGGCTCGTCCTCATGGGCTGAAGCCGAAACGCCGAAGGCTTAATCTGCTCACTACCACCACCACACCCACTACCTCTACACCACCTACTACCACAGCCACCACATCCACTCCATCCCAAGCACCTCAAACCACCACCACTATCCCTATATCTCAGACTCCCACAAGCACCACCACCACCACTGTACCGCCTACTACATCATTCCCACCGACTCCCATATTCACCACAGCCACCACAACCACCACCACTCACCAAACACAACCCTCATCAGCACCCTCTAGCTCATTCATTCCACCTATCTCTGTGGTTGAGCAACTTGCTGCACTGAATAGCATGGTGCTCCAGTTGCTAGCCTCCGACAAGGCCAAGTCTGCTCAGATTCTACAGCTGCAAGAGCAAAGTTGTACACAAACAGCTGAGATTGAGAGACTGAGGGAGTTGACATCTTCACAAGCCCAGTTGATCACTGCACAGACTGATCAGATCACAGGCTTGCTTCAACACGAGGCTGAGACTGATGAGAAGATGGGGAAGCTGGAGGCGGCTCACAAGACTCTATTGCTAAAGCTGAAAAGCACTCAGAGTGAGCCCCTCAAGATCGGGGAAGGTGATGAAGATGATGATGAGGAGGAGGATGATGAGGATGATGATAGTGATGATGATGACGAGGAAGGTGATGATGAAGATAAAGATGATGATGATGATGAAGGGGACGGAGATGCATCTACCTCTGCCTCTGGTCATGAGCAACGAACCAAGAAAAGACAAGACTAGGGAGCATCAACTGCTGACCCACCTACCTCCCCTTCTGCCGGAGATCCAGCAATGATCCAAGACAAAAGTACTGATTAGATGTTTTATTTCTAAAGCTTTTGTACTTGATTCATCTTTTGACGTATATGAAACTCTTATAAATATTTAATGATTAATGTTTAATTAACTTGAGTGTATACTAATGTTTGCTACTCTACATGTTGATATTAAACAGATAAGGGATTTCAGCAAGATGAGCATGATGTTGCTCCCCTCCAACAGGTCAAGTCTCAACTCACAATGATTCTTGATCTGCAGGGGATCGTCAGAAGGTCAGTGAGTTATACTCCTGAAGAAGGAGAAATTATTCACGACCTTACTGATGAGCAGCTTGCTGAAATATTTCGTCTGAATCCAGACGAAATTGTTAAGGATGCTCCAATTTTTGATGATGCTGATGATGACGAGCTCAACGATGTTGAAGAAATCGAAATTGAAGACATCACAGATCAGCGCTATCCAGAATACACTGATCAAGAGGGAAACGTGTTTCCAGATTTGGTAAACAACCTTGACAGTGACATTCTGGATAAACTCAGCGATAAGGAGAAAGGAGCAGAAGCCTCAACAAGTCAAGCCCAAGCCTCGGACGCCAAAGTCGATATTCGAAAGGCTGAATGGGCGGCTTGCTTCGCCGAGGTCCGAGCCCAACGTGCTACAGCGACACAGAATACCTACACCAAACTCTATAAAGTCAAGAAAAACATGAAGGTGTCAGGGAAGATTATCGCATGGGCTCACTTTGAGGATCTTGGGGTTTATGCTGTGAAGAGAGAGAGGGGAATAGAGTACTTCAGATTCCCTCACGATCTGAAGACTCTCCCTGGTTTTGAGCTCAACCAGTTGGCGCGCCTGAAGCTATTATACGATGATCCGAAGAAGATGTCAGGCTGGTTTGAGGCTGCCCTGAAAAGGGAGTACAGGACTAGATGGGTCAACTTCAGACCACAGCAGGCCACACGTTACATCAGAAGGTCTGAAGTGAGTCCCATTACTGGTCAACCGAAGATAGTCCTGAAGTGGCGACCTCCGCGCACAATGTCCTGAATTCCACTGAGGGAGATGCCATAGGACTTTACCCCACACTTTAAGTGGTGGTACTATGACTGGCGCTCAGGAGAGGCAGTCATTGTTTTGGATAAGGACGGGTCGATGGACACAATAAGGGTGTTTGACCCTATGTGGCTAATAAACTTGTCAGCGTCTGATGTTTATATGCTGTACAAGTGGCCACAGTTTTTTGACACGCAGGATATAGTGCAAGCACTACAGTTTCAGCATATCATTCGTCTATGCTTCGCACTGAATATCCATGTCGGGGTTTCTAAAGACGAGAGAATAAAGAGATTTGAAGAGTTCAAGAAAGAAGTCAAAGTCTAGATAGAACTAGGTCCAAGGGGGAGTTTGTTGGTACACATGTCCCCAGTTCTAGTCTAGTGAGCTTAAATGTAATAGACTTTCTTTTCTTGTAACACTTATGTAATGTTTGATCAATTGAATAAGAAACTCTTCTATATATGTGTATTGGTTGTTTAATGTTATATCTATCTATATTGTTTATTGTTACACACATATATGACAATGTTATATAGGTTTACAGTTGTTAGACATAGTTCTAAACCATTAAAGGTTCAAGAATGTGTTTAACTAAGTTACCACAGTCACACGATTGAACCAGGAGATTGAGTCAATCGTACGATTGAGTCATAAGACTGACTCAGTCGTCCGAATGAATCAATCGTATGACTCAGTCGCATGACTGAGCCAGTCGCCTGGCTCAGTCGTACGACTGATAGCTGTAACCTATAAATACCACTTAATTCGTGGAAAAACGTAACACTTCGAATACTTGAAAGCCTAGTCAACCCAGAACATCCAGATGGTCCATTCCAAGTTCATAGAACGTCCCTAATCATTCCTATTCCATTCTTAACGTTTTCTAATCATTAGGATTGATCTTGATTTCGTTCTCCCTGATTGGATCGCCAATCAAATAGGATTCCGCACTATTTGATCCGATATAACGAAGAATCAGTTAGTACTCCGTACGTACTCGGTCCTAACAGCCAAGTGCTCATTGATTCAGATAAGTTGATCTATCAGTATTAGTTTTGTTAGATTAATTGTTTATATCATTAGATCTATCAGTTTTTTTATCAGATCTATTGATTTTGAGTAAAATTGTTTTAGGGTTTGTTCATATGATTTGAGGGCCTACAACTAATTTTCGATCATGTTATTGAACGAAACAGTTAAATCATAAGTCGGATTTAGCTAATCAATAGCTAACTACGATATTGGGATCAACAAGTTGGTGTGATCATTAAAATCTGTTATATCGATCAACTGGGTACTGTTCCATTGCCCGATCAACTCCAATCTGTATTAAACTTGTTTTAATTCATAGATCTAAGTTACTGTTCGATTGCTAACTATTGTCCAAACATATTTGAACAATTGTGACATAAACATCTTAATTAACTGATAAGTTAGAGGTTGTAATTAATTAGCTCATATTTAATGAAACATTAATACAACAGAATTGTTGTTTTAATTGATTTTATATTTGTGTTATTACTGATTTGCTATTGCTGTGTGAGTGTGAGAACACCATAGTATATAAGCTCACCTGACACTTTGATAAATAGCAGATTGATTAAACATGAGTAATTCTGTCATCGGATTAGCCTACTAACCCCCTAAGTTGGAGAACAAGGCTGACTTCAACACATGGAAAATCCGTTTTAGGAACCATGTAAATTATGCTGATTCTGATCTATGATCATCTATAACAGAAGGTCCATACATTCCACCAACACTAGGACCTGACTATAATGACAAGAATCAGCCTATTAGTCTAAAATTTATCACCTGATAATGCAAAGAAGGTCAAGATTGATATCAAATCCTATAGTATGCTTACTATGGCTTTGCCTGAAGATCTTCTCATTAGGTGTGAAGCCTACAAAACATCAAATTCACTGTAAACTCTGCACACCATATGTGAAGGCAGTGATGAAATAAGAAGCATCAGAAAGGATACAATCAAGCCCTAATAAGAGACATTCCATCATATTGAGGGTGAATCCGTTCCTCAACAACTACATCGATTTATGCAGCTTGTGACTGAAATGAACATCTTGGAGCTTAAATATAGCAATGAGGAACTCAACAAGAAGATGCTCCATACTCTACTTGAGAGTTGGATGCAAACAATATCAATGTTTAAAAATAACCTTGATTTGAAAGCCATCAGACTTGATACATTGGTAGCTAAAGTGGAAGCTCTTGAACTTGATGAGAAAACAAGAAACAAGAGCGTGAAAGCACCCATTGCTCCCTATCAATACAAGGAATCAAAGAGTGTAGGGAGTGCTTTCATTTAAATGAAGATGATGAAAGTTCATGTGCTGTGTGTGATGAAGAAGAAGTTGGTTTTTATGTATCAAGACCAGCTATATCAACTCAAAGTCACTCAAGCAACAAAACAAAAGGGAAAATGGATGATGGAAAGAATTCAGCTGCTAAGGGATCATCCTCAAACAAGAAAAGCAATAATAGTTCAGAATAAATTACTATGGTTCTTGATTCCGAAGAGCAAAAAGCAGCATTTGCAGCTTTCAGCTCAAGTTTCCAAGCATACCTGGGCAGGATTTTGGCCCCAGCATATTTTTGCCAGCAAGATCTAGAAAACTTCATCCTGATGAAGTAGAAGAAATGGATCTGCAATGGTAGATGGCAATGATAGCTTATAGGGCAAAGACGTACCTGCGGAGAAACAAAGGCTTATCTGCTCCAGGTAGAACAACAAAGATAGGAGTTGATAAGTCTAAAGTGAGATGTTTCAAGTGTAACCTATATGGGCACTTCTTAAGGGAATACAACCAGCAGTCCATATCTCAGCAACAATATCAACATCCTTAACATCAGCAGCAACAACAACACCAAGCAAATCAAAGGCCATTCAAGCAGCCTCAACTCACCAACTCATCCCCACCAACCACAAGTACATCTGGAGCCAGCTCAAGCAAGAACAAAGAGACTGGATTAATAATTCTGTAGGATGGTACATGTGATTGGAGCATGTATAAGAAGGAGGTCTTGGAAGAGAATTAAGCTCTCATGGCAAACATGGAGAACAAAGCCCTAACAATGTCAAGAGAGGTAAGGGATAGGTTATGCTCATCCAGCTGCATTGAGGAAGTTAAGAGGTATAGAACCCATGCTCATGTAAGGCCCTATTCTCGGGACGCTCACAGTTGGTCATTCACAGCATAAAACATTACATATTATAAATTTAAATAGCGGAATAATTTAACAAAAGCCATTCCTTTAATTATAAACACTGTTGCCAAGCAATACACCTTAGTTTAATTAGGTTACAAAAGAATGGTTTAACTGCATTACAAAACAACAGTGATATCTATGGAGAATGAATGTCAGTCTTGCCCCACCGAGTAGCCATCCCCCGCGTGCCATCCTCAGCAACATTTTACCTGCCAACTGGAAAATACATAAAAGTCAGCGTTGCTGAGTGAGTTCTAGTTTTATAATTAAAATACTTTACTTTTTCAAATCATACTATACTTTCGTACATGCCCACACATTATACGTACATGTAGATAATATCATTATTATCTTTCATTGCGTTCGTTAGCTTTTGTTCATTCATCGTAACTCATTATCATTCATTTATTATCTAGATCCCGTCAAGCTTTACCCTCTTCATGGCACACAGCCACGATTACTGAGGTCGAATGACGAGGATCCCGTTTTGTACTTTATTATGATATTTTGTTCGTGAGCATACATCCTACATATATACAGATAATAATTATTATTATTATCGTCATCATTCGTTCAATTCATACTTTGTCCATTACTCTTTCGGTCTTTACGTTCGTTTTTACGAGTCTGTTGCGGCAACAAGGCCGCTCACCTCAACATCGACCTCTCATGATCGTATGTTAGCCAAGTCTGTTGCAACACATGGTTGCTCACCTCAGTGGCAATCTCAAGATTGCCTACTAACTGAGTCTGTTGCAACACAAAGTTGCTCACCCCATTGTCAATCTCAAGGATTGACCCTGTGTGCATCCTTCGGGGTAGCTAACCCGCATCACAGTTGAGCTAACACCTGCTAGGGGTGTGCACCTCCATACATTTGCTTGCAAGACTTCTGTTCATTCGTTTTCATTCCACATTCCTTTATCATTAATCTTTCACTTTATTAATGATAATAACTTCTGTTTTGATCATGATCATACCGCATAGAATCATACAGTATTATTATTAATAATTTGATAATAATAATAATGACTCTAATCATAACAATACCATTAATAAGGGTCATAATGTCAATCAAACATAATCATATGCATTTAATGAACCATAGTCAGTATTAGTCCAAAACACTAAATGCAAAGACTCCCACGAAAATTCTGCATTTAATTCTAAGTGTTGGGCGCATGAGGACTATTTGGGCGCATGAGCCCTGTCTGGGCGTATCACCACTGTGCAGGCGTCCCATCCCAACACTTAGCAGCTAACATTTAGGCGTATGAGCACTGTTGGGGCATATCACCCCAATACTTAGGCGTTTGTTGCAAAACCTAGGCACATGAGCTACTGTTCAGGCACATCATCATACACTTAGCTTTTCTAAGGGGTTTTCTAGGCGTAGGAGTACTGTTTGGGCACATTATCCTATACTTAGCTTTCTAAATCATAATTTCAGGTGCATAAGCACTGTTGGGGCACATCACTATCCAGGCGCATGAGCCCTGTCTGGGCGCATGAGCACTGTTTAGGTTTATTAGTAGCACTTAAAATTTCTAAGGCAATATTTAGGCACATGAGCCTTGTATAGGCGTATTAGCAACCTGTTCAACGTGTTTCTAAGTAGTTTTGAGTCCCAACATCATATTGCCTGATTCTAAGCATTCACTTACTAAACTAAGCATGAACTTAACATAACCACAACATTATATTCGCCCAAAACATACCCCACCCACATACACATGCACATAAACATACGGGTAACATACCCAATCTCATAAAAACATACATACATGTAATTTCCAGCCCCAAAATGTGTTAAAACATGTAAAAAGGGGAATCTAGAGACTCACCTTAGTTGTTTTCGGGTTTCAAACTCTTTGAACTCGAACTCTCGAATATTTTTAACACCTAGACATGTCAAAACATACAACCCGAACCCATATTCGCATGAGAACACATAACCGAGACTAAATCTAGCCAAGAACAATTTAAAGACACAAATTCGTACCTTAAATTTTAATTCTTCTTCTGTCTCTCTCTAGAACTCGAATTCTGCTCTGTCTCTCTAAAATTTCCGAAATCTCTTCTCTTCTACTCTTCTTTCTTTTCTTTTGTGGAAAAAGCAGGTGGGATTAGATGTTATGGGCGGCCATACCACCTTTTTGTATAAAATAAATACAAACTTTGCACATTAGACACTTTTAACCTTTCCATTTTTAGTTGACTTTCTTTTCTTTCTTTTTCCCTCTCTTTTATTCTTTTATTTCTTTAAAAAAATACTGGTGTTACAGCTCAACAACTTGCCAATAAAGTTAAAGAAACAATGGTTTTAAATGAATCTCATGTAAGGGAACATAAACTTTATTAGGTAAAAATCACATCCTTAGAGAAAGATTTAGATAAACTAGTTTTTGAAAATTACAATTTAAGGGACAAGTTGAGCATTTGACTGCATCCTTAACAAAATCAATGTCAGAATATGCGTCTACTGAAGTAAAACTTTAGAAATTTCAACTTTCATCTCAATAATACGAGAAGCTGTTAAATTCTCATATTGAATCACAAAACAAGTCAAGTTTGGGTTTTCATAATGTTGCACCCCTAGTGAATAACAATTATACCTCATTACCTAATTCTATGACTAACAGCTTATCAAACCATTTTGTGCCAAGCACCAATAATGAAACTAAAACTGAAATTAATCAAGTGGCCAATGGTGATGATTCTGAGGTGAGTGAAACTAAATCATTCAGAAGTTTCAAAACAAAATGATTTAGATTTTGACTTTGATGGATGTGATGATCTGTTTGAGCTGGATGATCATGATGAACAACAAGGTGATGATAAGGGTAAGGGAAGAAATGTGGTATTTGAACCTCTAATACCAAAAGTGCTTAAAGAAATCAAGCTGCCCTATCCACCTCAACAAAGAAACTTGCTATAGACTATTTATAAGAGAATAGCTCAATTGAATGTTGGGATTCAAGAGCTCAACAAACAGCAATTCTCTCAACCAATAACAAAAAAGTATGAAGTTGATGTCACTCTGATTCTACAGAAGAAACATAAACTACTTCCGCAGAACTTAAGACTACGAAGACCATCTCAACAACTCCAGCAGATCTTCTTCGGAAGAAGAAAATTGTTGAGATTCCAGAACAACCATCACGAGATCATCATCGAATGAAGAAAACTGTGAGTTCATCTAACTAATCGTCCGTATAAGATCTACGGAAGAAGCAAGTGTTTGCTGAACACTCAGTAGCCAAAGAGAAGAATCCTTCTGCTGAATCTTCAATAATCAAAAGCACAGGCTGAAAACTTGAGAGAGTTGTGCATTATCAACAAAAGCCCCTTGCTGAAACATCAGGACCTTTTGACATTAAGTCCGAGAATGTAAAAGACTCTTTAGTAACAAAACTTGAGAAAGAGCTGAAAAGGTACAAACAACAGATGAAGCATAAGAAGAAAATGGTTGAATCAGGAAGTGAAGTAGAAGATAAGTACTACAAGTGGTGTGATATGACCAATCACAACACTACAGATTGCTACTTCAGTAGTTTTTATTCCATCTGCAATATGAACAACCATATGACTTCAGATTGTTATTTCAACAAGCATTGTGCAATCTGCAACAAAAACAATCATTCAAGTCAAGAATGCTACTTCAATAAAAAGAACAAAACAAGAATTCCTAAGAAGAATCAATCTGAGAAAAATGAAATATCCCAGCCTGATGATAGCATCAAAGAGTCAAAACCAAAGCAGCAACAACCAAAGAAAAAGGCTTGAAAGACAAACAAGACATATTATGCTGATGATCAACAACAACAAAAGGTTGAAAAGGCTAAGAAGTAACCATCACTTTAGATGTTCAACCAAAGAAGAAGGAAAAACAGTTGTCTCAATGCAGGACACCATACAAAAAGGTGGATTTGAAAGGTATCGAAGTATCAAAGTCAAAATCAAAGAATGCTGAAACCTTCTTCACCAAAGGATCTTCACCAAAGGAAAATGAGAAGAATAACAAAGAGAATGTGAAAGAGGAATTGACTGAGAAACAAGTTAAAAATGTCTCAAGCCAATCTCCAACAGAATCATCCTGACGACCACAACAATCAACACATAATGAATCAATTAAACCGGAAATCTCAAGACTTATTCATGAGGGTGTAACAATAGTATACACCACTGGCAAGCCCAAAGTCATTCAGGCTTGGGCTGCAAGTACTAATTGATTTCATTATATATGCAAGAATAACCTTGGAGGGCTGACAACAAGTGGTATGTTGACAGTGGCTGTTCTAGACATATGATAGGAAACTATTCTCTCCTCCATGACTTTAAACATAAAAATGCTTCTTATGTACAATTTGGTGTGGATAAGAAGGGAGGTAAAATTATAGGTGAAGGAATGGTAACTAATGGTGTGCTCAAGTTTGAGAAAGTAATTTTTTGTGAAAACTTACAATATAATTTACTCAGTGTTTCTCAAATTTATGATCAAAACTATACCACTTTATTTGATAACACTCATTGTTACATTCTTAAAACAGGTTTGCAAATCCTAGATGATTACATTCTTCTTAAGGCACCAAGAAAAGGTAATACTGTTTTGGACATGAACAACACCTCTCTAACATCAAATGAAACATGCCTGATTTCTAAGTCATCAAAATTGAATCTCAACTATGGCATAGAAGGCTGGTTCATTCTAATATGAAGAACATGAACTGGCTGGCCAAAAATGACTTAGTCATTAGCCTTCCTAAGAAAGAATTTCATTGTTCTACTCATTGTTCTTCATGTTACAAAGGAAAACAACATAAGGTGTCTCACAAGTCCAAAACAATTAACACAAATACAACACCACTCAAATTACTACACACGGATCTCTTTGGTCCAACGAATGTGATTAGCATTGGTAAAAGGCAATATTTTTTGGTGATTGTTGATGATTTTACTAGATTTACTAGGGTATTTTTCTTAAAACAGAAAAGTGAAACATCAAAAACACTAATGGAGTTCATCACTAAAATTGAAAATCAACTTGATTTAAAAATAAAAATTTTAAGAAGTGATAATGGGTCTAAATTTGTTAACTGTGTTATAGATACCTTTTGCAGGAATAAAGGCATAGCCAGATAGTTCAGTACACCAAGAACTCCATAAGAAAATGGAGTTGCTGAGAGAAGAAACAGAACTCTCATTGAAGCAGCTCGAACAATGCTAGCTGATTCACATCTTCCTACTACATTTTGGGCTGAAGCAGTGAATACAGATTGCACTATTCGAAACAGAACATTAATTGTTAAAGAACATAACAAAACACCTTATGAGCTTTTATTTAAAAGAAAAGCTTTTATAGGCTATCTTAGAGCTTTTGGGTGTCATTTGTTTGTGTTAAGCACCAAAGAACAATTAGGAAAGTTTTTAGAAAAATCCTATGATGGTTTCTTTGTTGGTTATTTATCAACATCTAAATCATATGGAGTTTATATTCCACAACAAAACATTATGGAAGAAACACCTAATTTATCGTTTGATGAAGCCTCATTTACAAAATCAGTAATAGGTTCATCATGTCTATTTGGCATAGATACTTTCACAAATTCATTTAACTCTGCTTATTTGAATATTGCAGGTTCTACGGATATATGTTATCCTTATGTACCTCTAATAATGAGTGAAGTGCTACTAATTGTGGATCCACCAAGACATTATGCACATACTTCAAGTGTTGCAGATCATGGTCCTTCACCATAATCATGTAATGGACAGTCTAATGGAAATAAAATTTCAACCTCCAAAGAAGTGAACAATGTATCAGCAGCTCTTAACTCTGCATCCGCAAATGTTAATACTGCATCCAGAGATGTGACCAATGCATCCGTAAGAGTTCCGTCATCCGTAGATACTCCATCTACAACCAGAGATGCCACAGTTCCTTCAAATGAACTTCCAAATCCATCAGTTAAAGTCCAAGTTCATTAACAGCATCAACAGAACCACAACCTACATCCGGAGATGTTCCTGTAACACATACCGAAGTTCAACCTACATCTTCTGAAGCACAAAATCAAGTAGATGGATACCATTCAACATCAGACCAACATGATGAAGAATTTGACTACTTCATTGATTATCCATCATACTTGGATCGATGTACATTAACACACATTACCAACTTGGAATCATTCATTCCAGTTGCAACAATTCCTACAACCAGAATTCATAAGGATCACCCAATTGAAAACATAATTGGTGATCTTCATGAAAGAACCACAAGAAATCAAGAGGGAGCAGCCAATATTTGCATCTTCTCCTGTTTTCCATCTCAAGTGGTTCCACCCAATATTACAGCTGCACTTAAAGATACTAGCTGGATTGAAGCTATATAAGAAGAGCTTCACCAATTCAGATAGCAGAAAGTCTAGAATCTAGTTGATTTGCCTGAAGGCCAATATCCAATTGGTACAAGATGGCTTTTCAAAAACAAGCTAGATGACAGAGGCATCATTGTAAGAATCAAAGCAAGGCTGATAGCACAAGGCTATACTCAAGAAAAAGGAATAGACTATGATGATGTTTTTGCACCAGTTGCAAGGATTGAAGAAATCAGAGTTTTTCTAGCCTATGCTTCATATAAGAAATTCACATGTTACCAAATGGATGTAAAATGTGCTTTCTTATATGGTAAAATTGATGAAAGAAGTCTATGTTGCTCAACCTCTAGGCTTTGAAGATCCTGATTACCCTCACAGGGTATACAAGCTTGACAAAGCTCTGTATGGACTTCATTAGGCTCCAAGGAAGTGGTATGAGATATTATCATCCTTTCTGCTGAAGCATGGATACAAAATAGGAACAATAGATCAGACTCTCTTTCTCAAGCATGAACATCAAGATCCTTTGGTGGTTCAAATATATGTGGATGACATTATATTTGGATCAATAAACAAGAGATTGTGTGAAGATTTTGAAGCATTGATGAAATCTGAGTTTCAGATGAGCTTTATAGGAGAATTAACATTCTTCCTTGGATTATAAGTTCATTAGAAACCAGATGGCATATTCATCAACCAAGAAAAGTATATTCATCAAGTACTAAAGAAATACACTCTTGCTTATACATCTTCATGCAAAACACCAGCATTAACCATAGATAAGATTGTACATGGTCCTAAAGGGAAGTCTATAGGTCAAATATTATGTTGATCAATGATAGGATCTTTAATGTACTTGACTGCCAGCAGACCTAACATTATGTTTATTGTTTGTATTTATGCAAGGTATCAATCTGATCCAAAGCAATCATATATGAATGTTATGAAGAGGATATTTAGATATCTTCACACACCAATTCATATAGATAACTCAGCTGCTATGTTTATCACTGCTAATCCAATGCAACATAGTAAAACAAAACACATAGAAACCAGATACCATTTTCAGAGAGATTGCTCAGAAAAGGGTTTGATCAAGTTGATCAAAGTAGAAAAAAGGGTCAGCTTGATGATCTATTTACTAAAGCCTTTGATTCAGTAAGATTTAATTTCTTAATTGAGTCCTTAGGCATGATCAACTTTGATTAATTATCATAGCAAAGAAAAACATGATATGTCCTTCAAATTATTCCATATAATTAAAATAAAAAATTATTCTCCTGAAAATATGCTTTCATGAATAAGTATTTCATATTATGGGAAATGATAGTACACTATCCTTAGTTTACTATCCTGCTTTATACTTATAGTAAAGACTGATCAGAAGTGAATTGATATGTTAGTAGGTTCAACCTGAGTAGAACATAAACAAGTGCATGCTTAACATAATGTCAAGATCACAAATTATGGAAAATTACATTTAAGGATCAAGCAAGTATGTCTTATCCTGATGTGATCTCATTAGTCATAAAAACACTCTATGCATGCCACTTTATAGGCTCTATCTTTGCTTATCATATAAATGAGCAGCTCTGCTTTGCGTGAGCAATGACCTGGTGATCTGATATTGATCCTCATCATCCCTTTGTTTTATGTAAGTAAAGACCTGGGTTAAAGGCACCTCTGCTTTGCAGAAGCAATGACCTGGTGACCAGATCATGATCATTTAATAAGTTCCAAAATGGAACAGCTCTAAATAGAATCCAATGTGGTTAACTGTATATTAGATTAAAGAGCATAACATCAGCATTAATAAGATTTCAAAGAAATCTTAAGATAAGAGTTTATGAGCTAAGGCACATAGTCTAAAAGTGTGAAAAACAATGATGAACTGATTCACAAATGGAGGACAAACTCTAATGTGAATTGAAATAGAATCCATATTCGTCAATCTTTAAACAATACCAAAATATGATAAACAACATGCCATGTTGAACATATATTCTTGTTTGAATTTATGTGGACCATAATACTTGCAATCAGTACTAGATCTATGTCTACTATTTAAATTAAAAAAAATGCATTAGAAAGGTTCTAAATGTTATTTATATGATCCCAAGATAAGTTTCATATGTTTGTAAATATATTTAATTTCTGCTTATATTCAAAAACACAAAAATATTTTTGTTTTTCTCTTTGTTGGGCAGAGTATAGTATTTTTCATGCTATTCTCTAATTAAATTTATGCTAAAATTCATTATTAAGCATAAAATTAGGGGAGAGTAGTAATAAATCAGTATAAAAATGAGTTTATCAAAATTAGTGAAGAAAATTAGAACTTGAGCAACTATTTTGGCTGCTGGACATCTATCATGTGAAATTCTTGCAAATTGCCATGGAACAAAGTCAACAAGGTCCAACAGCAATAAATGATCTAATAATATCTTAGAATCATACAACAAAAAGGATAAACTTTAAACCTTCAGCAAACTTTTATCCTTCAGCAGAAATTACAGTGTAATGTTGCTTTTCAGCAGTTGCTACAGTGTAAAATTTAACAAAGTTAAAATTTGCCCCTCCGTAGATTGGTAAACAGCGGATGCGTTCACATTTTAACAAGTATGATTTCTTTCCATAACATTGTTAACCTATGGATAAGTATATTATACTTCTGTAGATTTTATGTAGAAGATAAATTAAAATTTGTCTTCCGTACAAGATCTGCGGAGGAATTAACTTCCTGCAGAAGACTAAATTTATGCGGAAGAACAAATTACTCTGGAAGGGTAATTAGGGTTGAGGGTCGCACATCATTAAATAAGATTTAAATAATATTCTAAGAGGATATAAATAGTGTTGACCGTTGTCATTTTTATTCACTTTTCTCAAAATCATTTTTCAAACCTAATCCGCGAAAAACCCTTAAACCTTTTGCCTTCGATCATCAATCACTCAAAATAGCCTTTCATAACAAGAAAGAACAATAAAATCTTGATTGCATTCCATCATTCGAACATTATCATCGAGGTAAATCATTCGTTATGCATCAAAATCACTGTTGATTCTGAAACGTCATCGAAACTCTTCAACTTCTTAAAAATTTTAAGATTTTTATTTCAAGTTTGAATCATTAAATAATTGTTTTTTTATATTCTTGTGCATTGCAGATGGCTAATCGATTTGCGAAAGAGCACAATGTATATGCATTCCTCAATCCTGATGATCCTATCACTTAAGGATGCAAAGAAATTTTTGGCTATCTACGAAGATCAAGATTGTTTTATTCCCTAACTGCCGACCCAGTAATCTATCAAACTCATGTGATAGATTTCTAGAACTACGTAAAAGAAGAAGAGGAGAATGGTGACTACGTAAATGGTGAGATCAAGAAAGGGAGATTATGCAATCCATATAGATTCCTTTGTCATACTTATTTAAAATGTATGTCAAACCAGAAGTCTGGATAGGATAGATTTTCAAGTCATATCTCTTCAGGGATCATTGAAATTTTTGAAGGAAGAACATACAACTACTCAAAGTACATTCTTGGATGTCTGTGTGATTAGATGGAAGTGCAGAAATCTAATAAGATATACATGTTTACAAGATTTCTTTAACTCATTATCAATGACTCCCTACCACACATAGAAAGTGAAGGTGAAGTGTTTATTCAAGCACATTTGGGGAGATCTATGCTGAACAAAGCAGTGGAAAGTATGAAAGCGAAGATATGCCAATGTTTGCCCATATTATTGATGAACATGCTGACATTCCCCAAGAACTAATTTACATTAAAGAACTAGATCAAGAAGCATGATCTAAAGAATCCCCTGCACAAACTGAGCAAGATTCTCATTCACTCCCACCATCTCCCATACATCATGAAGCAATATCATCACCAACATAACCACCATCACCAAAAAGTGATTGTACACAACCCATCTTTCTCAGTCAACCACCATCTTACATAAACACTGTTGTAACTAAACCATTACCATCAGACAGTGATCACACTCAACCTATTTCACTCTCATCTTCTAAATCATCTCCAAACACTGAAACTACAGAACCCATTTCACCCATTCTACCATCTCCACAATAAGAACATGCCCCAATCCCAATTTCCCCAATTGTTGGATCCAATTCAACCACTGAAAGCCATACTCCCACTAAAGTGATCAACTTTGTAGATGATCATGATGAAGAGCATGATGAAGATACAGAAGAGTTGTGTTTAGAAATCAAACAAGAACAAGAACAGGAAACAAAACAAGTGGCTAAGAGTGGAGAAAAGTTTGTTGATGTTATAGATTATCATGAAAATGATTTGAATGAAGATGAGATTAATGTCAGTAAAAGCTTTCTTATGGTTAAATACAAAAATCTGATCATCAAATCAAACAAAAGATCAGAGAGGCTGAGAGAACTGAAGGGAGTTTTGAAAGAAAAAGATGTTTGGCTAACTCTACAAGAAGGCTCAATCAAAAGACTGAAAGAAGATGCTCAAACTGATCATGAAGTTATTGATGCATTGAATCAGTTGGTGAGAGAATTGAAAGAGTCTATGGAGAAAGAGAAGATAAAGAAGGAGCAGCTTGCTATAGAAATGAACAAAGCCAAAAACACCATTTCTAAACAAGCTGAGCTTCTGAAATCAAAGGATGAGGAGATTGATTCCCTGAAGTCAAAGATAACAGCTCTTGAATCAACTACTTATCTTAAACAAACTGAAGAAGACTCTCAACAACCAACAAAATCAACAGCTCTTTCGAAGAAACAAGAGACCACCATCATTCAATACATCAGGAAGATGAAGTACTTGGGAAAGATAGAGAAGGAAGACGTGGAAGACTCACCTAAAAGAGCAAAAACAATGTCTCCTGAGCACACCCCATCAGCTGATTTATCCACCTTAAAGCCAATTGAACACAAGCAGGATGAAAGTGATGCTGAATGAGAAGAACTCACAAAGAAGAAACTCCTAAGGCTGCTGAAACAACAGCATCTGATGAACTGCTCTCCACACAAGACATCCTTGAAGAGAGACCCGAATCTACAATGTTCATTGACCTTATTAACAAAGGGTTTCTATATGATATGCTAGAGAGGATGAATTCGGATGAAATGAAGCAAGCCATCAAAGATTTAACTGTGGCCAGACTAATGATTTAGAGATGCAACTATGATACTTTCATCAACTTTCAAGCAACAGAAAAGCTAGAAAAGCAATTGGGTCATTATGACACCAAACAGCTGAAAAGAAGAAACTTGATTTTCTGGTTACAAAACCACAACCATAAATTCTATGATTTAAGAGACTGATCTTTGGAAAGAGATGAGACATAATGGAGTATGTGATAAAAATTGAGTTGCGGACTGGATTCAAATTTAGAACAGAAGCTCCAAATCAAAGTCATGCCCATCAATCAACTCCTGCTGAGCCCATCATTATAGAAAGTAAAGATATGCACAAGGGAAATGAGAAAATGATTAGAGAGTCAAGCGAGGTTATTCCAAGCAAAATGTGGCCACTTGGAACAACACTGAGAGAAGTTACTAAACAAAAATCCACATTGATTCAACTCTTTGATCACATCACAACTCCCAGGTCGTATGAAGAATATTAGATCATTGCATGGAAATATGATGCTGACTAGGATTGTGCCATCATAAAAAGAGCATCTAGGATGATTCATTACTTTCCATTGATTGAATTAGTCATCTCACTCCCAGATGTTGACCTCAAACACTTCAGAGCTTACCAATCACTAACTATCGCCTTAAACTCATCCCAGGGTAAGTCGTTGGCCATTGCCTGACCCAACATTTGGACCTGGGCATTCCACCAAGAAAGTGTTACGCCCTCTAAAGTCCTAGTCGCGTACTTTACTTGGTCAACCGGCGGGCAGTTGCATTTAGCGAAGATTGATTCAGTCTTGTCAAACCAACTAACCAGTCCAACAACACCTTCAGCTCCACTGTAGGTGTGGGGCTCACAATCTAGAAAAGTCTTGTAAGTACAGGGTGTGGTCATATTGGCTATGCAGCGGGCATTTGTGCAGCATGCACTGCAGCCACTGCCACCTGCACATGCTCATTGATCAGAGCAGCCAGTTCTGTAGGGGTCACGTTATTCACTCCCACGTTGTGCCCACGTCCAACGCCACATCCAGCGCCACATCCATGACCACATCCTCTACCACTGACTACCATTTTTACTTTACATTCACAAACACCAAAAGTGAGCGATATGTAACATATTCATCTCATTAAAGCATAGTAAATAGTAAGAAAATATAACAGTTCATCAACCACAATATTTATAACCAAAATAATAATCAAAGAGAAATAGATTGTAACCAATCCACAAAATGTTCAATCAATGTCAAAAATTTTAGCTTTTTAGTTGGGTAGAAAACAACCCTTCCCATATAGGTTTTTAAAAGAAAAACACTACGTAGTCTAAGTCAAATGAAAGTGAAGATCAGTCTAGGACATCGGATCCATCACTGTCTTCCTCCATCTAATCGGGCTCATCTTCCTCTGTCAGGACTTCCTCCGGTTCTTCCTCGGGGTTTTCTTCTTCCTCTTCTTCTGGGGCTTCCTCTGGTTCTTCTTCAGGGTCTTCTTCTTATTCAGGCTCAACCTCGGGCTCCATAGCTATGTGCATAGCCGTAAATTACGCCTCCAAGACAGCAAGTCTCACCCCATGATCATGTATGGTGTCGGCTCGAGTCTCTGATCGATGAGTCGTCTGAGCCATCCTGTCAGTCAAAGTGCATTGATTTTGATAGCACTTATATTGTAGGTCTTTCACCTCAGCCACTTCCTTCTTTGTTTCCCGCATCTGATATCATAGTTTAGCGACCAACCTAGTAAGCCCCTGAGTGCGTAGTTTTTCTATGTCCAACACAAGTAAAGCTGCAATCACCTGTTCGGTAGATTGTTTTATTGGAGGGAGGGAAAGTGTAGACTGCTCAGAACTATTCCTAGTCTTTAGCCTCTTAGTAGGCACGCGCTCCCTATACATCATGTGGTCCATATAATCAGGATAATAGCTCCAATCCCGTGGGGCATCGCGTTCCATTAGCGTGAACAGTTGATCCTAATCCATCTCTCCAGGAGGATAGTCAAGTCGAGGCCACTCAGGTGTTTGGTCGGGTACAGGAGGAGAAGGAGAGGGATCAGAATGTGTAGGGGAATCAGAACCTGCAGGTCTCTTACCTTCAGCTTGTGAAGATGATGCCATACTACAGAGTACGTGATGTGTATGCCAATGAGTATAGAGTAGGGGAATAAAGGAGAAGTAACTAACTATGTGCGGTTATAGACTAGTGTGTATGTAACCTAGTTCCCTATAACCAATGGCTCTAATACCAATTTGTCGCACCCTTAAAATCCACATGCGGGGTTTTACTGCAAGGCATGTGAACAAACCAGGATCCTAGTCATTAGTTACTTAGACGACGCTATATGCAACGTTTAAATAAAATGCAATCAGAGTTCAAAACTGAAAACTGTGCGAAAGAGTTTGTAAGTAAATCAAACCCAAGGTACTTAAAATGTAACATTGGCAAAAACACACGCCAAACCATTATTTAAAACGTATAAATAATAAAACAAATGTCTTGAGGCAATAAGAAACTTTGCAAAGCGTGTTGGGCTATGATGTGCTCCTACTGGCAATCAGAGTGGTCGACCTGAGAATAGCATACTAAAAAAGTCAACAAAATGGTTGGTAAGTTCAAGAGTTTGTGTTTAACATAAACAGTAATAGTTATAAAACATAAGAGGTGCAATGAATTAGATAGCTAATCTAGATTCATAAGTAATAACAAGAGTGATATCACGATCGAAACTAACATGTGTTTCGTTTGTTTGCCTCCCATCACAACCTACCAAGTTGTGACGATGTTTGTGTTTAGGACAATATTGCACCCGTTTGACCTCGAGTTGCACGGGTGGGGCTTTTCAGGCCTTGTAGTACTACCCAGCATTTCCCGCTAGTTACTAACATTAACGATCTGAAAGTGTGAGGACTTTCAAGGCAAATTACACTATTTTACATTATACACAACTACAACAATAAAGTGTTTGTAAACAAGTATGCTATCTCCCCCAAAAGAGAGAATGTTTAAATATGGGGCATGAACTCACTTGATGCACAACTAACGACAATAAAGGCTAATAGTGAGCGGAAAGAAAACCTTCAGATGTAACCTAGAACACACAAGGACATAAGTACATAAGTATATGTACTCAGAAAAACTTAACAACCCTAGGTGCTCAATAAACATGTTGACCCAAGGTTTTGAAAACAACACTCATTTGACCTAGTTGACCCGTTTGATCCGTTGGTGACATGTTAATTGAAATTTCATTTTATCAAGTGTAGCAATCCATCATACATGCCATTCATACAAGTTCTTCACGTACGTCACATCTTCAACCTCTTGTTCTACCAATATCACCATAGAACCTTATTCTATCATACAACAATATTCATACCGATCAACATGCTCAACAATGATCTATTACAATCCTAAACATAATCCTACAATTTCCTAACTAACTCCATCATCATGTACAATCCATAAAAGTCTAAATTTACCAATTGACCAATCAAGTGTCCATACAACTCAATTAACACATTCCATCATATTAGACACCATCAATAAACATTCTAACATGACCCTAACATCATGAAAATGCCAAATTCACCATATCCAATGATCGTTCAAATTAAAGTTTCCCTTTTAGGAAAGTAACATCCCAAAGTCAATCCAACACTCAATTCAATCACGAATTCATCAACACAATACCTATTCAAGCTCACAACTATCATTTAGACATGTTCAACATCATCACGTTATCATAATTCACCAATCTCATATCTAAAAGTTTCTACTTTTAGTAAGATATGAACTACATGATCAATTCTTGGATTTCTAGCATAATTATCATAATTCCAACATTCATACAACATCATTAACTTCCTAACATCATCAATTCATCATCAAATCATCAAGTTCATGCAAAAAAGTTACTATTATTAGTAAGGTATGAACAACGCATCAAAACCACAAATTTCTTGCATAATCCACGTAAACTAACATCAATACAACCTAACTAACATCATACAATCATCAAACAGCATAAAAATTCAACATTCATCACCAATTCGAACTAGGGTTCGGCCAACACCCAAAAACCATGAAAAACTAATCTAAATCTAACCTTAAATCGTGTAATGATCAAGAATTAAAGTTTCTAACGTGTTGTAATGCTTGAATTCGATCAAAATCGGGTCCCTCTTGCTTGTTCTTGGCTGAAATCACAATATGTGTGTATGTATGGGGGTGGTTGCCGCCGAATGGGGGGTGGGGGATTAGGGTGGGGGATTAGGGTGGGGGATTAGGGTTGGGTTATTTTGTTAAGTTTTAGTTTTAGTTAATTACACTTAACCCCCTATTATTTATATTTTATTAAAATTAATCTTTTTAACACTTTTTAAATAGTTTTAGCTACCAAATACAAACATTATTAATCAATAATCATAATCATATACATTCTCGATCAATCACAAAACACATGGATTATATATATTACACGTAGTCACGTTATCGCGTAAAATTCACAACTAATATTTAAAAATCCATAATCACATAACCATGCACTAATAATCAACATTATTAATTAGGTTATTATTTGTTTATCATAGATCATTATTATTAATTCACCAACGTTCAACGGCAACTAGTGTGTGCTCATGACACTTGTATGCAAGACCTAATGAAACTAACGGAGTTGAGTAATGTAAAATTACCGGATGTCACAACCTAACACTATCAAACTAACACAATAACATCAATATCATGTTATCATGCACAATAGAAATAAGGTTCGTTTTTAGATAAAAAAAACAATGAAAGACTAGTTGAAAACTCACCTTAAACACGTTAATGATGAAGAAACGAACTTGCTAACACTTTGTGATAATCAAACCAATCCATAATTCAAACATTCTTGTGTGTGGAAGATGAAAATGGTAAGGGAGGGGGTACTCAGGAGGGTTCTCAGCCGCACGAGAATGCGGCAGGTTCTAGGGTTTTCTTTTTGCAACTTGGTAAGATAATTCCCTTTTAAACTCTTGTTTTATTTATAAATTGCAAAATTCATTTTTAAAGTTTTTAAATATTTTTCATTCCATATGATAAAACTTTAATAAATCAACTAATAACATGAAAGTCAATTATTAATCACCATTCATGAACATTATATAATTCGCATAGTCTCGTTGCAAAGCATAATTCATAAAATAACACTCAACATCATGATTCACGTAATCACATGATAATTCTTAACACTATTACTCTAGTTAATACTAGTTAAGCTGATATTAATTATTTGTTAAGTGACCAACGTTTAACGACAACTAGTGTGTGCTTACGACACGTGTATGGAGGACTTAACGGAAATAACGGAGTTTTGGTAACGGAAAATTACTGGATGTCACACCTTACCTTAGCCCATGAAAGAAGCTCATTCACTATTATTGGACTGTCAAAATGTTACCCCCTGAAGAAATGCCATCTGAGTGTTACAAATCAAGTCAGTGATAACCAGATTCAATCTATTTATTAGCACCTTTGATATGGCTTCATATATAACCCATATCATCAACGTGATTGCTTTGTATTGAGAATAATTTTCTAGATCTTGCCTTTTTGCAATTAGGAAGATAAAACTGGAATTTACTCCCCTGTTTAGTTTACCAGACATATGAAAATAATCTATTGTTTCTTAAAATGCAAGTTGAAGTTACGACCAAAAGGACTAGATGAATTTAATAGTAAATCCATCAGGCCCGGTGCTTTTTTGTCACCGGGGGTTCCCAAATTGTCATCTTAATTTCTTCAATGGAAAAGGGGCAATTAAAAGTTGTGCTTTATTAGTGGATATCATGTTGAAGTCTAGACGACCTAATATGGGTAAGAAAATAGTAGGCATCTATCTAAATTTTAATGTAAAAAGTTTCTAGCTTCAATTTTTTCAATCTTAATGGATCCGTAATCCATGAATCCCACCTCTCAATACCATTGATCTGATATGTTAGAAGTCTGTTTATTAATGATCCCGTGAAAATAAGAGGAAGTTTCATCTCCAAGGGAGGCTCTTTTGATTTTTGTTTACGAACATCTTCATTAATCTTGTCCAATTCTTCTATGAGAAGCAATATTATTTCATTTCTCTCCATTTCTAATAGTAATCTATTATCGGTTACTTGTTTTTCGAACAAATTCTTAATGACCTCCTATCTTCTTTTCTCTTTTTATTTTTTTTTCTTTTCTTTCTCATAACCATTTCTTTATTCTAGATTGATTGTTCATTACTTTCTCGAATAGAAGTATATCTGCCTCCATCCACCTCAATTGAAGCCACATTTAATCCCTTTTGTATAGCCGCTTCTAATCCTTCCTACTTCCCCAAGCATGAAAAAATTGTATAATTTGAATTCCACTTGGCTAAAGATAAAACCACTGGATTATGGTCCAAAAATATATATATATAGTTTTGGTGGAGTAGTGAGAGAAGCGACAGGCCATCTAAAAATGAAAGATTTTGGGCCTGGAGAATATGCTCCTGTATCTTCTTTTCTGTCTAATTCCTCACCTGGCCCAACAGAATTAGATTTAGTGATTGGAACCTAAGTCCTTCCTGTGTGTGTATTCCATTTCCAGATGGTAATTAATGAGATCAGGATCTCATCTGTAACGTCTTGATTCAACCGTTCCTCTTCTACGAGTTCCTCTTCTCCGCATATCATCAATCGACTCGACTGATGATTGTCTTGACAGTATGATTCTTTTTTCTTTCGAAATTACATTAACATTTATTACCAAGGCCATGGAGGTGCCCAAAAACTTGGTTCTTCATTTCAATCACCCTTATATCTTCATCTCCTTGACTATATATTGTACTAACCTTGTGAAGGGTATGGGTTGGAGTCTTACTAGGTGCAATATGCTTCAACTGGGTCAAGGGTTTTACCACAGTGGACCTTTGGGTGGTGGATTTCCCTTGGAATGGTGGGCGAGCCAGGTCACCAGCGCTGTCTGTATTCGCGGGCGTGGGTGGCCTTTCGCCAATGGGTTTACCCGGGTGTCCGGGCTTAAAAATTATTCGTTGGCCGTTCAAAAAAAACTGTAATACAACGTACATCTGCCCTCGAAAAGGTCAACAGCTAGCCAGCAAGGAAGCTTTTGATTTTAGCACCACCTTTCCTAATTTTTTGTTGTTCAAGATTTTCTCTAAACTTGATTTTTGTTTTGATTTTATAGCTGAAGCATCTAAGTTTTCTATAAATATAAGCAAGATCATTAGACCTTCCCGATACTTTAATGTTTTGTGACATGCACTTACATTCATGAGTTAAGGATTGGTCTTATTTAATGTTAGGTTATCTTTAACCTTGGTATACGACTCTTCTTTTGTACCAATCTTCTATACAAGGAGGAGAAGGTGTGATCTTAGTATCTCTATGCTATATATGTTCCATATCTTTTAGATCTCTGATTCCCCATTATGATGTCTCTGAAAGAGAAGAGAGACTACTTCAATTCTTTTCTCCCCTATTATTCTATAACTTTTCTTCCCCTTATCCTTCAAGTTGTCTCGGTCGCATCTTGCTACATTCATGTTTATTTGTCTTGCATCCAGCTCCTTCGACACGTGACCTATATCCATCCCTCTTCCTTATGTATGTCTCTTTTGTTTGTCTTTGTTGGTCTCCATCCCATTTGATGTTTCTTCGTGTCCCGTCCATTTTTACATGTAGGATAATTACATTTGATTGATTATTAATTAAAGAGTAAATTACCATTTGCATCCCTGACGTTTGTTCATTTTAACCCTTTGCATCCCTATAGTTTCAAAGCCTCGATTTGCACACCTGACGTTTATAATTTTAACCGTTTGCATCACTTATGTTTTTATTATGTAACAATTTGAATTAAATTACTAACGGTGTTAATCAAGTCTGTTAAAAAGCCCCACATTATTTGTCTTTTATAAGGGTATTCTTGTCATTTTCTTTTAATCTTATTTTTTTTATTTTCATAATTTTATTCATTTCCAACCCACCTATAAACCCTCTGCTTCCATTAGACCCTCTGGTTAACCATCTGCATCACCACCTACCCCTCCACCATATCAACCCACTAACCACCACCACTACCATCTCGGCCTTCTCTACCGCCCACCGGACCTTATTCTCCGACTCCTCCTCTGCCCCCACCCACAGCCTCACCACCACCAACAACCAACAACAACTACGAGGTATCTGGTGGCCCCTTTGGTGTCAAAGACAGTGTCAAGGCCGCGGGCCCGCTTCTAGCGCTTATCTGATTCTTAGTGTTCCTATTCATATGGAGTGTGCCTGAAGCTTTAATAACTGCTGAAATGGGCACAATGTTCCCAGAAGATGGTGGTTATGTAATTTGGGTGTCTTCTGCTTTAGGCCCATATTGGAGGTTCCATCAAGGTCGGATGAAATGGCTCAGTGGGGTCATTGAAGACGAAGAACGCACTCACCACAAAATCTCAGATCTCGTCACCACAAAAAAACAAAAACCTGCAGATCTAACACAATCGAAGGCGTAACGCAACGTACATGAAGACAAAGAACACACTCACAGGCCGTTTCGGTTTGTTCGGATCCTTTGCCTCATTCTCCTTCTTCTCTGGCGCTTCCTTCACCGCCGGAGCTTCTTTCTTCTTCACCGAGAGCCTAAACACACAAATCACAGATGAGGAGGGGAAGGTTGGGGGGGGTGGGGGGGGGTGGTTTTAATAAAGTGGGATTCAAGGGTATTTTTGTCAATTTACCAAAAACTAACGGTTAAATCTAATGGCGTCAGGGTTAGGACTCAAATGGATATAAAAATGAAACGTTAGGGGTCAAATCGAGACTTTAAAACTACAGGGATGCAAACGGTTAAAATGAACAAACATCAGGGATGCAAATGGTAATTTACTCTTAATTAAATTGATGACTTATAATGTTTAATCATCGATCAATGGGTGTTTGCTGGACGTATGTTCACTTTAAGTGGTTGATTGCTAAAAAAGTTGGATCAGTGTATCGATAATTAGTAGTTTTGAATATGGATATATATAACTATAAAAGTCTATGTGTACATTTAACATGATTAAACATGTATATGATGATACCAAATCAATGTTATTCTTTTTCCGCGAGACGCAAGTGACTCCCAAACATAATCATTAGAATTCGTCAATGATATTATTTCATCAATGTATTTTTCAAAATTATTATGTTCGTGAAAACACAATGAGATATTAATCATTGTATTTTAACGTTTTATATCATTTTGTGTTATTTTGTCATTGATTTTATGTATTGAATTAATTAGTTGTTATTTTATCAGTGTGTTTTACATAGTACAAATATGCAATAATGTTATTTCATCATTACGTTTTTTAAATTTTATTATTTAAGAAAAACACAATACTATTCAGAAAAACAAATAACAAGCAAAAGATACATTGAATTGTACTAAGACACAATAACGAGTAGAATTTATATGAGTAGAAAAAGTAAATAAAAATAGTCTTGGCTTAAATACCCATTTAATATTTTTATAAGGATACCGTATTCGTTTTATATTTTTATGGTATAATTTGTATTGAAAATAATATCATATATAAAAGGTATAAACATTTGAAGAAGTAGGAGAACTTGAAAAAGTAAATGAAAATAGTCTTGGCTTAAATACCCATTTAATAATATTTTTTCTTATAATTTGATTACATTAATTAAGAATAATAATAATTAAGTGTTGGATCAGGTAATTGACTAACAAGACTTTTCTAATGATCAACAGGTGTTGCGCAATCTAAGTTAACTGCTTTATTGTCAAACACAAATACTTTGAGTAAAGGTAAATACACAAGATATTCTTTCAAATTATTCACTTGATTAATCTTTTCTGAGTATAAAGGTTTACAATTAGCAGATTACGAGTGGGTTTACAAGCTAACCTCAAAACTATACAAGTGAGAGGTATATATACTATGAAAGCTAAACACAAAGAATAAATCATTTTACATCTATTCCTAGTTTAGGGAAACATATGTACATCGTAGAAAGGCAATCGGCACATCAAAAGTTAGTAGATTCAGTCCTACGTTGTCTCTAAAAGTCAGAAGACAGCATCCGCCGGTGTACTTTGGCACAGACAGTCTTGTCTATGTAAAAGTTTCAAATTGAGTGTTGATATGCAGTCAATCAGCAGCTCGTCTCTTTCAGTACTGATCGTAGTGGTTCAGCACATGGCTGAATTCTGTAGTTGCCAGCCAGTGATGAATCTTTGAGTTATCGGTAGCTTTATCATCTTTATAGATCAACATTAGGATTACTTATTACATTTTTTATATTAAACATTTTTTATTCAACCCTAACATATCCAAATACAAATTAGTCTTTTTGTCTTTACAAAATTAACTAAGGGTGTGTTTGCTATGCCAAAGTTCAAAAGGATTTAATAGATTTGGTTAATGTGTTTGAATGATAGGAATTTGTTGAAATTGAAATTTGAATTCCATTCTTAACATATTTGGTCGGGAAAAGAATTGGAGTTGGAATTTAAATGAATTCCTAAAATTCATTCAAACGGAGGATTTTAAATTCCTTTCAAATATGAAAGGATTTAAAATTCAACTAACACTAGGCCCCGTCGCCGACCGCCACATACCACCCCTGCCCACCGCCAATCGACGTCGTCGACGACCATCATCGTCGCCTCCGACCATCATCGTCGCCTCCGACCGTCATCGAAGCCTCCTACCACGATAGCCATCCTCGCTGTCGTCTGCCCTCGACAACCGATCGACGTCGCCCTCGACCTCCGACCACCGCCGCCCCCGACCTTTAACCACCGCCCCCGACCTTTAACCACCGCTTCCACCTACCTCCAACCTTCACCACCAACCCTCACCACCAACCCTCACCACTATTCACCAACCCCTGCACGAGCCACTAAACTTAAGTGGTGATCGCTGCCTACAACCCAAAACCGTTTGACGTCCCACCCATGTCCCGCTTGTCGCCCTGACCGTGACAACCCAAACTCACCGAAAACTGATTGTGCCCGCAGCCATTGTCGATAATTGGCAGTCACCACTAACCGCACCCCCCGACAAATGACCGTCTCCATTGACTACACCCGTGATCTACCACTAACTATCATCGCTGACCGCATCGGTTTGGATGCAGTTAACGGATACTGCTATTGTCGGTAGCAGGCGTGATCGGTCGGTGGCAACAGCGAGGTGCGGTGGTTTTTCGACGACGGGCGCGGTCGGTGGCTGCGATTGATTGTCGGTAGCGAGGGCTACGCAACGTTGGTGGTATGTAGTGGTGGTGAATGGTAGTCGGAGGTGGCCGGTATTTGCAATGAGTGATAAATTTCAATTACTTTATAAGTGTTTTTTTTACTAAAATGCATTTAGAATTTAAATTTTTTTAATAGATTACAATCCTATTTAATTATAAATCATTTAAAAATATTGAATTCCAAATCAAATTCCTTTTAATTCAACTCTAATTCTAGTTCCAAGACATTTCACGAACCAAACGCCCCTAAGTCCTCTAATAACACCTTAAATCTACATATTTTATTATTACAAAATAAGAACGCTCATCCATTTAAAAATATTATTTTTAACAATTATATTGTATATATCTGCATTCACATACACACTTTAATACGAGATTTATTATTTAGTTGGGGTATAGTAAGCCATTATGCTATAAGTCTGAGTTTTGTAAATAGACACACATAAAAAGTAGGCATGTTCACGAGCCAAACTGAACCGAGCGGACCTTTGCTTATGCTTTGGCTCGTTTTCAAACCGAACTGAGCAAATCAACTTTTTTACGACTGATCTAAATCAATTGAACATTATCCGAGCGTTAAATTTTCGATCGAGCCTTGAGTGACACATACGAGCGACGAACAATTTGTACAACTCAACTACCTACTGTGTCATCCGATTTATATTGCAATGTGAGACGGCGACAATGTTGGATCTTATGTTTTAATGACTTCAAAAGCAGTCACATTTCATAACATATCATTTTCATGAATAACAATACGTTGTAACTGGCGCTAAGGCTAAGGATTAGCTAATGAGGCGGTGAACATATTGTAGAAAACAATATGTGAGAGCGGGAGATGATCGGCTAAAAGCAAGAGCAGGGTCAAAAATTTCTCATGGCGACTTGAGATTTCACTTTAATACTTAGTGGTAATTATTTTTGTTAGGTTGATTCATCTAATATGTGTAAATAAAATTGTATTTTTGTATATAGTAGGCCTAATCTTTTAGAGTGTGTGTGTGTGTATGTGTGTGTGTGTATATATATATGTGTGTGTGTGTGTATATATATATATATATATATCTACTATATAATACAAAACTCATGGGTAGATTAGTAATTTTTTTTTGTAAGACATTTGTAACAACTATTTTAATATTTGTCGTCTGATGTGTGCTGTACCATATACCATATACCATATACCACATATCGTCTGTTTGATTATATGTTTATTCGTTAGCGTTACTGCTTTTGCTATCGAGCCAGGGGTCTCTTTGGAAGCGGTCTCTCTACCTATCTAGATAGAGGAAAGACTCGCCACCACCTACCCCTCCCAGACCCTGCTCTTGAGTGGGACATACTGGGTTTGTTTGTTTGTTTGTTTGTATTTGTAACAACTATTTAATCATATGGTTTAAGTGTTGTTTGCAATTGTTCCTAAATTATCCTTATTTAATAAACTTATTTTATTAATACATGAGTTAATGAATATGATTAAATTCACTATATTAAGTATTACTTTATTTATAATAATTTAATTATATTTATATTTTTTATTTATATTTTTACTATTTACATTAAATATTATATTATTAACTAAATACTATTTACTAAATATTTACATAGTTATAAATAATAATAATAATAATAATAATAATAATAATAATAATAATAATAATAATAATAATAATAATAATATAATCAGTATTTAAGGCTGGTCGAAAAATAGACTAAGTAACAACGTTTTGAAGGTTAGATCGGAGCGGCCGGTCCGACCGGTCTGACCGGGGATCGGAGGGTGTACCGAACTGAGCAGCATCAGATTGTTTCACAATGCAAAAACCGGCCGGTTTATCTCGAGTTTGCAGTTGGGCCGGGAATCGCCGAATTTCCAGTTGGATCAGCGATGCTATCTTCTCTAAATCTGCAGCTCTCCTCGTCTTCTCCAGTCATCCCTCTCGACTTCTCCAGCCAAATCTGCCTCATCCGGTTCTCCCTGCGACTGTCTTTAGCTTTGATTGTTTTTCCTTTGCTTTGATTGCTTTTCTTTGTATTACTTTTGAGATGAAGAATGAAGAAGATGATTATGATTACAGAGAGAAGAAATGAGAGAAGAATGTAGAGAGTTAAATTAACTTTTTTATGTCTTGAAAATGAAAAAAGTTGTAATAACATTTATGTTTATCAGTTCTTTTTTGAAACTAAATAATAATATAATATGCTTTCACTTTTTATGTTTTACTTATTATTAATTTGCACTTACATAACTTGTTTTTTATAATTTATCATTTGTATATCCAAACATATATATATATATATATATATACATACAAATATATATTATTTTTATAATATTATCCGGTTCTTAGTTCCGTCCAACCAGTTCGACCGGTTTCAACCAGTAAACTAGTAACAAGACCGGTTTGATATCCGATTCGGTTTTAAAAACATTGCTAAGTAGTACTCACGCATCACACGATCTAATTCATTATACATGTTGATACATATTCATGTACCTAGTTTATGTTCTGAAATATAAAAGTGTTTCATGTCTTACACATGTGTAATCCAATGTAATGAAGTGATTGATTATATATAAAATGTATTGTGATGGTTATATGTGATTAATTATGTCATGTTATATTTATATTGATTGTAATTCACATATATGAACTAACTATATAGGTTTGATGTTGTTTTACATGGTTCTAAGTCAATAAGAACTTAGAAATATGTTTAACTTAGTCGTGTGGACATTCATGCTAATGGACCATACTTATGGCCCATACGCATGAATGAACCAAGCTTATGGACCAGTCGCACGACTGAACCAGGTGACTGGATCAGTCGTATGATTAAGACATAAGATTGGTTCAATCGCACGACTGAATCTTCAGTCGTGCGTATGAGTCAATCGCATGCTTCAGTCGTACGAATGAACACTAATAACCTATAAATACCACATAATTCGTGGAAAAAGGTAACACTTCGAATTACTTCATACTACTTCATACCCTAGCCGTCCAGAGCATCCCAAATTGCAAATCCAAGTTCATAGATCGTTCCTGATCGATTTCAATCCATTCTTAATGTTTGTTTCATCGTAAAATCGATCAGGTTATTCGTTCTCACTGATTGGATCGCTAATCAAATAGAATTTCGTGCTATTTGATCTGGTTACACGCTGAATCCGTTAGTACTCCGTACGTACATGGTCCTAACAAGTGGTATCAGAGCATAGGCTCGTGACTTTGCGTGGATTCAATTGGTTTTGGTGTCAAAACTAACGTTTTCATTCAAAAGATACACTTTTTCGCGTCAAAACATGTTTTTGCCGAGTCTCTGTGTCAAAATTTTCGTTCTTTAACATACGGCAGATTAGGGTTCGTGAAAATTCGCAATTTTGAGTCAAGTGTTCAAAAAATTCGATTTTTCCCGCAGCAGTAGCTTCAGTCGTACGATTGGCCCAATCGCACAACTAAATCCCATTCGCATAGTTCAATCGCACGACTGGACTCATTCTTACAGTTCATTCGCACGGTTAAATTATTCCATACGGTTGACCTCATTCGTCTTGTTCATTCGCGCAACTGAATCCAATCGCACGATTGAAGCCATTCGCATCCTTCAGTCGCACGGTTGAACAAGTTGGCTGTCCAGTCGCATAAGTCAATCTGTCATGTTCTTAGTTCATCTCCGTTTACTGCTGGAAAGGACTCATGCATCCAAAATCTTCTACTTCTGGAAAGTGAGATAGGGAACCATAACAAACCGCCAAAGCTGTTAACATTGGATGAATACCCACAATGAAAACAACGATTTGAAATCTACCTGAACGGAGTTGACCCTAATCTGTGGACGTCTATTGAGACTGGTTATGTGGTGCCAGTCAGTGGTAATGGGGTAAAGCTTACTTTGGGAGGAATGAGTGAATCCCAGAAGACTATGCAAATGGTGAAAAGAAAGCATATGCCTTGTTGACTCAGTAAATTCCAAAAGATATATTTCATCAGTTTTCTGAGAACAAACAGTCTAAGAAGCTATGGGAAGCCTTGGAAAAAGATACGAAAGCAATGCAACTCTGAAAGCACTAAAGGCAAAAGCTCTCAAGAAGGAATTCGACAATTTCTCACCAATTGGAATGGAGAGCTTAGATTATATCATCGACAGATTCTATCATCTGATGAATGAGTTGCACACTCATGGCGTGACCACATCCATGGAAGATAAAGTCTCTAGCTTTGCTGATGGTCTGCCAGACAAATGGGATCCATTTGTGTCAAATTTAAGGCAAAACGATATTCTTGCCACTTTAGACATAAATGATTTCATTCTGAAGTTGAGGGAGGAAGAGATGCGTCAGAAATACAAGTCAAAGAAAGGATCTTATGCTCATAATCCTTCACTCTACAACTCAGTTCCAGCTCCTTCTACATCAGGCGCACCGTTTCAAACGACATTTGTGTCTAACTCATCTGCACCTTCCTAAAGCAACTCTTCAGGAACCGAAACATCAGGGTCAACTAGCACCTAATATATTGTTCCTGAGGCAAATACTACCAAGTTAAAGACTGAGAATCTCGAGAATATCACCGTGAAAGTTGCTAAAGAACTGTAAGGCCCCGATCCCGGGCACCTTACGGTTGGTCATCATCACACGTAAAGCATACATTTGATGTAAACATAATGAAATAACGCAGCGGAATTTATAAAATATACATTCTCATTTCATCATAAAAGCTTTTACATCATTGTCTTGATTACAAAATACAAGCTTTTCCTTACATTGCTTAACTATACTATGATTGCTGCTGATGCATATTCCTCAGCAATCATAGGGTCATACAGCGACCTCTACCGAAAGAAAATAATAAAAAGAAAATATATTCTTCTTCGTTAAGAAGATATTAAATTCAAAAATATATTTTTCTTCATAAAGAAGATTTCTTAAATAATCCTGTTTATCAGGATTATCAAGAAATCTTGCACTTGCATACAACATGATGTGTTGCGCGCATTACGGGCCCACAACACATGATGTGGCAGCATAATCAAAAAGTGAATGCCATCCCAAAAGAGCTGAGTAGCCGCCTCGTGCCATCCCCAGCAACACTACCTGCCAACTGGAAAACACATAAAAGTCAGCGTTGCTGAGTGAGTTCTAGTTTTATAATAAAACATACTTTCAATCTCATTAACTGTTCTTCCATACATGTGTTCACACATCATACGTACACGTAGATAATATTATTATTATCTCATCATTCATTACTTACTTTCATTCGTGTACACTTCATCATTCTCGTTTACTTTCATACATACATACTTTACATACTTTCGTACGTACTTTACTTTCATTCATACATTCATTACTTACGTTCGAACATTCATTTCATTCATTCATACTTTCATTACTTTCGTTCGAACGTTCATTACATTCGGTGACATGTACAATACCCCCTTTCATCATACATACTACTGGTGCTGGACCTGTGGTGGTTAGCCACGAACATTGTGCACAAATGCTGATCCAGTCACCTGGGGTAAGTACATGCACCACTTATCTTTCACTTTACTACTAACATACGTTAGCCGAGTCTGTTGCAGCGCGCGGCTGCTCACCTCAGTGACAATCTTATGATTGCCTGCTAACCGAGTCTGTTGCAACACGAAGTTGCTCACCTCATTATCAATCTCAATGATTGACCCGATGTGCATCCTTCGGGGTAGCTAACCCGCACACCGTTGAGCTAACACCTGCCAGGGGTGTGCACCTCCTTCATTTGCTTGCAAGCCTTTCTTACTTTCGTTCGTTAATGCATGCATTCATTCATTATGTTCCTTCTTTCATTATCTTTCACTTTACGTTCTTATACATTCGTTATATTCGTTCCTTCATTCACGTAAAGTTATTAAAGATAAGACACATATACATAAGGAACATAAATACTTACATATCATCAATATTCACCATCTATCATGGTGACATCATACTAACATACATACATCATACATACACTTCTACATTCACTCACATCAGCCCTGTTCGGGCGACTGAACTTATACCAGTCGCATGTCCTCCATGCGACTGGGCCATGCGATTGGGCTATCATGCGAATGGGTACTCAAACGTGCGATTGAACCTCCTTCCGTACGACTAGACACTATGCGACTGGGCTATATGCAACTAACTCTTAACCGTACGACTGAACTACTCTGCGATTGAACTTATGCGACCGAAACCCTCAGTCGCATCACCTACCGTGCGATTGAGGCTCAATCGGGCGTCTGAGCCTCAGTCGGGCGATTGGACATCAACTAACACTCATTCGGCCGAATGGCCCTTCAGTCGCATAACCCTAACTGGGCAGCGACTGGAGTTCTTCATGAACAGCAGTCGCGAACCCCCACACCCAAACTCGTCTTAAACCCATTTTTAGCCCAAATCGACCCTCCCTAGTCTCAGGGGTTCATACTAGGACATCATACAAGCATATTCTAGTCCTAATTCATACCATAAACACATTACTCAAGAATTTACCCAAATGGGTCAAACTTTCACTATTTCAAAAATAGGGTTTATATGTGATTCCAGCCCCAAAATCGTTAGAAAACATGTAAATGAGGGGTCCTAGAACTCACATTATCAGGTAGGAGTTGATGAGCTTCGGTTTAGCTTGCTTCTCGACAATCGGTCAGCACTTTCCCTCTTTCTTCTCTGCTCTCGGTCGCTCTTTGCTCTCTCCCCGACTGAAGTGTTGGGAGGAGAGTGGAGCTGCTCCCCTTTTATACCCATAGCTCAGTCGCGTCTGGTCCAGGGGCGACTGGACCTTCAGTCGCATCAACACTATGCGATTGGACCCCAATCACACGTGTTCCATGCGGCTCATACTTCATTCGGGCGGTTGAACTCCAATCGTGCGGTTGAGCTTCAATCGGCCGAATAGCCATGCGGTTGAACCTCCAGTCGCATAAATCACAGGCGACTGAGGCTCAGTCGCATAGCCTACCAAAAAGTCAAACTTCCGGGTGTTACAAGAACATATGGATATTCTAGCTGTCGTTGTTCAATCTTATGATGGGTTAGTTGCTGGTAAGATTGGGAACTGTCATCTTGCTGACGAGGATTACGAGCAGGTTGACAAAATTGAGTTGGAACGCATGGATATAATATGGGCCTTGGCTAGTGCTGTTAGAAGAGACAAGAAGTTTGTAAAGAAGACGAGGAAAAAATTGGTTGCAACTAAATACACTACGTTTGGATTTGACAAAACCAAAGTTACTTGCTTCAATTGTGGAGAGAAGGGGCACTTCAAACGCGAGTGCACAAAGCCAAAGAAGACTAGGAATGGAAATCCTTTTCCCACGTTCAACCGTCAAGAAAAGGAGAAGGTTGGTGCTTCTTCAAGTAAAGATTCTAAGGCTTTGGTTGCACAAAGTGATGAATGACAAGACTGGTCCTTCCGATTTGTATCTGAGGGTGAATCCAATGTCGTAATTGTTGATACCTTGGATGATGGATCTTTAAGTGAGGGAGACATCTTAGCTGATCATGCAAGTTCAAATATCGAAGAAGCTAGGGATGTTATTGATCACTTGGTTGAAGAAGAGTTGAGTGCTGCTAATTCAGAATCTCAAGTCACTGAAGAATATGTCTCCCGCATCGGTAAGAAGTGAGCACTCTTCGTCAATCGATCCACAATCACCCAGATCGTATCATACCCTTTCGGGGTACGTGGCAGCTTTGTGATAAAATCCATGGTGATGTGCTCCCACTTCCATTCCGGTATGTCCAACGGTTGAACCTTTCCATACGGCTTCTGGTGCTCTGCCTTTACTTGCAAACACGTGAGGCATTTACTCACATACTCCACCACATCGTGTTTCATACCCGGCCACCAATAATCTTTCTTCATGTCTTGGTACATTTTGGTAGCACCGGGATGAATGGAGTATCGAGACTTATGAGCTTCATCCAAAATCTTCATTCGCAGATCCCCAAGACGAGGAATCCACATACGCCCAAACCGTGTTCTAACACCCGTTGCGTTCTCACTCAATTCTGCGACCAGACCTCTCATTCGTTCAGAGTTAAGATGTTCGTCTTTCAAGGCTTCATCTTGGAACTCTTTGACCTGTTTCATCACGTCGGAGGTCATGATTAGCTGGTACGCCTTCACCCGAATTGGCTCGGGCCTCTCCTTTCGGCTAAGGGCATCCGCCACCACGTTCGCTTTGCCCGGATGGTAATGGATCTCACAGTCATAGTCCTTTATAAGCTCCAACCATCGCCGTTGCCTCATATTCAGGTCTTTTTGCTCGAAGAAGTACTTCAAGCTCTTGTGGTCCGTGAAGATGGTGCACTTCGTCCCGTACAAATAGTGCCGCCAAATCTTCAACGCGAAAACCACAGCTGCTAGCTCCAAGTCATGAGTAGGGTAATTAACCTCATGAACTTTCAGCTGTCGGGATGCATAGGCTATCACCTTTCCTCTCTGCATTAATACACACCCCAACCCCGAGTAGGAGGCATCAGAATAAACCACCAAATCTTCACTCCCCTCGGGTAACGCCAATACTGGAGCTTGGGTCAATCTCGTCTTCAGTTCTTCAAACGCCTTCTCTTGAGCTTGACCCCATACAAATTTCACATCCTTCCGGGTCAACTTTGTCAGTGGAGAAGCAATCTTAGAAAAGTCTTGGATAAACCTTCGGTAGTAGCCCGCCAAACCCAAGAAACTACGGATCTCAGATGGCGTCTTCGGAGACTTCCATTGCATCACTGCTTCTATTTTCGCCGGATCGACCATAATCCCGTCCGGATTTACCACGTGACCCAAGAATTGAACTTCACGCAACCAGAATGCGCACTTGGAGAATTTAGCATACAACTTCTCCCTTCTCAACGTCTCCAGAACTTCGCGAATGTGACCGGCATGCTCAGTCTCGTTCTTCGAATAAATCAAGATGTCATCGATGAATACAATCACTGATTTATCCAACATCGGCCGGCACACTCTGTTCATCAGGTCCATAAAAGCAGCTGGCACATTGGTCAACCCAAACGACATGACAAGGAACTCATAGTGACCGTAGCGTGTACGAAAAGCTGTTTTAGGGATATCCTGCTCCTTCACCTTCAGTTGATGGTAGCCTGATCGAAGATCTATACGTGAAAACCAACTAGCACCCTGAAGTTGATCAAACAAGTCGTCGATCCTCGGCAAGGGGTATCTGTTCTTTACTGTCAGCTTATTCAACTCGCGGTAGTCGATGCACATCCTCATACTACCGTCCTTCTTCTTTACAAACAGGACCGGAGCACCCCAAGGTGAGATACTCGGTCGAATAAACCCCTTATCCAACAGCTCTTGTAACTGCTCCATCAACTCTTTCATCTCCGTCGGGGCCAATCGGTATGGTGCCTTGGCAACAGGTTGGGCGCCTGGTACTAAATCAATCTGGAACTCGAACTCCCTATCAGGTGGCAATCCCAATAAGTCTTCCGGGAACACGTCTGGGAACTCACACACAACCGCAACATCAGATAGTTGTGGTGTTGGCTTCTCTACATCCTTCACATAACATAAATAGGCGTTACATCCACGCCTCATACATTTCCCCGCCACTGCCATTGAGATCACCTTCGGAATCATAGTAACCCGATCCCCATAAACTGTCACTGGACTACCGTCAGGCGCTGTCAAACTGATCATCTTCTTGCGACACACAATGTTCGCCTCGAAATCTGCCAACCAATCCATTCCCAGCACTAAATCGAAACCGCCTAACGTCATCGCAAAGGGTTTAACTGGGAATTTGTGACCCTCCAGTTCTACATCGCAACCCTCAATTACCTCTGAAATCCTGGTGGTTTTACCTATAGCAGTCTCTACATCAAACGGCACATCCACACGCCTACTACTAACGGGCAATTTGGCACAAAAAGCAGCAGAAATAAAACTCCTACTGGCACCCGAATCAAATAATATAGAGGCTAAAGTTCGGTTCACCAGAAACGTACCGGACACTACATCAGGGTCCGTCCTAGCCTCTTCTTGCGTCATCGTGAATGCTCTGGCGCTTGCCTTCGACCCTTCACCCACTGCCTTCTTCCCGCCGGAACCCTCAGACCTCGGCTTCCTGCAATCCTTGTTCATATGACCACTTTCCCCGCAGTTAAAGCACCTCATCACCTTACACTCTTTAGCCATATGACCGGGCTTTCCACACTTGAAACATACATTCAGCCCCCATCTGCACTCACCACCGTGCTCTCGCCCACACTTCCCACACTTTCTCGATTCTGCACTTGTCACGACCACACGATGTTCATCAACCCGTGCCTTTTAACTACTTGTCGAAGTATCACCCCGACCAAACCTCTTTCCCTGCCACTTCCTCTCATCACTTCCCTTCTTACTGCCCTCAGATTTCACCAACGCAGCTCGTTCATCGTACAACCTCCCAGCTAAATCCACCGCCGACCTGAAAGTACTTGGTCGGGCGGAAATCAAATGCCAACGAATTTCAGCTGGCAACCCCTGAATATACCGGTTAATCTTGCGAGACACCGGCGTCACTTGCTCTGGCACCAACCGTGCCATGTCGTTGAACTTGGTGGTGTATTGTTGGTGGGTCATCGTTCCCGCCTCCAACTGCAGGAACTCTCTCTCAACTCTGTCCATCTCTCGACGAGGACTAAACTCCTCGATCACCATTCTCTTCAACTCAGCCCACTTCATTTTTCCAATGGCCCTGCTACCCTCGGCCTGGACAATATTGTCCCACCAGCACAATGCCGTCCCCGTAAACGAGTGGGTAGCAAACTTTACCTTTTTATCCTCCTAGCAGTCACTGATATCAAGGACCGCCTCCATCTCTCTCACCCATTGGTGAGCATCAGCAGCCGTACCTGAACCATCAAAAGTCGGAGGCTTGCATCTCATAAATTTCCCGTAATCACAACCCCGGGCTGTCTCCTTTACCTGTTCTTCCCCCTCTTCCTCTTCGTCATCGGACAGTACCGTTTCTGCCTCTGTCTGTTGCTGTCTACCGGAGGACCGATTCCTCCCCCGTCTATCATCCTCGCGTACCGCCTTTATCACTTCGGTCATTACAGACGGTAAGATCGTCTGCATAACCTGGTGCACTTCCTCGATCACTGCCTCTTTTACCGAGGCTCTCAACTTGGCGCTTTCGTCCGTCTCTTCCTGATGAGGAATCTCGTTCTCCTCACGAACTACTTTTTCTTTCCTAGATCTTCCTCGCGTGATACGCGGCTCATCACCACGTCCACCATCACGGGAAGCATCGGATGATCTATCACCCACCATCTTCTATCACACTGAAAGATTCAAACACCAACACGGTCATTCAAGGAAATAGCTCAGTTTATGTTAAGTATAGTAAGTCCCTAATTACAGTGGCCAGTTGTGATTAGCCACTTACTCTACTCTTCACACCCCGAGCATTACCCGTCCTGACTACATTAGTATCTAAGTCTAACAGTACACATAAACACATAACATGCGCACGAAATCATGATTAACTTTAATAAAAATACCTGATGGCACGCAACTACTCAGATGGCATTCTCTTCCTTTCTGTCCCATTTTCAGTTTAAGTTTAGGTTTATTTTAAAATTTTACCCATTTCACTTAAACTTTGGCTCTGATACCAACTTGTAAGGCCCCGATCCCGGGCACCTTACGGTTGGTCATCATCACACGTAAAGCATACATTTGATGTAAACATAATGAAATAACGCAGCGGAATTTATAAAATATACATTCTCATTTCATCATAAAAGCTTTTACATCATTGTCTTGATTACAAAATACAAGCTTTTCCTTACATTGCTTAACTATACTATGATTGCTGCTGATGCATATTCCTCAGCAATCATAGGGTCATACAGCGACCTCTACCGAAAGAAAATAATAAAAAGAAAATATATTCTTCTTCGTTAAGAAATATTAACTTCAAAAATATATTTTTCTTCATAAAGAAGATTTCTTAAATAATCCTGTTTATCAGGATTATCAAGAAATCTTGCACTTGCATGCAACATGATGTGTTGCGCGCATTACGGGCCCACAACACATGATGTGGCAGCATAATCAAAAAGTGAATGCCATCCTAAAAGAGCTGAGTAGCCGCCTCGTGCCATCCCCAGCAACACTACCTGCCAACTGGAAAACACATAAAAGTCAGCGTTGCTGAGTGAGTTCTAGTTTTATAATAAAACATACTTTCATTCTCATTAACTGTTCTTCCATACATGTGTTCACACATCATACGTACACGTAGATAATATTATTATTATCTCATCATTCATTACTTACTTTCATTCGTGTACACTTCGTCATTCTCGTTTACTTTCATACATACATACTTTACATACTTTCGTACGTACTTTACTTTCATTCATACATTCATTACTTATGTTCGAACATTCATTTCATTCATTCATACTTTCATTACTTTCGTTCAAACGTTCATTACATTCGGTGACATGTACAATACCCCCTCTTATCATACATACTACAGGTGCTGGACCTGTGGTGGTTAGCCACGAACGTTGTGCACAAATGCTGATCCAGTCACCTGGGGTAAGTACATGCACCACTTATCTTTCACTTTACTACTAACATACGTTAGCCGAGTCTGTTGCAGCGTGCGGCTGCTCACCTCAGTGACAATCTTATGATTGCCTGCTAACCGAGTCTGTTGCAACACGAAGTTGCTCACCTCATTATCAATCTCAATGATTGACCCGATGTGCATCCTTCGGGGTAGCTAACCCGCACACCGTTGAGCTAACACCTGCCAGGGGTGTGCACCTCCTTCATTTGCTTGCAAGCCTTTCTTACTTTCGTTCGTTAATGCATGCATTCATTCATCATGTTCCTTCTTTCATTATCTTTCACTTTACGTTCTTAATACATTCGTTATATTCGTTCCTTCATTCACGTAAAGTTATTAAAGATAAGACACATATACATAAGGAACATAAATACTTACATATCATCAATATTCACCATCTATCATGGCGACATCATACTAACATACATACATCATACATACACTTCTACATTCACTCACATCAGCCCTGTTCGGGCGACTGAACTTATACCAGTCGCATGTCCTCCATGCGACTGGGCCATGCGATTGGGCTATCATGCGAATGGGTACTCAAACGTGCGATTGAACCTCCTTCCGTACGACTAGACACTATGCGACTGGGCTATATGCGACTAACTCTTAACCGTACGACTGAACTACTCTGCGATTGAACTTATGCGACCGAAACCCTCAGTCGCATCACCTACCGTGCGATTGAGGCTCAATCGGGCGTCTGAGCCTCAGTCGGGCGATTGGACATCAACTAACACTCATTCGGCCGAATGGCCCTTCAGTCGCATAACCCTAACTGGGCAGCGACTGGAGTTCTTCATGAACAGCAGTCGCGAACCCCCACAGCCAAACTCGTCTTAAACCCATTTTTAGCCCAAATCGACCCTCCCTAGTCTCAGGGGTTCATACTAGGACATCATACAAGCATATTCTAGTCCTAATTCATACCATAAATACATTACTCAAGAATTTACCCAAATGGGTCAAACTTTCACTATTTCAAAAATAGGGTTTATATGTGATTCCAGCCCCAAAATCGTTAGAAAACATGTAAATGAGGGGTCCTAGAACTCACATTATCAGGTAGGAGTTGATGAGCTTTGGTTTAGCTTGCTTCTCGACAATCGGTCAGCACTTTCCCTCTTTCTTCTCTGCTCTCGGTCGCTCTTTGCTCTCTCCCCGACTGAAGTGTTGGGAGGAGAGTGGAGCTGCTCCCCTTTTATACCCATAGCTCAGTCGCGTCTGGTCCAGGGGCGACTGGACCTTCAGTCGCATCAACACTATGCGATTGGACCCCAATCGCACGTGTTCCATGCGGCTCATACTTCATTCGGGCGGTTGAACTCCAATCGTGCGGTTGAGCTTCAATCGGCCGAATAGCCATGCGGTTGAACCTCCAGTCGCATAAATCACAGGCGACTGAGGCTCAGTCGCATAGCCTACCAAAAAGTCAAACTTCCGGGTGTTACAAGAACATATGGATCTTCTAGCTGTCGTTGTTCAATCTTATGATGGGTTAGTTGCTGGTAAGATTGGGAACTGTCATCTTGCTGACGAGGATTACGAGCAGGTTGACAAAATTGAGTTGGAACGCATGGATATAATATGGGCCTTGGCTAGTGCTGTTAGAAGAGACAAGAAGTTTGTAAAGAAGACGAGGCAAAAATTGGTTGCAACTAAATACACTACGTTTGGATTTAACAAAACCAAAGTTACTTGCTTCAATTGTGGAGAGAAGGGGCACTTCAAACGCGAGTGCACAAAGCCAAAGAAGACTAGGAATGGAAATCCTTTTCCCACGTTCAACCGTCAAGAAAAGGAGAAGGTTGGTGCTTTTTCAAGTAAAGATTCTAAGGCTTTGGTTGCATAAGGTGATGAAGGACAAGACTGGTCCTTCGATTTGTATCTGAGGGTGAATCCAATGTCGTAATTGTTGATACCTTGGATGATGGATCTTTAAGTGAGGGAGACATCTTAGCTGATCATGCAAGTTCAAATATCGAAGAAGCTAGGGATGTTATTGATCACTTGGTTGAAGAAGAGTTGAGTGCTGCTAATTCAGAATCTCAAGTCACTGAAGAATCTGACACTGCACTGATGGCTGATTCGTCTAGTTCTACACAGGTATATTCTCAAGATGAATTATTTGATAAACATGCTTGTTCTGAATGTGATAAATTTAGGGAAAGCATTGATTTGAAGTTTGCTATGTTATTAGAACACAATGATAATCTAGTAAATGATTTACAACTCTGCACTGAAGCAAACCGTGTGTTAAAACAAAATGAGTGCAGCTTTAAAGAAAAGATAGAATTGTTAGGGAAACAACTAAGGGAAACCGAAGTTGTTTCTTTAAATCAATCTAATGATATCAAGTTCTATTTAAATTCTTTAGAAGAAACTAAAAAGGAGAAAGCAGTTTTACAAGTAGAAGTTGAATCCTTAAAACAAAAACTGCATAGTTTGGCAAGTTCTTCACACATTGTTCAAAACTTAGTGAAAGAACGAAATGGCGGGGAAGGTCTGGGTTATAAAGTAGTACCGCCACCACATGCTATCCTTTTGAACACTAAATGTAAACCAGTAAATAATAACCCGATAAAGGATCATGTGGTGTCTACTCCTCTGGTCATTGATCCAGATTCTACGGGTAAAACCGTGAAGAATACTACTTTCGTATCAAAAGATAAGATGCCTGTTGAAGACTTGACTGATGAAATTGAGAAAGTTGACTTAGGGTCAGGTTCAAAACGTCTTTTTTAGAACCTAAACAGTCTAAGTCAACAAAGACTAAACCAGCAAGTAATCAATTTAAACAAAATAAAAGCTAAAGATGTTACAAATGTCAAAACAATTAATTTTGTTAAAGAAGGCGAAACATCTAAAAGTGATAAGAAACTACCCAGCCCCCGACCAAACTCAACCCCTCGTCAACGGTTTCCTCACACTATTGAAGGGAGATATTGCTACAGTTGTGGAAAAAGATGACATATCTCTCCAAATTGTCCTTACTATCAGACACCTAAAAGGAAAATAGAACTTTTTGATGATGAAAAACCAAAATTTTCTATAAACAGATCTAATACTCCTTCAAAACACCAAAGTCAACTCAGACAAACTAAAATCGAAGTTGTGTCACCTGAAGTTAAATCAAGGATTATTAGTGAACCTAAAGTTCAAACCATAAGCCAGTCGTCTGTTTACCACAAATAGGCTGTAAGGATTTCTAGAAGTCTGATGCAGCCAAAACACTCTTGAAACCATCTACTGATCATAACAACGGATGAAGACATCAAATGAAGTTAACAGCTGAAAACATCAGCTGAAGACAACAGCTGATGTTAACAGCTGAAGACAACAACTGATGTTAATAGCTGAAGACATCTATTGAAGTTAACAGCTGAAGACATCAACTGAAGGTAACAGCTGAAGACATCTACTGAAGACAACAGCTGAAGACATCAACTGAATGTAACAGCTGAAGATAACAGCTGAAGACATCAGCTGAAGACAACAGCTGAAGGTAACAGCTGAAGACAAAAGCTGAAGACATCAGTTGAAGATATCAACTGACGACAAAGTCTGAAGACAAAGTCTGAAGACAGTTTTCAGTAGTTGTCACAACAACTGAAGAAGTATTCTTCAGTAGTTGTGATGATCCTTCTTCAGTAGTTATCACAACAGCTGAAGAAGTATTCTTCAGTAGTTGTGATGATCCTTTTCAGTAGTTATCACAACAGCTGAAGAAGTATTCTTCAGTAGTTGTCATGATCCTTCTTCAGTAGTTATCACAACAGCTGAAGAAGTATTTCTCAGTTGTTGTGACAGTTCTTTTTTCAGTAGTTCTATGAAATGATCAAGTCTTCCTACATGCTGCACAGAACATGTAGTATTGCTACGAAAGTTTTACACCAATTCAGAAACATTTCAAGTGTAAAATATTTCATAGCCAAGACCAATATCTTCAGAAGCCAGAAATGAAGTCTTTCTTAGCTTCAAGACAAAGTCTACTGAAGCCAAGAAACCAAGACAGATTCTTCCGAAGACTTTTATCATACATGCTTTATCTGATGTACTTTTTCTGCAAAGCTGAACCACTTTGCCGCTGCCCACTCTGGTTGCTCACCAACTTATATGAGTTGGTGAAAAGGTCCATGCTTTAGGAAAACTGTACATTGAGGTCTTGGGTCAAACCTTTCTACTTTATGTACCTTTATCCTTTTTGTAATATATTAGGATATGAGCTATGGCATGTCATAGTCACTAGCCAAAAGGCAAATCTGCCTTTTGACTCTACATGGATTGTGTTGTCTAATTCGTGTATCTAGCTGGCCTTCAAAGTATGGCCGTTTGTAGGTTGTATTATATAGTATCTCAAAGTCTTGTAATGTATGTATGCTGAATACTTATAACTTGAATTTGAGAAGCAATATACAACATCCTTGAAAACCAACCACTTGTGTTGTTATCTTGTTCTTTTCTTTCTGAAGTTACTCTTTTAGCATCATCATAACCGGTTTCCTATTTGATCTGTTAAGTGTTCTAATACACTCTCCTCATTATGTTGTTGTGTTGTAAGTGCTAACCCTTCACCCGGTCCTGCATTTGGCATCAGAGCCAGGTTAAGATCCCATCTTCCTAAAGGCAGGCTCTTGATATAAGATCTCACCATCTTAATATAAGATCTCACCATCTTAAGATCCCTCACACACACAAAATACTTAACAACTTAAATGGCAGCTCTTTCTAAAGCTGATATGGAAACTGGTACTATGACCAAGTCCCCACTGATCACTCCTGAAGATTTTGACACATGGTGCACAAGAATGGAAGGCTTCATCAAGTGTCAAGATTCAAGGATGTGGGACTCAGTTATCAACGGTCCCTGCATACCAAGCACTACTTCTGCTACTGGTAATCGTATTATCCCCAAAGATGTAGATGATTACTCAGAAGAAGACAGGAAGAGAATAGAGCTTGATCAAAGGGCCATGACTTGTCTTCAAACTGCTTTTCCAAACTCTATCTACAGAGGCTTCAAGAAGTGCAAGACAGCTAAAGATCTATGGGAAGCAATGAAGCTCATGTATGAAGGATCCAAGAAACTAAAGAAAACAAGAAGGATCTCTTGAAGCAGCAGTTTGAAAATTTCACCTTCAAGGCTGGTGAGACACTGACTCAACAATACTTCAGGTATGTTGAGATAGTGGACACTCTAGTGGATATTGAAGTAACTCTTGAGAACAGGGACATAGTATGAAAGTTCATGTCTTCTATTCCTAAACTATGGACACATTATTGTGTTGTGATCAAGAGAACTTCGGATCTTAAAAATCTTACTCTTACAGAGTTATATGGTATCCTGAGTGCATTCCAGATGGAGATGAACATGCAAAATTCCTCTGGTAACTCCAATAACCAACTGAGTTCAGCTCTTCATGTGAATGAAAGAGAATGCATTGAACCACAACATCAGTTGTTATGCTACCCTGACAACTCACAAAAAGGGCCTTTCATCACTCTTCCAGAGACACCAAGAGAAAGCCACACTCAAGGAAGTCCCTTCCAAGAGACAAGTTCTTCTCATGCCTTTGTCTCAGCTGATGAAACCTCTGGCAACCTTCTCTTCACTCTTGAAGACTTGGACTGTATCCATCCAGATGATCTGGAGTATATGGAGATAGTTCAGCAAATGGCTCTTCTCACTCACAGGGCCAAGAAGTTCTACAAGAGGACTGGGAGAAGATTTCCAAGCAATACATCCAGTGGAAAGTTTGGGCAGGACAAAAGCAAGGTAAAGTGCTACAACTGTAACAAGATGGGGCACTTTGCAAGAGAGTGTAAGGCACCAACAACAAATGGTGGCTAGACACAAACCAGACCAAACTACACTGAGAAAGTTCACCAGAATGAGAACCCAAAGCAACAGGCTGCAGTTGCTGTTGAAGAGGGAGGCTTTGACTAGAGCTTTCAGATAGAAGATGCATCTCCAAACCAAGCTCTCATGGCAGATCATGATGAAACCAAGGTATTGGAAAATCTTTGCTCTTCTGAATGTATTGCTAAAGTTAATAGATACAGGTCATATAACTTAGAGCTGAGATCTGACCTTGAGTCCTTAAACATCTTGAAAGTTGATTTTAAAAGAGCTGAAAATGACTATAAACTTAAAATAGAAGATTTAGAGAAAACCATTTCAACTCTTAAACATGAGCTAACAAATTACAGGACTCAGATCAAAGATCTCATAGCTAAGTTAACTGAATGCCAAGCTGAGCTTGTGATCAGCAAAGCTAAGGCAGAGAATTGTGTTCTTGAAGAAGATACCTTCAAGAACATAATATCCTCATCCTTGCATGCAAAAGTGTGTTATCAGAACAAGCAGGGACTGGGATCTAGTGAGATAGCTCCTCCACACACCATCTTGTCTGTAAGATCTCCAAGGTGTGGAACTTGTGAAGATGAGCTTCCCTTCATAGATCCTTTGACTGAAGAGGATGAAGAGGAGATGGTGAAGAATGATTTTGGTTTGAGTGAAGAAAAGCATTCTGAGAAGGGTCACCATTCCTCTGAGGAGAGTAAAACTGTTGGGATGACTAAGTCAAGAAGAAATAACTTGATCAGGAAAGCCAAAAGAAAATCAAGGAAGGCTCAAGAGATCAAGGCTACTTTTGACTCTAAGCAGAAACAAGTTTTCATCTCTGCAGGGTTTGAAGTAGTTACGACTGACGACATGAAATCTGGTTCATGTGCAACTCATCTCAGCAACAAGAAGAAGACTGATCTGTTGTGTGTTACTGCTACACAACCTGGACCATCCAACTCCAAGAACAGTTCTCAAGCCAAAAGAACTATCTCAGCTCCTGCAAAGGTGAAGATGGAGATGGGATGTGACCAAAGTCAGTGCTCTTCCATGAAGAAGACTCTTGGAAAGAAGAATCTGAAGTGTGTCATGTGTGAGAGTACTTCTCATTTGGCTAAAGATTTTCCATACAATCCTAAGGGTACTCTTCACATGATAAACAAAGAGACTTCCAAGAATTCCAAGATGAAGAAGAAGGCAAGTGGAAAACTGCATTCGGAAGAAGATTTGGTCTCGGAAGAAAGGAATGCTTCCAAAGTACTAAAGCTTGCTGTAGTAAAGGCAAGATCTTCCGAAGGACCAGTCATCAAAACTTCTAAAGTCTCAAAAGCTTCTGAAGTATTGAAGGTCAAGTCTAAACTTCCAAAGGTGGTGTGGAAGTCAAAGAAAGACCAAAAGACTGAAGGTTCTTCATCAACAACAGCTCAAGATCCTCAAAGCACAACCATAGGATCTATTACCGTTGCATTGTCTTCAACTGTTTTAAATGAGCCCAAGACCAATGAGGCTTGGGTTTCTAAATGTAACTAGCTATCTCTTTGTGCAGGAACATCTACAAACAAACAAAAATGTGTGGATCATTGACAGTGGTTGTTCCAGGCACATGACAGGTAATAGGTCACTACTCCAGAAGTTTGAAAGAATTGATGGAGGTCCAGTTGCTTTTGGAGGAGATGCAGGTGGTTACATTACTGGAAGGGGCAAGGTCACAAATGGTAAGCTCAGCATTGACAAGGTAAACTTTGTCAAGGAGCTTGGATACAATCTTTTGAGTGTATCACAATTCTGTGATCAGAGTCATAACATGCTATTTACTGAGCATGAGTGCATTGTTCTCAAGCCCGGGTGGTCATTCCTCATGAGCACATCCTACTCAGAGCCCCCAGGAAAAGGAACATGTACAAGATGGATTTGCAAGAAACATCTCCCTCAGGAGAAGTTTCATACTTTCTATCTAAAGCAAATAGTGATGAATCTTTCCTTTGGCATAAAAGAATGTGCCATGTAAACTTTAAGAACATGAATAAATTGATTAAGAATGATTTGGTAACTGGAATACCAAAAAGAGAGTTTACAAGTGATGATCATTGTGTTGCATGCCTGAAAGGGAAGCAACACAAGGTATCTCACAAGCCTAAGGAAAGAAATTCCATCACTACACCCCTACACTTGTTACATATGGATCTCTTTGGCCCCACCAACGTAATGAGTTTAAGAAGGACCTCTTACTGTTTGGGGATCACAGATGACTTTACAAGATTCACATGGGTATTATTCCTTAGAACTAAGGATGAGACCCCTGAGATTCTGAAGAATTTCATCTTAAAAATTGAGAATCAATGTGATCACAAGGTCAAAACCATAAGATGTGATCAAGGAACTGAGTTCAAGAATCAAACACTTGATACATTTTATGATGAAAAGGGTATTACAAGACAATATAGTGCTCCCAGGACCCCTCAGCAAAATGGAGTTGCTGAGAGGAGAAACAGGACACTAATTGAAGCTGCAAGAACTATGTTGTCTGACTCTAAACTGCCCATCACCTTCTGGGCAGAGGCAGTCAACACTGCCTGCTATGTGCAGAACAGAGTTTTAGTAGTTAAGACACATGGTAAGACTCCTTATGAACTTTGGCACAAGAGGAAACCTTTCATTGGTTTTCTCAGGTCTTTTAGATGTCCTTGCATCATCTTGAATACCAAAGATCATATAGCCAAGTTTGCTGAGAAATCAGATGATGGACACTTCATTGGATACTCTTCTCAAGCCAAAGCTTATAGAGTATACAATCTCAGAACTAGAGTAGTTGAGGAGTCAGCCAATGTGACTTTCAATGAACACACACCCAGTGTGAAAGGTTCTGGTTCGGATTGGCTGTTTGATCTTGATTTAGTTACCAACTGTTTTAACAAATCTTGTGAGCATGTTTCAGGAACTACAGATATATTGCCTACAGGTGATGCTGATCCAAGAATTGAGCTGAGAAGATCTTCAAGCAACATATCTTCAGCTCCAGTGGTAACTAATCCTGCAAATGAAGCTTCTACCAGCACATCAATGACAAATCCTGCTGATACATCTGAGTTGCCTTCATCTTCCAGTGTTGAGGCACAGAACTCAAATGTAGAAACTTCAAATATCAGAGAACATGGTGGTGGTGATAGTGATCAAGAATTTCTTGATGCTGAGAACCATCCCATTAAAGAAAATCTCAATGATGTCACACACTCATTGGATCAAGTTAATCTTGATAAGTGTGCTGCTGTAGAGGGTGAATCCTCCCTGCCAGATCAGAATTTCTCCAATTTGGATCTGTCTAAACAACTTGCTGTGATCCCTCGACTAAGGATCTACAAGTCTCACCCCTCTACAAACATCATTGGAGATGTTGGTACTGGTGTAAGAACAAGAGGACAGTCTCATAATGTAAATATCTGTCTTCACTCTTGTTTCTTATCCGAAATAGAGCCAAAGAAGATTGATGAAGCTCTAAAGGATGGAAGTTGGGTTGAAGCTATGCAAGAGGAGTTGCTTCAATTCAAGAGACAAAAGGTTTGGAATCTATGTCCTCTTCCTCATGGGAAGACTACCATAGGTACAAAATGGGTTTTCAGGAATAAGAAGGATGATAGAGGACTTGTCATCAAGAACAAGGCTAGACTAGTTGTTCAAGGGTATACTCAAGAAGAAGGAATTGATTACACTGATGTCTTTGCTCTAGTAGCAAGACTTAAAGCTGTCAGGATATTCCTAGCTTTTGCTGCATCCAAGAACTTCAAGGTCTATCAACTTGATGTCAAGTGTGCTTTTCTTTATGGAGTGATTGATGAAGAGGTGTATGTCAAACAACCACCTGGATTTGCAGATCCTGATCATCCTGATTATGTCTGCAAGCTTGACAAAGCTCTCTATGGGCTACATCAGGCACCAAGAAAGAGGTATGAGACTCTACCTCAGTATCTCTGTCAGCATGGCTACAAAAGGGGTACTATTGATGGAACTCTCTTCATCAAAGGAACAAGAGATGACATAATGCTAGTTCAAGTATATGTAGATGATATCATCTTTGGGTCAACTAATCCAAAGCTCTGCAAAGACTTTGAGAAGCTGATGAAGGATAGATTTGAAATGAGTGCCATGGGGGAACTCAATTTCTTTCTAGGGATTCAAGTGAAGCAGGTTGACAATGGTATCTTCATAAATCAGTCAAAGTATGTGCAAGACATACTTAAAAGGTTCAACATGACTGAATGTAAGGTTGCTAAGACACCCATAGCTAGAAACCACTCCCTTGGACCTGATCTTGAGGGGGAGTGTGTTGATGAACATCTCTACAGGGCTATGATTGGGTCTCTTATGTATCTTACAGCTAGCAGGCCAATATTATGTTTGCCACTTGCATCTTTGCAAGATATCAGGCCAACCCCAAGATGTCACACCTAATCACTGTCAAAAGAATTCTAAGATATCTTAAAGGAGCCCCATCTCTTGGCCTTTGGTATCCTAAAAATTCTGACTTCAATCTGTATGCATATACAGATAGTGATTATGGTGGATGCAATATGACTGCAAAGTCTACATCAGGGGGATGTCAATTTCTTGGTGGAAGGATAGTCTCTTAGCAATGCAAGAAACAATCCTGTGTATCTGCATCAACTGCTGAGGCTGAATACATTGCTGCTACAAGCTGCTGTGCTCAAGTGCTTTGGATTCAACTTCAAAGAGACTCCCATTCACATAAACAACAATAGTGCTATCTCAATCACGGAAAATCCAGTGCTGCACTCAAGAACTAAGCACATCAACATCAGGTATCATCTGATTAGAGATAATTTTGAAAAAGGATTAATCAAACTAATCAAAGTTCATACAGATGAACAATATGCTGATCTGTTCACAAAAGCTTTTGATGAGCAGAGATTTAAATATCTTATATCAGCTATTGGGATGATAACTTTGAATAGTTTTTCTTAAAAACTTAATCATATTATTTCTAAAACTATGTGTGTTCTATGTTGTCTATTCTATCACCATAATAAGCCCCAGTTTCTCTTTGGAAGAAAATTCTTTTCGGATATTCCTTAGATCTTTTAGAATTTTACACAAGTTGCAAAATTCTTCAAAACCTTTGAAATATTTTTGGAGGCAAAATTTGCCTTCGGAAGCTTTCTGGTTAAAACTTCCGAAGCAAAATATCCTTCATGGTCAAAACTTCTGAAGTTAAATTATCTTTGGAAGATTTCTTAGAATTCCAAGAAAACTACTTTTTGGGCAAAAAGCAAACTACTTTTCAGAGGTGGGACCAACACAATGGATTTCAAAGTTTATCCTTTTTCATTAACTTTGTCTCAAATCCAAATTCATACACATATCCAACGGTTACACCTCTTTCCTCTACCTACTCCAAAATTCACCCATACCTTAAACCAAATTTCTCTGAAATCACTTTTGCTTTTCACCTTTCTTCATCCTTAAGCTCTTCAAAATGGCCAACATTCCAAATAGAAACAACCCAAATTTCTCCATGCAATTCCATAGGCAGCACAATCAAGTTGCCTTATTGCACTCTGAGAAAGATGATAGTTTCTCAGAGGTTTGCTGTTTTCTTGCTCTATCCAACTACTACACCTCACTCACCATTGATCCTATTCTTTATGAGGATCACCTGCTTGACTTTTGAAGGACATGTCAAGAGGTTATTATGGATGGGGAGAAGGCATTGTCTACCACAGTGCAGGGGAGGACAGTCTTTATCACTCCAGCCATCATCAACACCCATCTTTAGCTGGATGATGAAGAAGGTGAACTGTCTTTCCCAAAGGAAGCTGTCAACTATTCCTTTGAGCAGATGGGCTATGAGGGAGATTTCCTGTAAAGACCTTTAGGAAAGGGAAGGTCTCATTCCAGTAGAAATACCTACTCCATGTAGTGATTCACAGTTTGTCCAACAAGCATGGTGGGTGGGACCAGATTCCTGAGGATCTCTCCTTTATAGTTCATGGAATGGTACAAGGGGTCAAGTTCAGGTACTCACAATTTGTTTACACAAACTTGCTTGTTAACTTGGACTCCTTAGAATACTATGTGTTTCCTAGATATGTTCAACACATTCTATACTGTAAACTTGGATCACAGTTGAGGGAAACAAATACTATTCTTAAATTGGGACAGATGAAGCCAGGCATCTTTAAGATTATGAAGAAGCCAACTGTAGGCTTCTCAGGGGTAGAAACAGCCCTGGTCTCCAAAATGTTAGAGCTCATTGCTCAAGGTGAAAAACCTAGCACCACAAGCTAGTGTTGAACCCACACCTTCTACATCTCAACCACCAAAACAGCCTCAAATCATCCTTACCTACCAAAGAAAATCCAAACGAACCCCTGCTCAAGCTATTGAGTCTGTGCAGGTCCCCATATACTCACCTATACAGGAAGAAGTGGATACTAGAGCTCCCACTTCTCCTAAGGAGCAAACCACTCCCATCTCTTTAAGAAACAGTGCTGATGTTCCTCATGATCAGCCTGATGAGCTCATAAGCCAAAATGTCTTAAGCCTTCACTCTGAGTCTTAACACTCAAGTGAAAAAACTTCAGGGGACAGTTACCATCCCCAGCCTTTGGACTTAAATACCCAAATTCCCAACCTTGAATTCTATACTGATGAGGACTTAGGCTTCAGTAAGCATCATAAATCTCTTTATCCCTCCCCTACTCAAAGAAAGAGGAGTGCTTCTGAATTACCTATGTCTATCCCACATCAGTCACCCATTGCTGAGGTGGGTCCTTCTAAACTTGTTCAGGGGATCCATATGGAAGAGGCTCTCACTTTTGCAAGTCATTACATCATTAAGACCTCAACCATGGCAACTCAGCCCATTGACACTTCACCTGAGGCTGTCAATGAGCAGAGGAAATCCAGCAGCCAAGAACCCCATGCTGGTGATGAGAGTGAGGATCTAGGTCCAATTCTCTCATCCCCCCATGATTCTTCTGATGAAGATGAGGGGAATCTGAGACTAAAAGTGCAACAACTGACACAAACATGCACGTACTTAGTCTCAAAGGTTAGTCATCTTGAATTTCAAGTGACTACCTTACAAAATAGGGTCAATGATCAGCAACTTGAGATATCTTATCTTAAGGAAAAACTAGCTGAGAGACCTTTAAGAAAAGCTCAACCAGGAACACAAGAACCTGAGGATGTGGCTGACCTAACTCCTAGCTCACCTATACAAGAAGGTGATGCTACCAAAAAGGGGGAGAAAGTCACTACAATCATAGAACCTGGGAGTTCTTCAAGGAGTATGGACATTGAGGACTCACCATCCTCTCTTGTAATTGTTCCTACTCAGCAACCTCCTCAAGTTCACATTGATGTGAACATCCTAGACTGCTTGTTTCAAAGTATTTTTGGGGAGGGTGTATCAAGGCAAGAAGCTGAAGAAGATAGACCAAGGCAATCAGGTAATATCATTGGTCAACTGGATGTTGAGGCAGACGTTGAGATTAGCTTCAAAGGGAAAACCTTGACTGAAGGCCTAGTGATAGAGCCTGAAAGTGCTGTCTTACAGTCAACTGATGAAGTGATAGAAATTAAACACCTGTCACCACAACAACTACTTCAGCAACTCAACCCCTCAGTGAAACATCTGCTGGTGAAGGTGTATCATAGTCTCTCTTTAGCCAGAGTTTGGATGCTACACCAAGCAATGAAGGCCAAAGCTCTCTCCACCCTGTGTCACAAAGGTCTGTGGGTGACAAAGGAAAAAGGGTTCTAACCCCTGAGGAGATTGAGGAGGAGGAAAGAGACAGAAAGAGGAAGCTAAGGGGAGTAAGTTCCAAAGTTCCACTGGGTCTTCAAACTTCATGCAAGCTGCAATCAGGGCTGCTCACAGACCAATCACTCAAAATGATGAGTTGAGGGCAGTCAGGATTACTTACTTACAGACCAGGAACTATGACATAGATGAGATTATATCTCTCCCCTTAGAGGAATTAAATGATCTGGCTGACATGGAAATGTCAAGAGAAAGGAAGGAAGCTGAAGATGCAAGAATTCTTCTTGAGATCAAAGAGAAGAAAAGACAACAAAGATTATACAAGCATATTCCTACTCTCTCGCCAGTTCAAGAAAGTCCTGTGCAAGAGGCTGTGGCTGCTACACAAGAACCTCAGGTAGATAAAGAAATAGATAAACAAAGAATGATAGACTACCTAAGTGCCACAGGCTTCTACCAGGCAGAAACACTTCTTCCTTTATCCTTTGAGTACATTGAGTTTAAGTATCTCAAACAACTTGAACTTCAAGTACTCAAAGAGCAGAAGTTAACAAAGTGGAAAATAAGGGAAGAAGCTGCTAAGTCAAGAGCTCTCATTCAGAAGAACTCGAAAAAATCTGATGATAGACAAAGAATGATGAGCTTCTTGAAGCTGTATGGATTCTCTGGAAGGAGACTTGGCCCTATGTCCCTATCTACTATGGATGAGCATATCAGGGTGATCAAGCAGAAGATCAAGAGTGGAGAGCTTGCTGACTTGCACACTCCTCCAAGTCAAGCTCTACCTCAAGTAGAGGTTAAGTTTGAACAACAAAAGACAACTCAAACAAGAACCTCCAGCTTCATCTTGTGATCCACAGCAGGGTCATAGGCCAGCCTCTTCAACTATTAATCATCAGCAAGGTCAAAGGCTAGCCTCAACATCTGACCCACAACAGGGTCAAACTCCCTCTCCTTCTGAACCTGTGAGGGAGGAACACCCAACTGAGGAAGACATAACTAATCTACAAGGTGCTGCAGGCAAGTCTTCTCAGTTAAAGACTGCAAAGAGGAAGAAAAGGATGGCTTCTAAATCTGATGCAAAGAAGAAGAAGAAGTCAAAATCAATCTCCTCTGATCCTCAGGATGAATCAGAACATCCTAAGGAAGTGCAAGAAGAGAAAGCCAAATCATCTCCAATTCAAATGGCTCCTCTTGCATCAGGAAGACAGTGAGCTGCTAAATATCTTCGTGTTTTGGTAGCATCAGCCTAGGGGGAGTTTGTAAGGATTCCTAGAAGTATGATGCAGCCAAAACACTCTTGAAACCATATACTGATCATAACAATTGATGAAGACATCAACTGAAGTTAACAGCTGAAAACATCAGCTGAAGACAACAGCTGATGTTAACAGCTGAAGACAACAGCTGATGTTAATAGCTGAAGACATCTACTGAAGTTAACAGGTGAAGACATCAACTGAAGGTAACAGCTGAAGACATCTACTGAAGACAACAGCTAAAGACATCAACTAAAGGTAACAGCTGAAGATAACAGCTGAAGACATCAGCTGAAGGTAACAACTAAAGACAACAGCTGAAGACATCAGTTGAAGATATCAACTGAAGACAAAGTCTGAAGACAGTTTTCAGTAGTTGTCACAACAACTGAAGAAGTATTCTTCAGTAGTTATGATGATCCTTCTTTAGTAGTTATCACAACAGCTGAAGAAGTATCTTCAGTAGTTGTGATGATCCTTTTCAGTAGTTATCACAATAGCTGAAGAAGTATTCTTCAGTAGTTGTGATGATCCTTCTTCAGTAGTTATCACAACAGCTGAAGAAGTATTTCTCAGTAGTTGTGACAGTTCTTCTTTCAGTAGTTCTATGAAATGATCAAGTCTTCCTGCATGCTGCACAGAACATGAAGTAGTATTGCTATGAAAGTTTTACACCAATTCGGAAACATTTCAAGTGTAAAATCTTTCATAGCCAAGACCAATATCTTCAGAAGCCAGAAATGAAGTCTTTCTTAGCTTCAAGACAAAGTCTGCTGAAGCCAAGAAACCAAGACAGATTCTTCTGAAGACTTTTATCATACATGCTTTATCTGATGTACTTTTTCTGCAAAGCTGAACCACTTTGCCGCTGCCCACTCTGGTTGGTCACCAACTTATATGAGTTGGTGAAAAGGCCCATGCTTTAGGAAAACTATACATTGAGGTCTTGGGTCAAACCTTTCTACTTTATGTACCTTTATCCTTTTTGTAATATATTAGGATGTGAGCTATGGCTTGTCATAGTCACTAGCCAAAAGGCAAATCTGCCTTTTGACTCTACATGGATTGTGTTGTCTAATTCGTGTATCCAGCTGGCCTTCAAAGTATGGCCGTCTGTAGGTTGTATTATATAGTATCTCAACGTCTTGTAATGTATGTATGCTAAATACTTGTAACTTGAATTTGAGAAGCAATATACAACATCCTTGACAACCAACCACTTGTGTTGTTATCTTGTTCTTTTCTTTCTGAAGTTACTCTTGTGTTCTTAGCATCATCATAACCGGTTCCTCATTTGATCTGTTAAGTGTTCTAATACACTCTCCTCATTATGTTGTTGTGTTGTAAGTGCTAACCCTTAACCCGGTCCTGCACAGGCCTTCTATAGAACTGGTTTATGGAAAGAAAAATCAAGTCTTGTGTCTGATAGTGAAAACAAGGAAAAGAAAGATGTGCTATCAACCTCTGAAGGTTAGTGGGCTGAGTTCATGATGTGTCATACCTCTGGGACACCCAAGCCAGTTAAGGCTTGGGTCCCAAACCTGAACTAATCTTTTCATTGTATGTGCAGGGTGTCCGCTACAGCGCTATCACTAATGCTTGGATTATTGATAGTGGGGCGTCCAGGCACATGACAAGAAATTCGTCCCTCCTTTTCAACTTCAAGCAAATTAAAGGGGGACACGTGTCATTCGTAGGGAACAAAGGAGGTTACATCACCGCGCAAGGCGAAATGGGAAACGAGAAAGTAAAGTTTGACAAGGTCAACTACGTCCAGTAACTACAGAACAACTTACTTTCTGTCTCCTAAATCTGCGATAAGGGATTCAAGGTTGTATTTGACAACAAGAGATGCTACATACTGAAGAAGGATTATGTCATCCCGGAGGAATATGTTCTCATGTCGGCTTCAAGATATAATGACCTTTATATCTTGGACCTATCAAAAGCCTCCACAACTGAGTCTACTGCCTAGTGCTTCTTGTCAAATGCAACAGAAAGAGATTCAGTCTCCTAGCACAGGAGAATGGGACATATCAATCCCCGGAAGATGAACCATCCAGTTCAGAATGATCTGGTAGATGGTGTTACAGTCAAGACTTTCCAACTTCCAGACTTCTGTGTTGCCTGCAAGAAAGGGAAACGGACCAAGAAGCCTCACAAAGCAAAGAAAGTCAATTCTATCGACATTCCTCTCGAGCTTCTTCATATGGATCTGTTTGGCCCAGTGAGCACACAAAGCATAGCAGGAGATTGGTACTGCTTTGTAGTGATAGATGATTACTCAAGAATCTCTTGGGTGATGTTTCTAAAAGCAAAATCAAAGACATTTGAATCATTCAAACATCTTGTTACCACATTGTAGTCTCTCTACAAGCTAAAAGTAAGACAGATTCGATCAGACAACGGGACAGAGTTCAAGAATCAGTGGATGGAGGCCTTCTGTCGAGAGAAGGGAATTGTTCATCAGTTTCCCTCTGCTTACACTCCATAAATGAATGGCGTTGCTGAAAGGAAGAATCAGAGCTTGATAGAGACAGCAAGGACTATGCTAGCTGACTCCAAACTGCCAGTTCAATTCAGGAACGAGGCAGTAGCTAACGCTTGTTACACTCTAAATCGGGTCTTGGTAGTCAAAAGTCATGGAAAAACTTGTTATGAGTTTCTCCAACAACAGAAACCCAATTTAGAGTATCTAAAACCATTTGGTGCACTTTGCATGCTGCTAAATAAGAATCAGACGGGGAAGTTCTTCGAGAAGGCAGAAGAAGGTATCTTCCTTGGATACAGTATACTAGATAAACGGGTTTACAACAACTCAACTGGTCAGGTAGAAGTGTGGTGCAATGTTGATGTTCAAAGATACACCACCCCCCTTGCCGGAAAAGGACCTTCCTTTTTCTTCTACTATGATGGATTTTTCAAATCCTTCAATCTACCTCCTTCCCATTCTGATGATGACTTAGCTGCACGAATGATGTACGATGATCTGAATGCTCCCACATTAGACTCGACATCATCCGTTCCACTAGATGATACTTTTATCCCTTCAGGGGGAGACCTTGAGGTAAGTGATTCTTCTTCTGATGATAAAGTAGTTGAAACCACAAATGTTGAACAGGAAGAACAAGTTCCTACTACTGAAAGTTCTACAGCCCCCGATCATGCTACAGCTGACACCTCTGAACCGCATACTCCAACGGTTCAGAATCTAGATATTGAAGTCGCAGTACCCACCACTCCTGGAACTCGAGTTAATGTACATCATCCTCTGGACAACATCGTAGGAGATATTCTATCGGGAGTGCGAACAAGAAATCAGCTATACTCAGCTGATTATGCTGCAATCATGGAAAAAGGATACCTACACGATGGTGCTTATCGATGCTTTGTTTCTCAGGTTGAGCCAAAGCATGTCAACGAGGCTTAAAAGATGAAGCATGGATAAGTGCTATGCAAGAAGAACTTCTTCAGTTCAAGAAGTTAGGAGTCTGGACACTTGTGGATAGACTAAAAGGTGCAAAGGTGATTGGCACTAAATGGGTTCTTCGATGCAAGAAAGATGACCAAGCGGTCATAATCAGGAATAAGGCTCGGCTTGTCGTTCAAGGGTTTTGACAAGTCGAAGGCATCGACTACAATGAAGTGTTTGCACCTGTGCCAAAGATGGAAGCTATTCGTATCTTCTTAGCCTACGCATCCTACATGCAGATCAAAGTCTATCAACTGGATGTGAAAAGTGCATTCCTTCATTGTGAAATCCGGGAAACAGTGTTCGTCAGTCAACCCGAAGGATTTAAGGATCCTTATCATCGGGATAGAGTGTATAAACTGGAAAAGGCTTTGTACGGGCTTCATCAAGCCCCTCGAGCCCGGTACGAGAAACTCTCTACTCTCTGCTAGAACATGGTTTTTGCAGAGGGGTCATTGACTGCACACTGTTCATCAAAGAAAAGAACGATGATTTACTACTAGTGTAGATGTACGTGGATGACATAATCTTCGATTCCAAGAATGAAGCATTGTGTAAAGAATTTGAGTCTGTGATGAAAGCTGAGTTTGACATGAGCGCCATGGGAGAAATGAAGTTCTTTCTCGGTTTACAAGTAGATCAGACACCAAATGGTATCTTCTTACACCAGACCAAATATATAAGTGATATCCTTAGTCGGTTTGACATGGAGAATGCAACAGCTGCTGGGACTCCACTTGCCACGAATCACGATGTGGCACCCGACGAAAATGGTGATCTGGTCGATGCCACCATGTATCGAGGAATATCCGGATCTCTCATGTACCTCACAGCTTCTCGTCCTGATATTATGTACGCCATGTGTCTCTGTTCCAAATATCAGACAAAACCCAAAGTAAATCACCTAATTGGAGTAAAGAGGATCTTTCGTTATCTGAAGGGTACTCCAACACTTGGGTTGTGGTATCCTCATGACGATGACTTTGAGCTTACCACGTATAGTGACTCAGATTATGGTGGTTGCAAGATGAACTACAAGTCAACATTAGCGGGATGTCAGTTCTTTGGAAGACGCTTAGTCACCTAGCAGTGTAAAAAGCAGACGTCGGTAGCTCTATCGACATGTGAAGCCGAATACGTTGCCGTTGCAAGTTGTTGTTCTCAAATCATCTGGATTCAACAGCAAATGCGAGACTATGGTTTGCAATTTTCTAACACCCCTATTTATGTTGATAATTCAGCTGCAATTGCAGTCACTAAAAATCCAGTCCAACACCTAAAGACAAAACATATCAGTATTAAATATCACTTTATACGTGACTATTTTGAAAAGCAATTAATCGATGTTGTTAAAATTATTACGGATTTTCAACGCGCCGACCTCTACACAAAAGCTTTTGATAAACCTCGGTTTTTATATCTCTTAAAGGTCAATGGCGTCAAAAAGAAAAGTGATGTCATTCCAGATGAATCTAGTAATTAGTCTGTCGTTGCGTGTTAATTTTTATTTTTATTTTTCTTTATTTTATTTTCCTGTCTTTAGAAAATCCAAAAACACAAAAATATTTTCGATTTTAGAATTTTAGGGGAGAATAGGTTTAGTTTCAGTAATTAGTATTTAAATTACTTAAAATAATAAAAAACAAGGGCGGGCAGATAAGCTAAAAGCAAAGACATCAAATCTGTGAGTTTGATTCAAATTTATGGAAGATGATAGTACACAGGGAACAAATTGTTTGGGACATCAAAAGGACTTAAAGGTTCAAACTGTTACATTAAAACTACAAGTCTGATAAAACTAAGCCAAACAAAAGAAAAATGATAGTAAACTAGCATGTTACTGAGGTAACATCGAGAAAGTAGGCGTAGAGTTTGCTAGTCCATTATATGATGTGTCGGCAGATTCAACACAATAGACAAGTAGACCTCATTGGTGAAACAAATTAAAACTAAATAGTTCAACTAGCTGTGAGCTTCCACCTTATCCCTAGTTAACGCATTTCCAATAAGGGGTGACGAGAAAATTAAACGTCACAAATGTGTACGAATGACCTTATAAATAAGCAAAGCACATGAAAAATTGATAAACGCAAGCAAGATAATGACTAATGTTGTTGGTGCGTAATGTGTAAAAGAAAAGTGCTCAAACAAGAAGATAGGTTGTGTGCCTCTCTGCTATGCGATGGCACTGACCTGAGGATAAGCACAACCTAAATATTCTAGAATTCATTGTTGTTTGCGCCTCTCTGCTGTGCGATGGCACTGACTTGAGGCTTGGCATCTCTTTGAAAGCTCTTAGAATAGTTTCTTCTTGTCCAAACCCATAGACCGCTCAAAAATCACCTGAGGAATGTTGATTACCATATAAGCGTGGGATCCATAAATGCTTGTTGAAAAAACAATATAACCAATCACAAATGTGAGTCAAAAGTCTGTGTATGGATTTAAGTGGACAAATATACTGACAATCATCGTGGTAGCAATTCTCGACAGTCAAAATCATTATGTGCTTCTTACAATTCTAGTATGATTTCCTGTTAGGGATTTGAACTCTCAGACAAATAAATCTAAGTTAAACAAACATATGCTAAAAGGTCCCAAATAATTATGTTTAAGCCTGTATGATTCTATAAGAGTCCTTCCAGATAAGATGTAAGTGCTTGATGCTGCTTTGTTCAGGGGGAGAAATCTATTAAGGAAAATTAAAATGTTTTCAACCCACCTCAAACAAAACCACAAAAATATGTTCTATTTTAATTCGATTCACATTGTTTTTTTCTATCGATTAGGTGTCTATGTCGGACTAGGTAACTAGATGAACTTTGTGAATCAAAATTTAAAAAGGTCACGTCTGAGGTGACCAAACTGGTATGAATTTAAAAAGATCATGTCTGAGATGATCAAGTTTTAAATATTTAAAAGGGTCACGTCTGAGGTAACCAAACGATTTCAATTAAAAGGATCATGTCTGAGGTGATCAATCAGTTTTAATTTAAAAGGATCACATCTGAGGTTATCAAAGGATTTATGTTAAAAGGATCATGTCTGAGATGATCATTGGTCATAACGTTTATTTATCAAAATTTAAATTTGAGTATGTGTGGAAGTGGATGAAGTCAAACTCATGAGTATGGACCAATCGCACGATTGGACCATGAGTATGGACCAGTCACACGACTGGACCATAAGCATGGATCAGTCGCACGATTGGACCATAAGTATGAGTAAAGTACACGAATGGACCATGAGTATGAGCTAGTCATACGAATGGACCATGAGTATGAGCTAGTCATACGAATGGACCATGAGTATGAGCTAGTCATACGAATGGACCATGAGTATGAGCTAGTCATACGAATGGACCATGAGTATGGAGGGGAACCATGCGATTGGATCATAAGAATGAACCAATCATACGACTGAACAAATGAGTCTGAGTCAGTCGCACGACTGAACCCCAGTCGCACAATGAATCGTGCGCATGGGTCCAGTCGTACGATTGAGGCATGTGCATGGGTCCAGTTGCACAACTGAATCCGAAAATAGTATAAATAGAGACTCAGTGGGTTGTGAACCCTACCATTTCAAAAATTTTCAAAAACTGCCCATTGCCCATACACCTTGTCAAAATTTCCAAAAACTGATATTACACTCCGATTTCATTTCTAACCATCTAGCGTTCATCTACAGGTACTTTGCAGACGAAATCGGGATCAAATGACAGATTAATCAAACTTAAATGGGCCAAAATTGATAAAACAAAGAAACGAGACTAAAAACCTAAAATAGGCCACTTAAATGTAAAATAAAGTTGATTTAAATGACTTTAAGTGTTGTTTCGGGTCCCTGCGAACCATATGAACCTAAACTCGAAGTTTAATTTAATGTTTTGATAAAGATTCAAATTTAATGGTTTGAACAGTGCAAGACACGAATGGACAAGCTAATGAACTTCAGTCGCATGATTGTGCCAGTCGTATGACTCAGTCGCCCGATTGAGCCAGTCGTATGACTCTACACCCGATTGAGCCAGTCGTATGATTCAATCACACAATTGAATCAATCGGTGGCTCAGTCGCATGACTGACTCAACCGCACGACTGACTCAACCGCACTGGTATAACATACGACTAAGTCTAGTCGCAGGCTCAATCGTACGACTGAACTCAGTCGTATGGTTCAATCGCACGATTGAACCAGTTTGTCTAAATCTGTTCCAAGTCAATCGTTTATCTCTTATCAATGGAACTAATGTGTTGGTTTCTTGTATTGCAGAAAAAGATGGCTGATAGATGGACGATGAGCACCAAGCATAACATATGCGCTCGTCTAGACACTACATCCCGGAATGCTGCTGAGTTCACCGGGATTATAGCCTTCCTACGAAGATAGAGGATCTTCAAGGGTATTTCTACTCCTTGCACACCATATAGGTCGATCCAGCAGGCATTCTGGGAGAATGTTGTTGTCGACCGGTCTACTGAGCCTTTCTACATCCGGAGTTCTATCTTCGGTCAAGACATACAGATCGGTGAAGAAGACCTACGGCGAGTCTTGGAATTGGGTGATGATGGAACACACCCAACCAAGTTGCATCCCCTAACGGTACGGGGATGCTTTCTCAGGATCAAGTACGCCGGCGACATCAACGCCGGCGTGCTAAATAAGAGCAACATGTGCCCGCAATTCAAGTATCTGGCACATGTGATCCTGAAGTGCATAGCCTCTACAAGAAGAGGATTTGATGAGCTATCCGACCAAATCCAGAACGCATACGTTGCACTGGTACTGAACCACCGTTCAGTTTTTCATGCATGTTCTTCTCCTACCTGACGGAGAATGTTGAGGCTAAAGGCAAGGAAGGCTTCTGCATGTACCCTTAATTCTTGCAGATGATCATAGACGAGAAGCTTCCTATGCTGCCAAAGGAGGAGGATGATGCTGTGACCCTAGAGGTGATGGATGATACCACCCTAGGAAGGATGAAGGTCTATCGGGGGAAGCAGGTGAAGCCCCTGGTGAGAAGACTCTTCGGCCATCTGGCCAATGAGGGTTATGTGGCGCCAGCTCGTAAGAAGTGGCATCGTGATGATAGTGACTCGGACGTCGAGCCTATTATGGCTCCTACGGATGACGACAACGACTATGATGATGACCATGATGATGGCCAAGGTGGTACAGATACAGGCCCCAGTCAATCACGGGCCACAAACACGTCTACTACATCTCCACAACCTCCACACAGTAGTACATCTGCTCCCGGTGGATCGGAGCAGCCTGCCATCCACCGGGACTTCTTGGATGATGAAGAAGAGGAGGAATCGGATGAGGAGCCTCTTACTAGGACAGATGGTAGCTGTGTGGTGGCTACCGAGAGGGGCAAGAAGGCGGTGGGAGGATGCCAGGCTGGGGCTGCAGGTGCTGAGACTTCAGATCCTACTTATACACCTCCCCAGCCTACTAGCCCAAGGGGAGCCCAACTTGCCAGGGGTTCAAGGCTAAAAAGAATGACCCAGCCCCACGGTAAGAAGGGAAAGAGACGGAGAATTATGCTGATTACTTCCTCGACCACCACCACCACTCCAACAACCTTAGCTACCACCACAGCCACCACTACCACTACTCCTACCACCACCACCACCACTCCAATAACCACAGCTACCACCACAGCTACCACCACAGCCACAACTACCACTACTCCTACCACCACCACCACCACTCCAACAACCACAGCTACCACCACAGCCACCACTATTCCTACCACCACACGCACCATACCTACATCCATTCCATCACCATTCACATTCATCCCCACTCCCACATACACATCATCAACCACTACATCTACAATGCCCCAAACCGGCCATTATATATCGTTGATCCCTCCACAGGGATCTCCTCTGCCCACCGTTGGGCTAGAGGAGCAGCTGGCTAGCCTCAACCGTCTGGTTCTCAAATTGCTCGCTACTGATGATATCCGAGCGAACCAGATGAACCAATTGATGGCAGTCAACGTTGCACAAGGCAAGCAGATTGCCATGTGGATAGAGAGGGATGCAGCTTAGAGTCAACAGATTGCATATCTGACTGAGAGAGATGCTACCCATGAGAGAGCCTTGGCCAGAGCTCATAGTGCACTGACAGCATAGAATGAGCTTCTGATGGCCTCGGTCAAGAGGATAGAGGAGGTCGAGAAGAAGAACAAAAAGCTTATTCTCCGACTCAAAGGGACTAAGGGTGAGCCCTTAAAAATCAAGGGTGATGATGATGACGGAGATGATGATGATGATGATGATTCATCTAATGATGAGTCAGATGATGATGATGATGAAGTGGGTGAGGCAAAAGGCACTGGAAATGATAAATATGGGGAGATGATGATGAGGCAGAGCATGAAGGTGATGCATTTGCATCAGCCTCAAATCCATCAGCTTAGGAGAGGCGCACCAAAAGGAATCAAGATCCGCGACCCTCCACATCAGCTCCTCAAGCTGAAGAGTCGAGCTCCCAAGGCAAAAATAATGCTTAGATTTCTATGTATTTGAAAAACTTTTGTACCTGAATCATTTATTACACTAATGTAATTTAAGTTTATTAATGTTTAAATATCCTAATTACTGATGTGTGTGAGATTTTGTTTTAAATATTTAATCAAACAGATGAATCTAATCAAGCAGACGACTATGACGTCGCACCCCTTCAGCAAATCAAGACCCAGCTAACAATGATTCTTGATTTGCAAGGGATTGTGCCATGATCTGTGAGCTACACACCCGAGGAGAGAGAGATTATTCATGATCTCACAGACGAGCCGATGGCCGATATGTTCAGACTCAACCTGGACGAGCTAGTCTGTGACCTCTCGTGTTTTTATTTAACGCATGTCAATCATCGCTATCTCTTGTAAGGTTTCGTTTTGTCATCTAAACAATTTCGAGGGCTCACGCGCTTTACCTTTTATCCTGATCTTATTTGAAACTTAACATTAATATTTGTTTTATTGTTATTGATTAAAGTAATAATAATAATGATGATGATAATAATAATGAAAATACAAATAATAATAATGTTTAATGATAAAAAAACTTTAAATAACCTTAAAAGGTGTTTAAACTTGTAACTAATAACTTTGTACATGAAATAATAAAGTCCAAAATCTCAGGGACTAAACAGTAAATTTAATTTAAAACGTAACACTAACTTTGGTGTAATTTATTTTAACCCAACCCCCTATCCCCGTTTTCCCGGCCACACCTCCGGCCACAACTCCGGCAGCTGCCGGCGAGAGCTCAAAACCACAAAACAACTCATTTAATCTCAATTAAACACCATCGAATCGTTTTCCTCGACTGTTTCGAACCATGTTAGTGAATCAAATCGATTGTAACCGAAGTATTAAGAGGTTTCGACTGAAACCGAAACTCATTTCAAAATAATAATACTTTGATCGATCAATTTATCGAACAGAAGTGAATCAAAAGAGTCTGAACATTTCATTTGGTTACCCAAACCCCTCTGAACACTTAATTTCATTCACAAAACACACAAATAAACATTCGATCATCACCTTCATTTCGAACCTGCAACTTAGTCGAAAGCTACCCTCGAGGCATGGTAACTCTAAATTGATTGAGGGCTCTGAATCATAAACACTCTTTGAAGCTTCTTATGAAAGGAATTAGATTATCATCATCATTTGCACCTGAATCCCCTTCTTCTCGCTCGCGACATGAGTTCTTATTATTTTTCATTGTTTCGATCGCTAAAAGGTAAATTGATCCTATCTTCACAATCCTGTTGATGTGTTAAACAATAGCCCTAATGTTAACTCGATTAACATACACGAATTGAGGTTCAATTTAGAGCAATTTCAATCTAAGGTTCTTGAATGATTTGGGGGTTTATTTGAAGAAAGATTTTTACTATTTAATTTGTACTTTAAGGCAAGATTTGGGCTTTGGCCCATTGGTTAGTATCAAGCACTTATACATGGCAGGTAAGGGGTTTCAACCCTGCCGCTGCCATCTTTTTATTTAGTGGCTTCCTTTATTTTTTTTAATCAAACAAATTTTTATTATAATAATAGTTCTAAATAAATATTATTTTGTAAATTAAAACATTTTGGAAATTATTAACTTAATTTTTAAAGATTTTAAAACTTATAATTCTTAAATTTAATATCTTGTTAAAGAGGTTACAGATATATTATTAAGTCATTTATATGTTATAATTATATTAGTCCAAACTTGGATTAGTTCAAAACACTTCAAACCTACCTATTACAAATACTTTAAATATTTATTACATAAATGATTATTTAAAAAATACTTAAATAATTAATTATCCATCTAATTATTTAACCATGTATATCATATTTAGTTAATTTTCTCTAAATTTTTATTTAAACTCTTGAAACTTATGAAATAATATATTATACTCTATTCTTATTACTAAAATGTTGTATTACAAAATTTTTATAATAAATCATTTAGAAGTTCAAAACTTTATAAAATGACTTTAGATAATTTTAAAGTCATCTAAATAAGTATTCAATTAAGTACCTTTATTAAATTTTAAATAATTATTAATTATTTCTTTTCACACATCATATTTAATCTTTATCAATTCAATAAATTTAATTATTGAATCATTCACTATCATTCTTATTCTTAATTGGTTCATACCATCTTTATTGAACCAAAACATAATGGATTGCGTTATTATATTTTATTTGACGTAAATATTGAAACCCCCAAATTCCAAATGAAACCCTAATTCATACTTACTCTTGAATCTTATCTTTATTCTAATTCTAAGACACCAAATCTTAGGTTGAATCGTGAAGGAATCGTTGGAACCATCTTATCTTCTTATTGTTATCTTAAGTGCAATTTTATAGCACGTGAGTTATCCAAGTGAGTATTTCTATACCCCTTTTATTATTTTTACACTTTGGGGTGAAACATGTTACTTTATAAACATTGCACTTGTAAACATGTTTGATTCTTGTAAACTTATGGCATTTCACCTATATGTTGTGGTTAGTTGACCTTTGTAGCTACCATGTAATGTCGAATATATGTACAATTATTAACTATTGCTAGCCTGGCGACGTCATAGATCTATGGGCCTTACAAGCCTGCTTGGTTAATCCAAGTACACTTAGCTAATCGTATATACTTGTAAACGTTTGAGACTTGTAAAAATCTGTCAATGTTTGATTATGCATTTTGTCTTACATCTCTAGTTACTTTGTTCTCTAACTTACAATATGAATTGCCATCTTTTATATACTTATGTATTGAAAACTATGGAAATCTCACCAACATTATTGTTGACCTTTTATTTTTAACATGTTTCAGGAAATACTCAAGTATGATTACTACTTTGAAGCTTATCACATCTAGGATTGGACCTAGAGAAATAAAAGGAAGAACTTGTCATATTTAACTTTTATATCATGATGTTATCTTTGTTTGAGACTTATGTTTGTAATGTTACCTTTGAAACTTTTGAATAATATATTTGGATTTAATAATACTTCAGAAGCAGTCTCTCTATCTCACAAGATAGAGAAAAGACTCGCCGCCACCTACCCCTCCCAGACCCTGCTCTTGAGTGGGACTTACTGGGTATGTTTATTTGGATTTAATAATAGCGTTATGTGGCTGTGAACGATCTTAACTCTCACATCTTGATGTTTCCGTCATCAAGGTTGTGGTGTGACAGATTGGTATCAGAGCCCATAAATATAGGGATTTAGGTTATTAGAAATGGTGACCTAGACTATAGCTTATGCATGAACCTTATAGCATAATATATATATATATGTATATATATATATATATATATATATATATATATATATATATATATATATATATATATATATATATTCTTGTAGATACATATATGGTTTGCATGCTACATAATGTTATGCCTTCTTATGTGTAACCTGATGCCTTAGCTTAGAATTGCCTTGTAAATGTTTAAACTTTGTTACTTGTCTCCCCTAAACTTATCTTTGACTCTTTGATTCTCCCCGACGAATAAAACTTTCTAAACTTATTCTCGACGACATGTGGAATCTACACTTATTATCGTGGGTTTAATTCCTTAGACTCTATGTCTAATCTATGAAAATCTCTTCAAGCTTTTGATTTCATGAACCTAAGAAATTTGTGTGACAAATAGACACCTATATTCTGGATTTCCTAGAAAAAGGCCTTCGGGCTAAGGCAAGCATATCGTATAAATCTCATTGCGAGACCAGTTATGCTTACCTGGGGATTTCTGGGATAAGTGATAAACTATGAACAATATATACAAGTTTCTAAGGCAAATGGGTCAATTTACCTTGACGTGTCAACATTTCCAAATGGTAATGCGTTACCAAATGGAACCATCCTATTTGTATTTTAAAAATATCAAAAATCCTTGATTCCTTGAACTGGTTTATCACCGAAATTCTAATCTTTTCTTATTCTTATATTACAGAATGTTCCCATTAATATTGAACTCGTTTTACTCCTCAATTCCTATGTTTAAACATCGTTATACGTTGTGTGCCTCATGAAACTATCTTTATACCTTGACCAACGTGTACATGGATCTTAATATATCCAAAGATATTGGGCGTCTAAACCGAATAGTTTTCAAAACGTTAAATTGTTACTTTTTATTTTCAAATCTCCCTAAAGTGTGTCCCATAACTGAAATCATGCAATGCCGAAAGGTGGAATACCTGCATCTGGGGATACTTTGTCTAGGTAAGGTATACACATAAATCTGATTCGACCTTTAGATCCGTTTACCTGACCTGGAACTCATGAGATGAGTGTTCATTTATAGGTACGCATGTCATCATTAAAGTTGTGGTTGACGTAACACTTTAAGAAGTCAACGCATTTCCCTAATGTTTACGTCTCATTGTTGTATTGAATCATTTCGGTCATCGATCTTGTTTTCCTGATTTAAACTATTCAAGATTTGAGAACTTATCATAATTAACTATGTTATCCCGAACTTTAACCTTTGTAAGGCCCCATTCCCGGGTACCTCACAGTTGGTTATTCATCGCACATAAAACAATTATTAAAACATTGCAGCGGAAATTAAAGAAAGTCATTTCATATATTTTAATGACAACTTTTGTAACATAATATAATGCTGTTAACTATTACAAAATATTATAAATTGCATTACATAACAAAAAGGTAATTATTATACGAATGGATGCCATCATAAAAATTCCAAGTAGCTGCCCCGTGCCATCCTCAGCAACTATTACCTGCCAAATGGAAAACACATAAAAGTCAGCGTTGCTGAGTGAGTTCTAGTTTTATAAATATAATACTTTACTTTTTATACAAACCTTCTTTACTTTCATACGTGGTCATGCATCATACGTACTGATAGAGAATATTACTTTTACATTCATTAACATTCATCATACTTCATCATATTCATAGCATGTTTTCATTTCATGCTTTTTGTTAACATTCTCTTATCTTTATTCTCATTCTTTCATAACGTACTCATTATCATTCATTTAAAATACTTTACTTTTTTATACAAACCTTCTTTACTTCGTTACGTCATTCTTTTACATTCATATGAATTGATGAACAATACCCCGAACATTGTGCACGAAGCTGATGTTGGACCTGTGGTAATTAAACCATGAACATTGTGCACGAAGCTGATCCAGTCACCTAGGGCAAGTCATCTCTCCCGTTCATACAAACCGTTTGGTCCTACCCTGAACATTGTGCACGAAGCTGATGCTGGACCTGTGGTAATTAAACCACGAACATTGTGTACGAAGCTGATCCAGTCACCTAGGGCATACCAAAGGGCCTTGTCAATCTCAAAGATTGACCCTGTGCATCCTTTGGGGTAGCTAACCCGCATCACAGTTGAGCTAACGACAACATGGTCGTGCACCTCCTTTCATTTTGCTTGCAAGCCATTCCTTCGTTCATTACATTTTACTTTTCATCATTGTTATCTTTCCTTTCATTACGTTATTCCTTACGTTCTTTCATTCATTTGTCATACTACGTAAAGTAATAACATAATATATAACTTATTTTACAATATAATACAAATACGTTTAATCATTATTAAAAGATAACACATCATACGTACAGTACCTTATTCATGCATTTTATAGCCATCATACATCATACATACAACCCATAACCCTAAAACATCTCATAATTATACTCAAATTGGGTAATCAATACCCATAAGTCAACCTTAGTCAAAACCCTAGATTTTCTGTTTTTCCCAAAATTTCAGAAAATTATTCTAAGGGTCTAGACGCATGGGCACTATTTGGGCGTTTCTACCCTGTTCAGACGTTTTGTCACTATGCAGACGTCTGGACTTAACTTAGTCTCTTTTTCACTTAGACGCATGGGCCTGTTTAGGCGCATGGGCCCTGTTTAGGCGCATGGGCCCTGTTTAGGCGCATGGGCCCTATTTAGGCGTTTGGGCCTACACTTAGCCATTTTACTACTTAGACGCATGGGCCCAGTTCAGACGCATGGGCCCTATTTAGGCGGTTAGGCATTTTGGGCGGTTGGGAACACTTAGGAAATTAAACCATTGGACGCATGGTCCACTGTTTAGGCGGTTGGGTAACTAACTTCCACTTTAACATTATAAATTAGTCCCAAATCATTCTAAATCATAATCTAAGCTTAGTACCAACATCCTAAGCATCACAACATGTACATACATACTTATAAACCCCAAATTTACACCCACCCACATACACCTTCATACACACACCCACATACACCTTCATACACACATACGGGTGAAAACCCCATTTTTTATAAAAACATATACACATGCGTTTTCAGCCCCAAAATAGTTAAAAACATGTTAAAAAGAGGGATTCTAGAACTCACCTTAATTGTTTTCGGGTTTGAACCCTTCTCTGAGCTTCCCAGTCATTTCTAGCACCTAAAACCCATACACACACACACAACCCGAACACACAATCACATTTATAAGCATAAACCAAGTCTAGAATCGTCTAAAACATCATAAACTCGAGAATTCTTACCAAAAACTTCAAAGTTCTTGTTTCTTCTAAAATTTCCGAGAATTCTCTATGGTCTCTCTCTCTAAAAATATCCGAATATGGATGTGAATAAGCAACATGGGCGGCCATATTGCTTTATTCACCAACTTTCAAACCTTTTGTTCTTTTGGACACTTTTAGCCCTTCAACTTAGGTTTTATAGCGTTTTTCTACTTTTCTTTTACTTTTATTCTTTATTTTTATCTAAAAAAATAACCGGGTGTTACAAGTCCACCCCCTTATATAGGTTTCGTCCCCGAAACCTGTTATTCGTCAAACAGATGAGGGTAATGTTGCCTCATCTCTCCTTCAATATCCCATGTAGAATCGGATCCCTTTCTATGCTTCCACTGTACCTGCACCAGAGGAACCGCTTTATTTCTTAATCTCTTCTCCTTACGATCAATGATCGCCACTGGTTGCTCCATGTAATTGAGCCGTTCATCCACTTCGATTTCCTCCGGTGGTACGATCATGTCCTCGTCAGCTAAACACTTCCGCAGATGAGATACATGGAATGTAGGAAGAATTCCACTCAACTCATCGGGTAGTTTGAACCTATAGGCCACCTCTCCTACTCGAGCAATGATTTGGAAAGGCCCTATATACCTTGGGCTCAACATGCCCCGCTTTCTAAACCGAACGATACCCTTCCAAGCTGAGACTTTTAAGATAACTCTGTCACCCACCTGGAACTCAATCGGTCTACGCCTCTTATCGGCATACGACTTCTGCTTATCCTTAGCTGCCTTCATGAAGGCTTTAAGCTTTTCGAGCTTCTCCGTCGTAGCCTCAATCACTTCAACGCTCCCTAACTCCTTCTGACCAATATCACCCCAGCAAACGGGTGTCCTACATCTCCTACCATATAGCATCTCGTAGGGTGGTATGCCAATGCTGGCATGATAACTGTTGTTGTACGAGAATTCTGCTAAAGGCAGGTGGTCATCCCAACTTCCTCATGAATCAATCACGCACGCTCGAAGCATGTCCTCGAGTGTCTGGATCGTCCTCTCAGACTGACCGTCAGTCTGAGGATGATAAGCCGTGCTGATATGTAGTCTCGTCCCTATCTCATCGTGGAATTTCTTCCAAAACTTGGATGTAAACTGGGTGCTGCGATTAGACACAATAGATGCCGACACACCATGACGAGCTACAATCTCCTTGATAAATAGATCCGCGAGTCTTTCAGAAGAATGCGTATCTCGGATCGGTAGGAAGTGAGCGCTTTTCGTCAAGCGGTCAACAACCACCCATATAGCATCATACCCTCTAGGGGTACGTGGTAGCATCGTAATGAAGTCCATGGTGATATGCTCCCACTTCCACTCGGGTATATCCAATGGTTGGATTTTCCCGTACGGCTTCTGGTGTTCCGCCTTCACCTGCAAACAGGTAAGACATTTACTCACATACTCCGCTACGTCGCGCTTCATATCCAGCCACCATTAAACTTTCTTCATATCGTGATACATCTTGGTAGCACCGGGATGAATGGTGTATCGAGTTTTATGAGCCTCGTCCATGATCTTTCCACGTAGATCCTCGTAACGAGGAATCCACATTCGCCCATATCGGGTTCTAACACCGAGAGTGTTTTCACCCAACTCTACGACCAGGCCTCTCATCCTTTCAGAGTTAAGATGATCTTCTTTCAACGCCTCATCTTGAAACTCCTTGGCCTGTGTCATCACGCCAGAGGTCATAATTAACTGATAAGCCTTCACCCGAATCGGCTCGGGTCTCTCCTTTCGGCTAACGGCATCTGCTACCACGTTGGCCTTGCCAGGATGGTAATGGATCTCGCAATCGTAATCCTTTATGAGCTCCAACCATCGCCTCTGCCTCATATTCAAATCTTTCTGCTCGAAGAAGTACTTCAAGCTTTTATGGTCCGTGAAGATGGTGCACTTCGTCCCGTATAGATAGTGTCGCCAAATCTTCAATGCAAAAACCACCGCAGCTAGTTCTAGATCGTGCGTGGGATAGTTGACTTCATGGGTTTTCAGCTGTCGGGATGCATAGGCTATTACCTTTCCGCGTTGCATCAAAACGCAACCTAGCCCAGAATAAGAAGCATCCGAATATACCACTAAGTCCTCACTACCTTCGGATAATGTCAAGACAGGAGCTTGTGTTAGTCTCATCTTCAACTCCTCAAAAGCACACTCCTGTTCTCGACCCCACACGAACTTCACATCCTTGCGAGTCAATTTAGTCAAAGGCGAGGCTATCTTGGAAAAGTCCTGAATAAACCTCCTATAGTATCCCGCCAATCCCAGGAAGCTACGAATCTCGGATGGCGTCTTAGGGTACTCCCATTGCATTACGGCCTCAACCATTGCTGGGTCCACCATGACTCCCTCCGCATTTACCACGTGACCCAGAAATTGCACCTCGCGTAACCAAAAAGCACACTTGGAGAACTTAGCATACAGCTTCTCTTTTCTCAACGTCTCCAACACTTCCCGAATGTGACTGGCATGCTCTTCTTCGCTCTTTGAATAAATCAGGATATCGTCGATGAATACAATTACTGATTTGTCTAACACCGGCCGACTCACTCGATTCATCAGGTCCATAAAAGCAGCTGGCGCATTGGTTAAACCAAAGGACATAACAAGAAACTCGTAGTGTCCATAACGCGTGCGGAAAGCTGTTTTAAGAATATCTTGATCCTTCACTTTCAACTGATGGTAGCCAGATCAAAGATCTATCCTCAAAAACAACCTGGCACCTTGGAGCTGATCGAACAAGTCATCAATCTCGGTAGTGGATACCGATTCTTCACCGTCAACTTATTCAACTCACGGTAGTCAATACACATCCGCATGCTACCGTCCTTTTTCTTTACAAACAAGACCGAAGCACCCCAAGGAGAGATACTCGGCCTGATAAAACCCTTATCGAGCAGCTCCTGCAGTTGCTCCATTAACTCCTTCATCTCAGTCGGAGCCAACCGATACGGTGCCTTAGCGACAGGGTGAGCACCGGGCATCAAGTCAATTTTGTGATCCGGTGGCACACCTGATAAGTCTTCTGGAAACATATCAGGAAAGTCACACACCACCGGCACATTGGGCAATTGTGGTGTTGACGTGTCCACAACCTTCACGTAGGCCAAATAAGCGCTACATTCACGCCTCATGCACTTTCCCGCCACCGCCATTGAAATCACTTTCAAAATCGTCGTAACTTGATCACCGTATATCGTAACCGAACTCCCGTCAAGCGCCGTCAGTCTAATCATCTTCTTATGACACACGATATTCGCTTCATAGGTTGCTAACCAATCCATCCCTAGTACTACATCAAATCCACCTAGGGGCATCACATGTAACTTAGCAGCAAACCTATGACCTTCTAATTCTATGGCACAGTCCACTATCACATCAGTAACTCTAGTTGACTTACCAATAGCATTTTCTACGTCAAAGGGCTTATCAATGCATTTACTACTAACAGGCAGTTTAGCGCAGAATGTAGCAGAAATAAAACTCCTACTAGCACCAGAATCAAATAACACAGAAGCAAGATTTTGATATACTAGAAACGTACCTGACACAACATCGGGGTCCGTCCTAGCCTCCTCCCTGGTCATCATGAACGCTCTGGCGCTCGCCCTTTGCTCCTCAGTCCCGGTCTTCTTCCCTGCTCTAGAACTCCAAGCCCTCGGCTTCTTGCATCCCCTACTCATGTGTCCTAATTCACCAAAATTGAAGCACCTCGCCGCTCTGCAATCTCTAGAGATGTGGTCGGGCTTCCCACACTTGAAACAGACATTAAGCCCCAGCCTGCACTCACCAGCGTGCTCCTTTCCACACTTCCCGCATCTCTTCAATCCTGAGCCTGTGGCGACCACCCGTCGATCACCCATTCTAGCCTTCTTGTTATTTGGGGGGAAACCACCACGCCCAAGCCTTCTTGTTATTTGGGGGGAAACCACCACGCCCAAACCGTTTTCGGTTCCGATCATCACCACCCATCTTCTTCCCTTCGACCACCATCACCTCCCTCTCATCATACAACCTCCCAGCCAAGTCAACTACCGACCTAAACATGCTCGGTCAGGCAACGATCATGTGCCTGCGAATATCTGCCGACAAACCCTGGATGTATCTTTTGATCTTTCATGACAAGGGTGTCACCTGATCCGGCACCAGCCGTGCCATCTCGTTGAACTTGGTGGTGTACTGCTGATGTGTCATGGTTCCCACCTCCAGCTACAGGAACTCCCTTTCCACCTTGTCCAACTCCCGATGAGGCCAGAACTCCTCGATCACCAACTTCTTCAGCTCATTCCACCTCATTCTGCCAATCGGCCTGCTACCCTCGGCCTGGATAATGTTGTCCCACCAGCATAGAGCCAAGTCCACAAATGAGTGAGTGGCGAATTTTACCTTCTGGTCCTCCTGGCACTCGCTGATCTCGAGAACAGCCTCCATCTCCCTCACCCATCGATGAGCAGCACCAGCAATGCCATTACCATCGAAGGTAGGGGGCTTGCATCTTTGGAATGCCCCATAATTACAGCCTCGTGCTATCTCCAGCACAGGCTCCTCTTCCTCCTCTTCTTCATCGGTAGGGATAACCGTCTCGGTCTCAGGTTGTTCACTTCCTATCGAAGACCTGTTCCTATCCCTCCTCTCTCCTTCCCTCACAGCCTTGATCACCTCGGTCACTACACATGGTAGTATTGTCTGCATGACCTGATGAACCTCCTCCACCATGGCCTCCTTCACTAAGGCTCTCAAGTTAGCAGTCTCATCACCACCCTCCAGATGAGGGGTCTCAGGCTCCTCGTGGGTCACCTTCTCAACCCTGGGCCTTCCTCTCATGGCCCGTGGTTCAGCTCCACGTCCATCACGTGCTCCGCCTCATGAAGCCTTAGAAGATCTACCTCCAGCCATTCTCTAACACGCTATAAGATTTAAACACTAACAAGATCATTCAAGGTAATAGCTTAGTTTATGTCAAGTATAGTAAGTCCCTAATTACAGTGGCCAGTTGTGATTAGCCACTTACTTTATTCTTCACACCCCAAGCATTTCCTATCCTGACTACATCAGTATCCAAATCTACTAAGGGCAAACAGATCAAATAACATGCGCAAATAAAACCAGTTAACATTAAAGAAAATACCTGATGGCATGTAGCTACTTGGGCTGGCCTCCCTTCCTTTTGTCCCATTCTCAGTTTAAGTTTAGGTTTCTTCTGAAAATATTTACCCATTTCACTTAAACCTTGGCTCTGATACCAACTTGTAAAGCCCCATTCCCGGGCACCTCACAGTTGGTTATTCATCGCACATAAAACATACAATTATTTAAAACATTGCAGCGGAAATTAAATAAAACCATTTCATATATTTTAATGACAACTTTTGTAACATAATACAATGCTGTTAACTATTACAAAATATTATAAATTGCATTACATCACAAAAATGTCATTATTATACGAATGGATGCCATCACAAAAATGACAAGTAGCTGCCTCGTGCCATCTTCAGTAACTATTACCTGCCAACTGGAAAACACATAAAAGTCAGCGTTGCTGAGTGAGTTCTAGTTTTGTAAATAAAATACTTTACTTTTTATACAAACCTTCTTTACTTTCATACGTGGTCATGCATCATATGTACAGATAGAGAATATTACTTTTACATTCATTAACATTCATCATACTTCATCATATTCATAGCATGTTTTCATTTCATGCTTTTCGTTAACATTCTCTTATCTTTATTCTCGTTCTTTCGTAACGTACTCATTATCATTCATTTACATTCATACTTGTTACTTACTTTCTTTCTTTGTTTAGTATGTTACGTCATTCTTTTACATTCATATGGATTGATGAACAATACCCTGAACATTATGCACGAAGCTGATGCTGGACCTGTGATAATTAAACCACGAACATTGTGCAGGAAGCTAATCCAGTCAGCTAGGGCAAGTCATCTATCCCGTTCATACAAACCGTTCGGTCCTACCCCGAACATTGTGCACGAAGCTGATGCTAGACCTGTGGTAATTAAACCACGAACATTGTGCATGAAGTTAATCCAGTCACCTAGGGCATACCAAAGGGCCTTGTCAATCTCAAAGATTGACCCTGTGTGCATCCTTTGGGGTAGCTAACCTGCATCACAGTTAAGCTAATGACAACATGGTCGTGCACCTCCTTTCATTTTGCTTGCAAGCCATTCGTTCGTTCATTACGTTTTACTTTTCATCATTGTTATCTTTCCTTTCATTACATTATTCCTTACGTTCTTTCATTCATTTGTCATACTACGTAAAGTAATAACATAATATATAAATTATTTTACAATATAATACAAATACGTTTAATCATTATTAAAAGATAACACATCATACGTACAGTACCTTATTCATGCATTTTATACCCATCATACATCATACATACAACCCATAACCCTAAACATCTCATAATCATACTCAAATTGTGTAGTCATTACCATAAGTCAACCTTAGTCAAAACCCTAGACTTTTCTGTTTTTCCCAGAATTTCAAAAAATTATTCTAAGGGTCTAGACGCATGGGTACTATTTGGGCGTTTCTGCCCTGTTCAGATGTTTTGCCACTATGCAGATGTCTGGACTTAACTTAGTCTCTTTTTTCTGCCCTGTTCAGACGTTTTGTCACTATGCAGATGTCTGGACTTAACTTAGTCTCCTTTTCACTTAGATATATGGGCCTGTTTAGGCGCATGGGCCCTGTGTAGGCGCATGGGCCCTGTTTAGGCGCATGGGCCCTGTTTAGGCGCATGGGCCCTGTTTAAGCGTTTGGTCCTACACTTAGCCATTTTACTACTTAGACGCATGGGCCCTGTTTAGACGGTGGGCATTTTGGGCAGTTGGGAACACTTAGGAAATTAAACTGTTGGACGCATGGTCCACTGTTTAGGCGGTTGGGTAACTAACTTCCACTTTAACATCATGAATCAGTCCCAAAACATTCTAAATCATAATCTAAGCTTAGTACCCACATCCTAAGCATCATACATGTACATACATACTTATAAACCCTAAATTTACACTCACCCACATACACATTCATACACACATACGGGTGAAAGCCCCATTTTTTAAAAAAAACATATACACATGCGTTTTCCAGCCCCAAAATAGTTAAAAACATGTTAAAAAGGGGGATTCTAGAACTCACCTTAATTTTTTTCGGGTTTGAACCCTTCTCTGAGCTTCACAGTCGCTTCTAGCACCTAAAACCCATACACACACAACCCGAACACACAATCACATTTATAAGCATACAACCAAGTCTAGAATCGTCTAAAACATCATAAACTCGAGAATTCTTACCAAAAACTTCGAAGTTCTTGTTTCTTCTAAAATTCCCGAGAATTCTCTGTGGTCTCTCTCTCTAAAAATATCCGAATGTGGATGTGAATAAGCAACATGGGCGGACATGTTGCTTTATTCACCAACTTTCAAACCTTTTGTCCTTTTGGACACTTTTAGCCCTTCAAATTGGGTTTTATAGCTTTCTTCTTCTTTTCTTTTACTTTTATTCTTTCTTTTTATCTAAAAAGAATAACCGAGTGTTACAACCATAATCCTAGCAAGCATGATTTTCTTTTCCTGTTAATGTTACATTGCTGTAGTTTGAAGTTTTAGAATTTCTAGCCGATATTCTCTTCGTTTGCTAAGTTGAGCTTTGTAAAATCTTTTAACCGTTTTGCACCATAGGCAATGCAAGAGTCTGCAAGTCAATCTATGACTAAGGACACTCGTATCTCTTAAATGAATCTATCTCATCAAAACAGGGGTGAATCCTTTATTTTGGTGATGATTTTCCATTCGTCACTATTGTGCTTAAGAATAGTCATCATCAAGACAGGAGTGAATTCCTTACCTTGATGACCATTTCTTCTTTTTGTTCTTATGAATTCGTATTTTGCCAGTGGAATTACCTCCTTAAAATAGGAGTAAAATTTTATATCTCGATGATGGTTTTCAATTTTTCTATTGTGTGTTTTATGAAATCTCGTTCTTTGAATCAGGGTGATTTCCTTGTTTTGAGGATAGATTTCAATCATTTTCTCTTGGAACTCGTATTTCACGAATGAAATGACCTCACTAAAATAGGATTGAATCCCGTACTTTGGTGACAAAAGACAATTCTCGATTGTTTTCTTGTTATTATGAAATTCAATCATCAAGATATGTGTGAAATCCATAACTTGATGATAATTTCACCTGTTTAAAATTTGATGGATGGTATTTTCCTCAAATGAAATGACCTCATCAAAGTAGGAGTGAATTCTGTACTTTGATGAAGCTTTTCATTTTATGATATTTTGTTCCTATAAAACTTCACCGTTAAGATAGAGTGATTATCCTTACCTTAATGGTAAGTTACCTCATTTTATTCTTGAGGATCCTTAACAATGAGTTAGGATCAAACTCTTGCTTGGTAGTTAAGAGTCATACTTTGGGAAAAACACCACCAAGCTAGGAGTGATAACCACATCTTGGTGACTATTCCCATTGTGAAGTCACTAGATCGATGAACATCCGAGCGTGTTCTTGACGGAAGGATAAAAACCAAAAGATAATCAATAACACGAACAATAATCGAATGATTTTATTGATAAAACATAACGATTTTAAGCTCGTTACAACTTAAGAATCAAGACTTTTGGCAAGGGGAGATCGAGCATGTTCTCCCCTCTCATCCGGCAGCACCTAGGCGCCAGGCACACTCTCTAAAAACCCTTAGATTTCTACACATTGAAACTGATATATATATAGGCCTCGGCCCATATTAGATGCGACTGGGCCCATTCGTGCGATTGGACCATGCGTATGGTTCAATCGTACGACTGGACCATGCGTATGGTTCAATCGTATGACTGGACCATTCTTATGGTTCAGTCTTACGAATGCCCCAATCGCATCTCTCAGTCGCACGACTGGTCCATTAGTATGGCTCAGTCGTACGACTGAGTCTCATTCGCATATGCTCCTGCGAATGACCCAGTTTCATGTGTTTACAAGGTGTATAACATTAAGCCTAGACTATTCGTCAAGCGATGGACACACTATATATGACAATATATGCTCCAACAAATTCCCCCTTGGACGTTGCTTGCGAATAGTAGATAACACCTCTTACAATCTTCAGTCAATCTTTGCTCTGGTTTCCAATAGAATCAAACGAACAACCATATTAGCCAACATTGCCGATCCGTCAGGTTACCACAATATCCCTGAAAATGAATTTAGGCACAATAGCTTTCGTTTACTTTGCAGAACACCATCATAGCAGCAAGATTCCCCAAATGACTGATTTTTCCAGATAACGACATGAACAGTTTTCCATTGCTCCAATCTTCACACAGGCTAACCTGATTAACATTAACAACTACAGAAATTTCCCCTCACGTTCAGCATATCCCAATATATATACATTGTGCTCTCCTGTCGTCTTCATACGATGTATTGGGCAAAAGGTTGAAGGTTCCAATCCACAGCTGACAATATCAAACAAATCAGTATGCACGAAGATTCATCATCAGAAACCTGCTCACATCATCACTTTCTGATTGCGTCTTCAATTTCTCTATACATGGATTCCCCCTAAGAATGAGAATCCTCTCTGTGCGGAAATAAATATTACTTGGTTGGCCCAAAAATAGTCAGATGCTCCTAACTACCCCACAAAATCAGCACCGACAGCTGACATCTTCTCTTCTCTCTTTCGTGTTCTAACAACATTCACCGATTCTAGAAGTCCAACAAATAATGGGGTATCCATCGAACTTGTTTGACATAAGAAACTCAGGGTGAATGTGCTTTGCTCATCCTCAACTCTTGCATAGACTCTCCAGTATAATCTTCACTATTGACCCGAAAATGAACCAAAATTGACCAAATAATTTTCCCAAAAAATTTTATTTTACCAAAATTTTTCAGTAGGCTTCCCGACTGATAAAAATGGTTTAGGGAAAAATTCGTGCAAGAAGCTGTTCCAGACTCTTTTTTTTGTGTCTGGTACACAGCTCATTCGTGCGACTGAAACAGACGAATGAAGACATACGTGCGAATGGGTGATTCGTACGAATGGATACTCCGAATGGGTCAGTCGTGCGAATGAAGTACACGAAAGGGTCAGTCGTGCGAATGAATGTTCATTCGTACAAATGGACATACGACTGGGCTAGACGTACGAATGGACCATACGAATGGTTCAATCGTGCGAATGAGGCCCAATCGCATGGCCCAATCGCATGAACGGGTCTGAACGCATAAAACCAGAAAAAACCCTAATCCGATGATTTGGACGAGACACAGCACAATAATTGTACCACCGGATTCGTTTTTATGATCTGAAGAAGATTCCGAGTCCGCTTTTAACAAATAAACATCACGCGCAATGAGATTTGAGCAAAACAAGATGAACACGAAGTGGGTTTAACGTCAAGATCTGAACTTTGATCCAGAAATCAAGAGCTCGGGTTGCTAGAACGATTGTTAGATCATTCTAGCAGTAACCGGCTCTGATACCAATTGTGAAGTCACTGGATCGATGAACATCCGAGCGTGTTCTTGACGGAAGGATAAAAAACAAAAGACAATCAATAACACGAACAATAATCGAATGATTTTATTGATAAAACATAACGATTTTAAGCTCGTTACAACATAAGAATCAAGACTTTTGGCAAGAGGAGATCGAGCATGATCTCCCCTCTCATCCGGCAGCACCTAGGCGCCAGGCACACTCTCTAAAAACTCTTAGATTTCTACACATTGAAACTGGTATATATATATAGGCCTCGGCCCATATTAGATGCGACTGGGCCCATTCGTGCGATTGGACCATGTGTATGGTTCAATCGTACGACTGGACCATGCATATGGTTCAATCGTACGACTGGACCATTATTATGGTTCAGTCTTACGAATGCCCCAATCGCATCTCTCAGTCGCACGACTGGTCCATTAGTATGGCTCAGTCGTACGACTGAGTCTCATTCGCATATGCTCCTGCGAATGACCCAGTTTCATGTGTTTACAAGGTGTATAACATTAAGCCTAGACTATTCGTCAAGCGACGGACACACTATATATGACAATATATACTCCAACACCCATCCCTTGATCTCAAACATACCAAGGTTTTAAGAATTCAATTGACAAGAAACATGTAATAACTTGAAGGGTGAAGACCTTTATCAGACCTATCGACGATAGTGTTCCAACCAGTCAAGCTAAAGCATGATTCCTGAACTCAAAAGAGGTCTTTGTCACTTTAGGTTAATCTTAGTTCCAAGCCTGGAACATTTAAATTTTAAATCGATTCTTTCTCTCACGCTTTTATGTTTCAGCTTGAAGTTTGATCTAGCTTATAGGAACCTTTTATTTCTTACTTATCGACCTTCATTCTGGGTTATCATGAAAACCTAATTGTCCTATGGTAGCATTCCTAAAACCATTTTTCCCACCAAATAAATCATTAACAATCTATGTTCATATCTTTCTAGTCATACAAACGTTTCGGTTGTGTTTATGGGTTTGAAGAACCGCATGTACAAGCCGTACTTGGAAATTTATTTGAGATTGTCTTTACCGTCGATATTCTGAATTACTTAATTTTTAATCCAATCATGAATGACATCTTTGTTCCATTTTTGACCCATAATTACGAATGCAATTTCCATTAATAATGTCATTTCTTGGATCGTCTTTGAATCACTAATCTTGTAAATCTCTAAATCTTTATCATGATTGTGACTTACAAGACTCGTTATTACATCCATCCCGATGCAGGTCAAAAGTTCATGAATTTTTGCGATTAGTATTCATGGTTTGGCATGAAGGAAAAGAAGGCATAACTTGGCATATTTTCTAGAGCCTTACTTGCTCAACAGTCAAAGCCAAACATTTGTAACCCTCCAAAACTGTTGTTTAACTTGAAGTTCTTACGTTTAAAAGGAAACAGTTATCAATGGAGTCCATCACTAATTTGCCTCTCATTTCTTGTCATCATAAAAACAATTGGTTCATCATTGAACGAAAGACTAAACCGGTGCAATACTTATCAGTTCTTAAGGAATATCGAGCCGAGAAATTTACTCTTATCTATGTCAACAAAATAGTCAGTCACCGTGGTGTGTCTTAACAAATCTTTGATCGTAATGGTTTACATCTCTTTCGTTCTATCCAAGCCTTTAAATCATCTTCGAAAACACAAGATAATCTTAATACAATTCATTTTTTTGCTGATCAAAGTGGAAAGAACGTTACAACCCCTCAAGATATGCATTGAGCTTGTGTCATGTTATTTAGTAACTCTTGTAATTTTCAATTTCCGTCGATTGTTCATATGATTAGAGGTCTATCCATCAGCATCAGGATATCATCTCGTTATGAAATTCGTTAGTATTCTAAACGTGCCCGAAAAATTCACCTGGGAACGCGAGGATCTCATGAAGAAGAAATATCCCTATCTTTTCGTTTAGTTCTGTGCTTAATTTCGGGACGAAATTTCTTAAAGTTGTGGAGACTGTGACCTCTCGTGTTTTTATTTAACGCTTGTCAATCATCGTTATCTCTTGTCAGGTTTCATTTTGTCATCTAAACAATTTCGAGGGCTCACGCGCTTTACCTTTTATCTTGATCTTATTTGACACTTAACATTAATATTTGTTTTATTATTATTGATTAAAGTAATAATAATAATAATCATGATAATAATAATAAAAATACAAATAATAATAATGTTTAATGATAAAAAACTTTAAATAACCTTAAAAGGTGTTTAATCTTGTAACTAATAACTTTGTACATGAAATAATAAAGTCCAAAATCTCAGGGACTAAACTGTAAATTTAATTTAAAACATAACACTAACTTTGGATTAAAAATGAAACAAGCCTACACTTCAGGGACTTAAGTGTAATTTGTTTAAACCCAACCCCCTATCCCTGTTTTCCCGGCCACACCTCCGGCCACAACTCCGGCGGGTGCCGGTGAGAGCTCAAATCCACAAAACAACTCATTTAATCTCAATAAAAACCATCGAATCGTTTTCCTCGACTGTTTCGAACCATGTTAGTGAATCAAATCGATTGTAACCAAAGTATTAAAAGGTTTCGACTGAAACCGAAACTCATTTTAAAATAATAATACTTTGATCGATCAATTTATCAAACAGAAGTGAATCAAAAGAGTTTGAACATTTCATTCGGTTACCCAAACCCCTCTGAACTCTTAATTTCATCCACAAAACACACAAACAAACAATTGATCATCACCTTCATTTCGAACCTACAACGTAGCCGAAAGCTGCCCTCGAGGCATGGTAACTCTAAATTGATTGAGGGCTTTGAATCATAAACACTCTTTGAAGCTTCTTATGAAAGGAATTAGATTATCATCATCATTTGCACCTGAATCCCCTTCTTCTCGGTCGTGACATGAGTTCTTATTATTTTTCATTGTTTCGATCACGAAAAGGTAAATTGATCCTATCTTCACAATCATGTTGATGTGTTAAACAATAGCCCTAATGTTAATTCGATTAACATACACGAATTGAGGTTCAATTTGGAGCAATTGCAATCTAGGGTTCTTGAATGATTTGGGGGTTTATTTGAAGAACGATTTTTAATAATTAGTTTGTGTTTTAAGGCAAGATTTGGGCTTTGGCCCATTGATTAGTATCAAGCTCTTATACATGGCAGGTTCGGGGTTCGAACCCTGCCCCTGCCATGTTTTTATTTAGTGGCTTCATTTATTTTTTCTTTAAATCAGAAAAATTTTTATTATAATAATAATTCTAAATAAATATTATTTTGTAAATTAAAATATTTCAAAAATTATTAACTTAATTTTTAAAGATTTTAAAAGTTATAATTCTTAAATTTAATTTCTTGTTAAAGAGGTTATAGATATATTATTAAGTCATTTATATGTTATAATTATATTAGTCCAAACTTGGATTATTTCAAAACACTTCAAACCTATCTATTACAAATACTTTAAATGTTTATTACATAAATGATTATTTAAAAAATACTTAAATAATTAACTATCCATCTAATCATTTAACCATGTATATCATATTTAGTTAATTTTCTCTAAATTTTTATTTAAACTCTTGAAACTTATAAAATAGTATATTATACTCTATTCTTATTACTAAAATCTTGTATTATAAAATTTTTATAATAATCATTTAGAAGTTCAAAACTTAATAAAATGATTTTAGATAATTTTTAAAGTCATCTAAATAAGTATTCAATTAAGTACCTTTATCAAATTTTAAATAATTATTAATTATTTCTTTTCACACATCATATTTAATCTTTATCAATTCATTAAATTTAATTATTGAATCATTCACTGTCATTCTTATTCTTAACTGGTTCATACCATCTTTATTGAACCAAAACATAATTGATTGCGTTATTATATTTTATTTGACATAAATATTGAAACCCCCAAATTCCAAATGAAACCCTAATTCATACTTATGCTTAAATCTTATCTTTATTATAATTCTAAGACACCAAATCTTAGGTTGAATCGTGAAGAGATCGTTGGAACCATCTTATCTTCTAATTGTTATTTTAAGTGCAATTTTATAGCACGTGAGTTTCCAAGTGTGTATTTCTATACCCCTTTTATTATTTTTACTCTTTGGGGTGAAACATGTTACTTTATAAATATTGCACTTGTAAACACGTTTGATTCTTGTAAACTTATGGCATTTCACCTGTATGTTGTGGTTAGTTGATCTTTGTAGCTACCATGTAATGTCAAATATATGTACAATCATTAACAATTCCTGCTTGGTTAATCCAAGTGCACTTAGCTAATCGTATATACTTGTAAACTGTTAAGGTTTGATTGTGCATTCTGTCATACATCCCTAGTTACTTTGTTCTCTAACTTACAACATGAATTGTCATATTTTATATACTTATGTACTGAAAACTATAGAAATCTCACCAACATTATTGTTGACCTTTTATTTTTAACATGTTTCAGGAAAACTCAAGTATGATTACTACTTTGAAGCTTATCATATCTAGGAATGGACCTAGAGAAATAAAAGGATGAACTTGTCACATTTAACTTTTATATCATGATGTTATCTTTATTTGAGACTTATGTTTGTAATGTTACCTTTGAAACTTTTGAATAAGATATTTGGATTTAATAATAGCGTTATGTGGCTGTGAACGATCTTAACTCTCACATCTCGATGTTTCCGCCATCAAGGTTGGGGTGTGACATAGTCAAGGATGCTCCCGAGGTTGATGTCATGAGTAATGAAGAGATGCAGGGTGTTGATGAGATTGATATCGAGCATATCACTACACAAGAGTATCCACAGTACACTGACCAAAAAGGAAATGTTATCCCTGACTTGGGTGAAATATTTGGCAGTGATACGTTTGGAGCTCTTGATGCTAAAGAGAAAGAGAAGGAGAAAGAAGAAGGGAAAGCCCAAGCCTCGGACGCTGATGTTGATATCAAGAAGGCTAAGTGGGCTGTGTGCTTAGAAGAAATGAGAGCCCAGCGACAACCGCCAAAGTCTAACGCCTACACCAAACTCTACAGAGTTAAGAAGCATCAGAAGGTATCTGGCAAGATTATTAGCTGGGTGTATTTTGAAGACTTGGATGTCTATGCCATAAAGAGGGAGAAGGGGATAGAGTACTTCAGATTTCTGCATGATCTGAAGACTCTTCCCGGTTTTGAGTTAAACAGGCTTGCCTGTTTAGACCTTTTGTACGCCAACCCCAGAAAGATGTTGGGGTGGTTTGAGATGGCGTTAAAGAGAGAATACCACACCAGGTGGGTCAACTTTAGGCCTCAACAGCCTAAACGGTTCATAAATAAGACCGAAGTTGATCCACATACTGGGAAGCCCAAGGTAGTGCTGAAGTGGAGCCCTCCGCGCACAATGTCAAAGATCCCATTACGGGAGATGCCTCAGGACTTCACTCCACACTTCAAATGGTTGTATTAGGACTGGCGGATTGGAGAGGCAGTCATAGTTTTGCACAAAGAGAGCAATATCGAGACTATCAGGGTATTTGACCCGATGTGGCTAACCAACTTGTAGGCTGAAGATGTCTACACACTCTACAAGTGGCCACTATTCTATGACTCACAATACATTGTACAAGTTCTACAATTCCAACATGTCATACGACTCTGTTTCGCATTTGAGATTCACGCGGGAGTCATAAGAGAAGAGAAGTATAAGAAGTTTCAGGCGCACATGAAGACTGTTAGACATTAGCTAAAGTAGGTCTAAGGGGGAGTTTGTTGATACATATTCATGTACCTAGTTTATGTTCTGAAATGTAAAAGTCTTTCATGTCTTACACATGTGTAATCCAATGTATTGAAGTGATTGATTATATATAAAAGGTATTGTGATGGTTATATGTGATTGATTATGTCATGTTATATTTATATTGATTGTAATTCACATATATGAACTAACTATATAGGTTGATGTTGTTTTACATAATTCTAAGTCAATAAGAACTTAAAAATATGTTTAACTTAGTCATGTGGACATTCATGGTAATGGACCATACTTATGGCCCATACGCATGAATGAACCATGCTTATGGACCAGTCGCGTGACTGAACCAGGTGACTGGATCAGTCATATGATTGAGACATAAGATTAGTTCAATCGCATGACTGAATCTTCAGTCGTACGTACGAGTCAATCGCATGCTTTAGTCGTACGAATGGATATTGATAACCTATAAACACCACATAATTCGTGGAAAAAGGTAACACTTTGAATTACTTCATACTACTTCGTACCCTAGCCGTCCAGAGCGTCCCTGTTAGGACCGTGTACGTATGGAGTACTAACTGATTCAACATGTAACCGAATCAAATAGCGCGAAATTCTATTTGATTGGCAATCCAATCAGGGAAACCGTTAATCCGATCAAACCTAACGATTAGAATACGTTAAGAATAGACTAGGAATGATCAGAAACGATCTATGAACTTGGAAGGGACGTTCTGGACGAACTTGGACGGCTAGGGTTATGAATTCTCGAAGTGTTACATTTTTCCACGAATTAAGTGGTATTTATAGGTTACAACTTTCATTCGTACGACTGAGCCATGCGTATGGCTCAGTCGTGCGACTGAGTCGTGCGATTGGTTTATTCGTATGATTGAGTCAGTCTTATGACTCAATCGTGCGATTGACTCAATCACCTGGTTCAGTCGTGCGATTGGCCCATGCGCATGGTGCAGTCGTGCGACTGAATCAGGATACTTAGTTAAACACATTCCTGAACCTTTAACAATTCAGAACTATGTCTAACAACTGTAAACCTATATAACATGTTCGTATAAGCGTGTAACATCCACTAATATACATATATAAAACATTAAACAACTAACACACAATCAATCAAAGAGTTTTTCATTACATTGATCAAACATTACATATGTGTAACAAAATGAAAGTCTATTATATTTAAGCTCGCTAGAACTAGAACTAGGGACATGGGTACCAACAAACTCCCCCTTGGACCTAGTTCTATCTAATCTTTGACTTCTTTCTTAAACTCTTTGAATCTCGTAGCTCGTTCCTCTTTTGAAACCCCAGCATGGATATTGAGTGCGAAGCATAGATGTATAACATGCTGAAACTGTAGTGCTTGCACTATATCCTGGGTATCAAAAAATAGTGGCCACTTTTATAGAGTATAGACATCTGAAGCTGACAAGTTGATAAGCTACATTGGGTCGAACACCCTTATTTTGTCCATTGTTCCTTCCCTGTCCAAAACAATGACGGCCTCTCCAGAGCACCAGTCATAGTACCACCACTTAAAATGTGGGGTAAAGTCCTGTGGCATCTCCCTCAAAGGAATTCTGGACATCATACGTGGAGGTTGCCACTTCAGGACTATCTTTGGTTGACCGGTGATGGGACTCACCTTAGAACTTCGGAGGTACCTCGTAGCCTGTTGAGGTTTGAAGTTTACACATCTAGTCCTGTATTCCCTTTTCAGGGCAGCCTCAAACCAGCCAGGCATTTTCTTGAAGTCAGCATAGAGCAACTTTAGGTGTGCCAGCTGGTTGAGCTCGAACCCGGGGAGAGTCTTCAGATCATGAGGGAATCTGAAGTACTCGATTCCCCTCTCCTTCTTTGCTGTATAAACTCCAAGATCGTCAAAGTGAGCCCATGCAGTAATCTTCCCTGACACCTTCATGTTCTTCTTAACTTTGTAGAGCTTAGTGTAGGTACTTTGCTTAGCTGTAGCGCGTTGGGCTCGGATCTCAGCAAAGAAAGCTGCCAATTCAGCCTTTCGGATATCGACATCAGTGTCCGAGGCTTGGGCTTGGCTAGTTGATGCTTCTGCTTCCTTCTCTTTATCACTCCGCTTCTCCGAAATATCACTACCGAGAGTGTTAACCAGATCAGGAAACACATTTCCCTCTCGGTTAGTGTATTCAGGGTAGTGCTGATCAGTGATGTCTTCAATCTCTATCTCCTCAACATCATTAAGCTCTTTATCACTATCATCATCAAACATTGGAGCATCCTTCACGATCTCATCTGCATTAAGCCGAAACATCTCAGCAAGTTGCTCGTCAGTTAGGTCGTGAATTATTTCTCCTTCTTCAGGAGTATAACTCACAACCCTTCTGACGATCCCCTGCAGATCAAGAATCAATGTAAGTTGAGACTTGATCAATTGGAGGGGAGCAATATCGTGCTCATCTTGCTAAAATGCTGGATCTGCTAGATTTAGACATGTAGCATAACAATCATTAGTATGTAATCAAAATAATCAAACATTATGTAATAATTATTTACATTAATTACATAAACATCAAAAGATGATTCAAGTACAAAAGTTGAATAATAAAACATCTAATCTGTACTTTTTCCTTGAATCTGCTCGTGAGCTTCAGCTAGAGGTGATGATGGAGGGGCTGATGTAGATCCCTGGTCTTGTCTTCGTTGTGTTCGTTATTCCTAACCCAGATCCGTAGCATTTGTAGCTAAATCTTCATCATCATCATCATTGTGCAAGCATTTGTAGTTAAATCTTCATCATCATCATCATTGTGCCCCTACCTGACAGGATCTCAGCCTCTCGGTTGATCAATTAGATTATGTTTGCAGCGGATTTAGCACATTAATTAGCAATTAAAGCAAGAACATAAAAGATATTTCAATTTAAAAGCATAAACATAGAGAGAGAAGAGTTCTGCGAAACAACAAATGTTCTATTGATCGCACGTTTTGGCAATTAAAACTGTATGGTTACCCATCCTTTTATAGGCGGCAAAAGGATGGGTTGATGTCCTTTTTCTGACATCACTGAATATTCAAATTACAACTGACAAAAACATAAAACTACTGAAGATGTCAACAACTGACATCTTCTTACAAAAGTTCCTAAGTGCTGACAAAAGTAAACTACTGAAATCCTACAACGACTGAAGAACAAACTCTTCAGTCGTTTATAACTACTGATACTATAACAACTGAAGAATATGCTCTTCAGTTGTTGTACAACTACTGAAACAAAATAAACTACTGAAAAAGAAAAACCACCACAACAACTGAAGAAGACTTCTTCAGTTGTTGTGACAAACTCTGAGTCTTCAGTACTTGGTCTTCAGACTTGGCTTCAGATGATATAACAACTAATGACTTCAGTAGATATCATCAGTTGTTGTCTTCAGTCTTTGTCTTCAGACTTTGTGCTTCAGTAGAAGGTCTTCAGTTCTTCAGTTCTTCAGCTTTTGATTCTTCAGTACTTGTCTTCAGTACTTGAAGTCTTCAGTACTTGTAAGATCAGTACTTCAGACTTCAGTACTTGGTCTTCAGTACTTTGGAGTCTTCTTCAGCTGATATTGTTCAGTTCTTTGATCTTCATACTTTGTTCTTCAGACTTTGTCATAACAGCTGATGGTTGGAGCTAAGATGCTCTCGAGTCTGACATTCAAGCAAGAGAACACAATAGCTGATGGGAGTCTTCAGATATTCTCGAGTCTGACATTCAAGCAAGAGAACACTGTAACTGATGGGAGTCTTCAGCAGTTGTTGCAGTGGCATGTGGGACTTAGAGGTTTTCCTGATCTTGGCTCATTGGTTCTTTTGGTCCAACAAACTCCCCCTGAACCAATGCAGCCAAAACCTCTAATTATTGGATGTCCCACTTATTGATGGCATAAAGATTGGTCTATTTCCTTCTAGATCAGATTAGAAGTTGACCCAGATAAGCACTGGCTTGAGAGGTAGTCTCAAGTGTTTGTTTGGCTAAGTATGGATGGGAGCTCTGTCTTGGGGAATTGGACACAGAGCTGTTGCCCCATCCATGAGATCTACCTCCCACGTACAAGCCGGTAGGATTCTCGACAGTAGGCCTGAAGAAAGATCATTTGTTCTTCTTTGGACAGGTCTTCAGGCTCACCTTCGAACAATCCCTCCCGACCATACAGCTCTGAGATGAACTTGACCTGTCTTCCATTTTTGAGCTCAAGTGTTGTGATTTGCCTATATGCAAACTCATCAGGATGTTTACCCTCCAACAACAGGTTGAGCTCATCCCTATGGAAATTCTCAAGCTTCTTATAGACCAGACCCTTCCTAACCACCCTATTATCTAGCATTGAAAAGGGTGATTGGCCGGCTCTATAAGCTTTCTCGAATTCCTCTACTATTTCCCAGGGTGTTATTACAATAGCCACAGAGATCTCTTCATCTACGATTCTCTTTAGTTGGCTCTTGTACCTCACAGGCATGTCCTTCTTGACTATCCTGTGAGACACCCTTGGGTCAGGCCAAGTTCTCACCCTCTCCTTTTCATATTGAAAGGTTTGTTTGAGGGTGAATAATCTCAGAGCTTCTCTCTTCATGTTCATTATAGAGGTCGAAGCAGCATAGCATTTGTCAATGCTTTTCAGCATTTCCTCATCATGTCTCTTTTGCTGCTCCTCCTCTTCTAACTTTACCCTCACAGTGTCCTGCTGTGAGGTGGGAGTGATGGTTTGTGGTTTGGCTTTGCGTATAGGTATAACTGCTGAAAGTGGCAGGCTATCCTCCTCATCCTCCTCTTCTTCATCTTGCAGCCTCAGCACCCTTCTCTTCTTCTTCAAGGGTGGATCATTGGCTGCGGGTTTTGGTGGCAAAGGAGTTGGTTTTGTGGGTTGTGGTTGGGTTGTTGGTGTGGGAGTGTTGTCAGGCACTGCTAGTAACCTAGAGATAAGGGCTGGTTTGGTCAGTTTTACTAGCAGTGTCCTGTTCCCAGCACCGGCTTCAGATAGGGCCTCAGCGACCAGTCCCTTAGTAAAATCACCAGCCGAACAGATCTTGGTGGTTATTGCCAAGAGTCTGTCCCTGGTCCATGCCTTGACATCAAGGACTGGTCTGCCCAGGTACTTCGAAATGAATCTACTCATAGCCTCGAGTTTCTTTTGATCCTCTTGGCTATAAGTAGACCATCGGTAGTTTATCTCTTTTCTCTCCATGTTCCTGATCTCTTAATCTAGCAAGGCAGTGTCCTTGTCAAAGCCTTGCCTGAACAGTTGTTCAATGACAGAGTTCATTGAACGGCTATGCTCAGCTTCAGCCTCCTTGACAAGGGCTGCTAGATCAGGATCAGCCACCTTCTTTCCCTCTCCCTTTTTCTTATCAGTGATACTGAAATCCTTTTGGATTTCAGCCACTTCTATTTGCTCTACCTCCCTCTCTTTCCTCTTCCCTTTCTCCCTCACCCTACTACTCTCCTCAGTCATCTCCCTCTCTACCACCACCTCTTTTTCTGCCTCTTTCTCCTCCTCTCCCCTCTTCCTCTTGTCTTGCACTGATGTCTCCCCCTTTTTGGGTGCATTGGTTGGGGTTTGACTATCAGCAAGAGCCTTAGATATGGCAACCTCCACCATGGGTTGTATATATGTGGGAAGCCTCTCATCCAGGGTTTGAATGACTATATCTTTAAGGATGGGTGTGATGAGAGGCAGGGATTTCTGGAGGATAGCATCCAGCTGCTCAGGGGGGTTCTGACCCTGAGAGCTAGTGCCAGAAGCAGGGGCTGGTGGCTGAGTTTGTGGGAGTGGCTCAGTGTTTGTGAGACCTTCAGGTGAAGGTGCCATCTGTGGGGTAGTGGTGGCAGATGGACTTCTATCCTGAGTCATTCGAGCAAGCAGCTCTTTGAGTCTGCTTATCTCATCCTCTAGGATAGTGTTTTGAGCTACTACATCGTAGAAGAAGCTCAGGTCATCATCAGCATAAGCTGAATCACCTGACCTCCTGACATTGTCAGGATGAACATGTCCTGAGTGTGGCTCAGTAATGACATGTGCCCCTTGTTCATGGTACTGGGGACTTCTGGCCTCCGGATTGGATCCATCATCGGCCATTGCCTCTGGTGAGGTCTTAGTGATGTTACCAGCTTCACCCTGCTCAGATGCTGATGCAGGGGAAGTGGCAGCCTCACCAGATTGTTCTATCTCCCTAGCCACACTAGGAGATGGAACTGATTCTCTGTGTTGTGGGCTCCTATCGGCACTGGTACCCACCCCCTCTTCGGTTGGAGTCTCCCCAGGTGTAATAGGTTTCTGGGGAGAGGGTGGAGTGCTCAGATCGGTCAGCACTTTGGCTATTACCAATGTTGGGCTTAGTGGGGCGGTCTCATCAGTATGTGGGCTAGAAGTAGTGTGCACATGGGGAGGACTGTGCTCTTCAATGGCAGTCTCCTCAAGTGAGAAATACCCCAGTAATGTGGTTGCCCCAAAATTGGTTGCATCAGGCTCCTGTTGAGAGGAAGCCTGTGCGGTTGTGGTGGGTGGAGTCGTGGTACCTGCTGGGAGAATCGAACCAGCAGGCACATCCTGCCTTTGTGTGGCAGGGGCATCCTCAGGGGACTCGTCTCCCTGAGTAGCCTTTTTGGGCTTCTTTTTGGCTTTTGGCTTAGTGGGGACTGTGGATTTGGAGGTGGAGGCTGTGGGTTCCAGCTGCGTGGGTTTTCGCAGCCGGCCAGCCTGTTTGAGTGTTTGGTCAGTGTTGTGCCTGGAGTATACCTCGGCTTGAACAGCCATGGCAGGGACCCCAGTCCCAACTAGTCCCTCAGCCTGAAGCTGGTTTTCGATCATGGCCATTATGAACCATGGATACAAGTTCCAACGGTTAGAAAAAGGTTTTGTGGCCATGTCCTTGAGTTCCAAAAATAAAAGATCAGTAAAATTTAACGGTTGTTTCTCAAGGATAGAATACAATACCTGTTGCCACCTTGTGGACATCTGGTCCCACGAAGAGGTCTTGGGAGCAAGACACACGTTCACCATGTGGAAGATCAATCGTTGAGGGTCAGGGAAGTGTTTCTTCAACAAGGTGGAGGCGGAGAGGTTACCCTGGTAGTCATGGGATGTGAATGAGAGATCCAGGGTACCTTTGGGGTAGGAAGTTGGGTGAGTGGCATCCTCCAGCTCTAGGGTTTGGCGTAGGGTAGCTGGAGTGATAACCACGGGTTTGCCGTTGATGGAGGACCGGAGGGAGACCTCGCCATTCTGCTCTCCGGTTTGGACGGTGACATTTGTCCAAAACTCCACCAACGAGTCGGTGTATATAGTAGGGTTCAGGAGAAAAGCCGTTTTGTAGGGTGAGTCGTTCATAAGATCGACGGCTTGGTGAAACTTGGGCCATAATGGTGATTTTGTAAGATGGGCGACACAGTTGTGTCGAGGTTTCAGTTGCATGGTCGCCATTAATGGTGTATGGGAATTTCAGAGGTTTGGAAGGATTAGGTCAAGTGAGGAGTAAATGCTCTGAAGGTGGGGTATTTATAGGGTAGGTTAAAGGTTGAAAGAAAACTACTGAAGGTTTTGGTGTTAGTTAACAGTTGTTGTAACAACTGATGACGTGGTTTTAACCTTCAGTGGTTGTAACATCTGAGGATTTGGTATTAGTCTTCAGTAGTTGAAACTACTGAGACCTTGGTTTTGTCCTTCAGATGTTGTGAACGTCTGAAGAGTTACTGTCAGTCTTCAGTAGTTATGAACTACTGATGACCTAGTATTCTTCTCCAGACGTTGGAACAACTGAAGACTTGGTGTTAGCCTGCAGTAGTTGTAAACTACTGAGATCAGTAGTTGTGAACTACTGAAGACCTGGTATTGCTTCAGTTGTAAACAACTGAGGACTTGGTGTTAGCCTTCAGTAGTTGTGAGCTACTGATCTCAGTAGTTGTGAACTACTGAAGACATGGTGTTGCTTCAGTTGTTGTAAACAACTGAGGACTTAGTGTTAGCCTTCAGTAGTTGTGAACTACTGATGTCAGTAGTTGTGAACTACTGAAGACATGGTTTTGTCCTTCAGTTGTTTGTGTATGAAACATCAGCTGTTGTTATCAGCTGATGAGAAATTACTCATCAGCTGTTTCCGTCAAATCAGTTGTTTCATACTAGCCTCCACACTTACTCATCAGCTCTTTGGCTGACTTTCAGATGTTTCATCGACCCTTCAGCTCTTGTGACTATTTATGCCTTCAGCTCTTGTGATCAGATGTTCACAAGTGCTGATGAAATATTCTTCAGAGCTGGTGAACAAATTTTGTCTTCAGTATGTGTAAGATTACACATCAGTACTTATGAGCAAAATTTGTTCTTCAGTACTTATTTATTTGAAAATCATACATCAGTAGTTGTAATCCACCTCACTACATCAGTTGTTTTTCAATAAATAATGTACATCAGTACTTTGAGTCATTTTAGTCTTCAAGTTGTGAAAGAGCTGAAGACTAAATTACTCATCAGTACTTATATTTGACCTTTGCTCTTCAGTTGTGAACTAAGAGTACCAGCATAGGTCAAATCAATCAAGCTGCAGCATACCAAGCCTTAGTACCAAATTTTGGAATGTGGCACTATCTAAAGGCTTAGTAAAAATGTCTGCAAGCTCATCAGCACTAGGTACAAACTTAGGATCAATCAGACCTTTCTCATAGCAATCCCTGATAAAATGATGTCTAATCTCAATATGTTTGGTCCTTGAGTGCTGGACTGGATTCTTAACAATATAGAGAGCTGAAGCACTATCCATTAATAATAGAGTCTTAGTCTCAGTAATGCCATAATCCAGAAGTTGATTCTGAAGCCAGAGTATCTGAGAGGTACAACTTGCAGCAGCAATATACTCAGCTTCAGCAGTAGATGTAGCAATTGATATTTGTTTCTTACTCTGCCAAGAAACTAAACAATTGCATAGGAATTGGCAACCACCAGAAGTGGATTTTCTGGTGACTTTACATCCTGCATAGTCACTATCAGAGAAAGCAACTAATTTGCAAGAATGCCCAGCTGAATACCAAAGACCTAGTGATTGGGTACCTTGCATATATCTAAAGATCCTTTTGACTGCAATCAAATGGGATTCTTTAGGTGCAGCCTGAAATCTAGCACAAGCACATGTTGAAAACATGATGTCTGGTCTAGAAGCTGTAAGGTACATCAAGGACCCAATCATACATCTGTAAAGGGTTTCATCAACCGCTTTACCTTTCTGATCTACATCTAGTTGTGTGATGCTGCTCATGGGAGTAGAACAGGGCTTACAGGATTGTAAATCAAACTTATTTAACAACTCTTTGGTATACTTGGACTGATGGATGAAGATTCCATCATCCAGTTGTTTGATTTGCAAACCCAGAAAATACTGTAATTCTCCCATAGCACTCATTTCAAATCTCAGCTTCATAAGCTTTGTAAATTCATCACACAACTTTGAATCAGAGGATGCAAAGATGATGTCATCAACATAAATCTGAACAAGGAGCTTATGTTGTCCCACAGTCTTGATGAATAAGGTTTTATCAATGGTGCATCTAGTGAACTTATTCTCTAGAAGAAAGGTTGAGAGTGTCTCATACCAGGCTCTAGGTGCTTGCTTCAGCCCATAGAGAGCCTTATCAAGCTTGTACACCCAATCAGGATGTTTATTGTCCTCAAAGCCTGGTGGTTGACACACATAAACCTCTTCTTTTATTTTTCCATATAGGAAAGCACTTTTGACATCCATTTGATAAACCTTGAGACTGTGAAAGGCAGCATAAGCTAAGAACAGTCTGATTGCTTCCAGTCTTGCCACAGGTGCAAAGGTCTCATCATAATCAATACCTTCCTCCTGTGCAAACCCTTGGACAACCAGTCTGGCCTTGTTCTTGACAATTTGGCCATTCTCATCTGTTTTGTTCCTGAATACCCACTTGGTGCCTATAGCACACTTATCTTTGGGTAATGGAACAAGCTCCCACACTTGCTGTTTCTTGAATTGAAGAAGCTCAAGCTGCATAGCTTCCACCCATCCATTGTCTCTTAAAGCAATATGATAGTTCTTTGGCTCTTGCTGACTGATGAAGAGAGCATAGAAGCAGAAGTTGGACAATTGATTCCTGGTTGAAACTCCAGCATTGATATCACCAATGATTTGTGAAGTGGGGTGATTCTTGAGCTCTTGATAAACTATAATATCTGTGCAAGTGTTTGTAGACCCATCAGCAGCAACAGATGGTGATGGAGATTCCTGAAACCATGTAGAGGATGGCAGCTCAAATGAAGTAGAGCAAGCAGAAATCTCATCAGCATTTGTAGTGGATGGAGCTGCTGAGGCTACAGGAGCATCAGGTTCAGTGAACTTAGGCAGATTGTCACTGATCCTGAAGAGGTGAGTACTGACTTCATCATCATCAGTACCACCAGGTGGAGATCTGCTGACAGGCTCAACAGATGGAGGCTGATAAAGAACATATTGCAGTATGTCCAGATCAAACAACTCCACAGGGTTTTGTGGAATCTTGTCCTTTGGAGATTCATTGAACTTAACATGCAGAGTTTCTTCAACCCCCTTGGTTCTACAGTTGAAGACTCTGTATGCTTTGCAAGTTGATGAATAACCAATAAAGTACCCTGCATCCACCTTACTAGCAAACTTATGGAGTGGGTTGCTAGTGTTGAGAATAAAACAAGGACACCCAAAGGCTCTAAAGAATGAAATAAGAGGAGCCAAATGATGAAGAACTTCATATGGAGTCTTCATCAACCTCTTATTTACTAATGCTCTATTTTGTACATAGCAAGCTGTATTGACAACTTCAACCCAAAAGGTCAGTGGCAACCCAGAGTCAGCCAACATTGACCTTGCTGCTTCAATGAGGGTCCTGTTCTTTCTCTCCACCACTCCATTCTGCTCAGGAGTTCTAGGAATGCTAAACTGCCTTCTAATTCCCTTAGACAGGTAGAAGTTATCAAGTGTGTGGTTTCTAAATTCAGTTCCATTGTCACTCCTCACACACTTGACCTGTAGGGAATACTGCTTTTCTACTTGTAACACAAAGTTCATTATTGTCTTTGCTGCTTCATCCTTGGAGTGCAAGAAGAAAGTCCATACAAACCTGGAGTAATCATCCACAATTACCAGGCAGTATTTCTTCTTTGCCATGCTCATTACTCTGACAGGACCAAAGAGATCCATGTGCAGAAGTTGTAAACAGGCAGTGGACTTTGGTTCTTCTATTGAAGGGAATGAAACTTTGTGTTGTTTTCCTTTCAAGCAAGCAGTGCAGTCATCTTCACACTTGAACTCCTTCAGAGGCAATCCTCTTACTAAACCATGGCTTATAAGCTGATTCATGTTCTTGAAATTTACATGACCCAGCCTTCTATGCCATAGTGTAGACTCTTGAGGAGATGCCTTGGAGAATAGGCAAGGATGGCCTTTTAGATCCATCTTTTTGGAAAGATCTAAGGCATACACTCTTCCTGTCCTGTTGGCCTTCAGGAGAGTGTGTTCATCCAATGCCTTGTCAATCAAACTCAGAACTTTGGATGACAGAATCCGACAGTTCTGGCTTGTGAAAAGGGCAACATGGCCTTTGTCACACATTTGACTGACACTCAAGAGGTTGTACTTGAGATTCTCCACATGGTTAACATCATCAAACCTTATTTCCCCGTTGGAAACAAAGCCTTTTCTGACGATGTAACCCTTTGCATCATTGCCAAAAGAAACAAATCCCTTCTTTCCTTGAGAGTAGTCATTAAGAAGGGAGCTGCTTCCTGTCATGTGCATGGATCCTCCACTGTCTACATACCAGATGCTTCTATGGCATGTTGAAGAACCCTGCAAACACAACCATGTGTTAGTTTGTCTTGGAGACCCAAACCTGCTTGGTTTTGGGTCTGTTCTCAGCTACAGGTGTAGCACTAACAGTTGTGTTGTGTGTGACAGCTTGAGGTGAAGAAGATGGTACAGAAGAGGAACCCTTTGACATGGACTTCCTTTTCTGTGGTTTCAACACAGGAGCATCTAAGTGGTTGACTCTTCCCACTAGCTGCTGAACCATCATCACCAATTGTGTCTGATTCTGTGATAAGGCTTTCAGCTCTTCAGACACATTGGAATTTGCTGATGATGAGTTCCTATGTTGTACCATCTTTTTCTGAGCAACCTCAGCTGTTGCTTGAGTTATCCCTACCTTCTTTTAGATTTAGCTTTGGGCTTAGGGATTTCAGGTTTGGATGTTGCTAATACAAACTTGGTTTTAAACTCATTCTTCATTTTATTGATGCTCTCAGTAATTTTCTCCTTCTGTTTGAGTTTGGAACCCCTTTTGTACCAGCAATCAGCAGTAAGATGATTGAACAAGCCACAGATCTCACATGGCTTTTTCTTCATCTTATGCTAATCATCAGCTGAAGAAGATTTAACTGCTGAAGACTTGTTCTTCAGCTGTTTGTCATCAGTACTAGCAGTTTTCTTCCTAGTGCCTGCTTTCCTGGTATCCTCTCTAGCTGTCTTCAAACCTTTCCTACTGTTAGTTTTCTTCTCTTTAGTGCTAACAGTATTTGAGGTTTGAACTTCAGATGTTGTCACTTGCTCTCCAGTACCTTCAGTACTTCTAGTGACAACTCCTGAGTTGATCAGCCTTTTGGTCATGTGACAGTCTATCTCTGATGATGCTGATTCAGAGGATAGTAAGTCACATGATGAGAAGGATTGGTTATTGCTCTCCCCATCAGATTCAACTTCTGCTCTTGAAATGAAGTCTGTGGTAGGAGCAGTGTGATTATAACCAATGCCAAACTTCACATTGGAAGCTGTTTGCTTGCTAAGAAGCATTTCAAAACCCTTGCATGATTGCACCCATCGATCACACTCAACTTAGGTGGTTGCAAGAGTTTCCTTGAGATCTTTGTACTTCTCTAGAAGTACATCTTCCCTAGCTTTAGCATCTTTGATTTGGCATTTAAGCTTGTAAATCTCATCATTTTTATCTTTTAGAACAACCTCAAAATCAGCTTTTCTTTTGGAAATAGTGTGCTCAAGCTCAAGATTTTTATCTATTAAAGCTACATTTGCTTCTCTAATAGAAGCAAATGCTGCTATGCATGACTCTAAACAAAGCTTGGCTTTTGCCTCAGTGGATACCTGAGATGAGGCATTTGATGATGACCCTTCAGCAGAATCAAGGGCCATCAGAGCAAGATTTCCAAAAGGTTGATCACCACCATGTTGACCAGCAACTTGGAGTAACGGTTCCTGACCAGATAGCTCTTCTGGTAGACTACTCCAGTCAACAGCAGTTGGGGTGAAAAAGCTTTGTTGTTGAGGTTGTGTGTGGTGATGAGATTGGGAAGAGTGAGGCTATGGAAGAGCATGAGGTGGTTGAGCCGGGGGTGCTTGAGTTTGAGCAGGCTGAGGCATGTAGTAACAGGGGTAAGGATAAGGCATATGACCCTGTGGCACAAAATAAGCAGGTGGTGCCTGTGCTTGAGATGGATGGGTAGAACTGTAGGAAGGTTGCCCTTTGTGCTATGAGCTACTACTGGGAAAAGTCACAAAGGGTGCAGATGAGTTAGATCCAGATGATCTACACTCTCTTGCAAAGTGTCCAAGCCTTTGGCACTTGTGACACCTCAACTTGCTCTTGTCAAAACCAACTTTGGTTTTGCCAGAGAGTCCTGGGAATTTCCTACCAGTTCTTTTGTAGAACTTTTGAGAGCGGATATTTATCATTGCCATTTGGTTCAAAATATCCATCTCTTCCAGATCATCATCTGGAATGCCCTTCAAATCCTCCATCAGAAAACATAAGTTGTCACCACCACCTCCTGAACTACTAACACCAACAAAAGCTTGTTCTGAGTTTGTAGAGAAATCAATATGCTCATCATAAGAACTTTCTGATGAAGCATATTCTGACTCGTGACTTATCAAGGCAGCATTACCTTGGACAAAGTCATCAGCAAGTTTGCCAGAAGATGACAACTTCCTCTTTTGCTCTACCTCTCTCTCAAAAGTGAGCAATTTCCCATGAAGTTAGGTGAGAGATAGAGTGTCCAGGTCAGCACTGGAGCGTAGGACAATGGTATATGTGTCCCATCTCTCAGGCAATGACCTGAGGAACCTGTTGTTCATCTGGCTTTTGGAGTACTCTTGTTTGACCATCTTCAGCTCAGAGATCAAACAAGAGAACCGCTCAAACTGCTGGGTCAGAGTCTCACCCTTTCTATATGAGAAAGTCTCATATTGTTGGGCGAGGATTTCCCTATTGTTTGCTAAGACCGAATCAGTTCCTCCAAATTGTTCCTTTAGAGCAAGCCATAGGTCATGAGCAGACTCATGATGCAAGAGCCCTGAATATATCTCGTTTGGAATGGCCATGGCTAAAATTCCATGGGCTCTAGCATCAATTTCGAACAGCTTTAGATCTTCGTCCGAATATTGTTTAGGTTTCTTCGCAACTTGTTCATTAGATTCTGGGACGCTCACCATAGGCTTGTATGGCCCATGCACCACTGACTTCCAACAACCAGCACTGTTGACAGCCAAGTGGTGTAGCATACGTCTTTGCCATATGTTATACTCGTTCCTAACCAGCATCGGAGGCTTGGTTGCGGAACCAGAATTGTGAGGATCATTGGTTGGTGTTGTCATCTCAGGTTTTGGTCAAAAACAAGTTTAAACACGACAAACGTAACTCAAAACCACCAAAAGACCTCAAGATTTGGCCGGAAACAGCAGAAACTCACTCTCTATGGCTAACTCTTGCAAATTGCTAATTCGATCAAACAGAGAGATCAAAAGAGCAGTTTCAAATGATCAATAGTGAAATCGATCAATGATTAACCTGCTCTGATACCATTTGACAGGATCTCAGCCTCTCGGTTGATCAATTAGATTATGTTTGCAGCGGATTTAGCACATTAATTAGCAATTAAAGCAAGAACATAAAAGATATTTCAATTAAAAGCATAAACATAGAGAGAGAAGAGTTCTGCGAAACAATAAATGTTCTATTGATCGCACGTTTCGGCAATTAAAACTGTATGGTTACCCATCCTTTTATAGGCGGCAAAAGGATGGGTTGATGTCCTTTTTCTGACATCACTGAATATTCAAATTACAACTGACAAAAACATAAAACTACTGAAGATGTCAACAACTGACATCTTCTTACAAAAGTTCCTAAGTGCTGACAAAAGTAAACTACTGAAATCCTACAACGACTGAAGAACAAACTCTTCAGTCGTTTATAACTACTGATACTATAACAACTGAAGAATATGCTCTTCAGTTGTTGTACAACTACTGAAACAAATAAACTACTGAAAAAGAAAAACCACCACAACAACTGAAGAAGACTTCTTCAGTTGTTGTGACAAACTCTGAGTCTTCAGTACTTGGTCTTCAGACTTGGCTTCAGATGATATAACAACTGATGACTTCAGTAGATATCATCAGTTGTTGTCTTCAGTCTTTGTCTTCAGACTTTATGCTTCAGTAGAAGGTCTTCAGTTCTTCAGTTCTTCAGCTTTTGATTCTTCAGTACTTGTCTTCAGTACTTGAAGTCTTCAGTACTTGTAAGATCAGTACTTCAGACTTCAGTACTTGGTCTTCAGTACTTTGGAGTCTTCTTCAGCTGATATTCTTCAGTTCTTTGATCTTCATACTTTGTTCTTCAGACTTTGTCATAACAGCTGATGGTTGGAGCTAAGATGCTCTCGAGTCTGACATTCAAGCAAGAGAACACAATAGCTGATGGGAGTCTTCAGATATTCTCGAGTCTGACATTCAAGCAAGAGAACACTGTAACTGATGGGAGTCTTCAGCAGTTGTTGCAGTGGCATGTGGGACTTAGAGGTTTTCCTGATCTTGGCTCATTGGTTCTTTTGGTCCAACACTACCTTGCTTGATCATCTCCACTATCATCATCATCTTTATCACTGTCATCTTCCTCATCATCCCTATCTTTATCATCACCATCTTTATCATCACCATCATCGCCATCTCCCTCTCTTATCTTCAGAGGCTCATCCTTAGTTCCCTTAAGTTTGAGCAGGATGGTCTTCTTGGTCTCCTCCAACTCCTTAATCTTCTTAGAAGATATGGTGTTTTGCTCCTGGAGTTGGGTGAGCTCTAGCCTCTGAGCAGCCATCTGCTGGGTCTGCTCCTGTAGCTGTTGTGCCTGCTGAGAGATCTGCAGTGATTGGGCAGCAGTAAGCTCCTCTAACTGTCTTAGCTGTGCAGTCTTCTCGTCATCAGCAGCTAACAGCTTCAGCACCATTTGGTTAAGTGCTGCAAGCTGTTCCTCTACCCCATTAGGGGGTAGGGAAGATCCTGATAGAGTTGTGGAAGGTTCGGCTTGGTGTCGGGTGGTGGTAGCGGTGGTGGTGGTGAATATGGGTGGAGGTGTATGAGTGGGTGGAGGTGTAAGAGTAGTGGTTGTGGTGGGTGGTATGGTAGTGGTAGGTGGTGTTGTGGTAGTGGGTAGTGGAGTGGTAGTAGTGGTGATTGTGGAGGTAGGTGTGGTGGCTGAAGAGGTGGTTAGCAGGGTAATCCTCCTTCGTTTGGGCTTCATCTTATGTGGCTGAGCCATCCGTTTCCTCCGAGTCCCCCTGGACCCGGAGGCTCCCCTCGGCTACTGGGAGAGACTGGGGTATATGATGGGTCGACAGTAGAACCCCCAGACCCTCCCGAGCGTCCACCAACCGCCCTGATGCCTTGCTCCGTAGCTACTTCCCGGCTACCCACCGTCCGGGTGAGAGGCTCTTCATCAGATTCTTCATCCTCATCGGCCTGAAAGTCCTGATGGAACCCAGCCGTCTCTAGTCCCTCTTGTGGGGATGGTGGAGATGTAACATCTGCAGTAGTGGTCTCAAACCTGTATCTCCACCATTATCACCGTCATCATTATCTGAATCATCACCAGGCAGGACTATGTGCTCCACATCGGAGTCACTGTCGTCGTGGCGCCACTTTCGTCTTGCCGGCGCCACGTAGTCCTCCCGGGCTAGATGCCCAAATAGTCTCCTCACCAGGGGCTTAACCTGCTTGCCCCGGTAGACCTTCATTCTCCCCAGCGTCATATCATCCATAACCTCCAATACGACCGCATCATCTTTCTCCTTAGGTAGCTGGGGGAGCTTCTGATCGATGATCATCTGAATAAACCTCGGGTACATACAAAAACTCTCTTTCCCCTTGTCCTCGATGTTCTCCACCAAGTAGGTGAAGATCATCCTAGAGAAGCTAAACGGGGAGTTCAGCACTAATGCAGCAAATGCATTCTGCATCTGATCTGACAACTCATCAAATCCTCCCTTCCTCGAGGCTATACAACGTAGAAGAACATAGGCGAGGTACTTGAACTAGGGTCACAAGTTTCTTTTGTTAAGCATACTTGTGTTGATGTCCGCCGAGTACTTCGCCCTCATAAAGCAGCCACGGACAGTAAGGGGATGTAGTCTCGTTGGGCGGTTAGCATCATCCCCAAACTCAAGAATGGTCTGTATATCCTCCTCAGTTAGCTCAATATCTTGTCCAAAGATAGAGCTCCGAATAGTGTGAGGCTTCGTGGACCTGTCTACAACAGCGTTTTCCCAAAACGCCTGCTGAATCGATCTGTATGGTGTACACTGCGCTGAGATCGCTCGGTAGATCCTCGAGTGGCGTAGAAAACTGATAATCCTAGAAAAGTCCGTAGCGTTGCGAGAAGTCAGATCTAGATGAGCACAGATATTGTGCTTCGTGCTCATAGGCCACCGACTAGCCATCTGTGACATAAAACAGATAAACATTAGTACTTGTCTAAGATAACTAATTTCGGTTAATGAACTTGAAAGATTGGTTTAGTCGTGTGACTGAACAAAGTGACTGAGATCTAGTATACGATTGAACTATGCGACTGACATCTAGTCGTACGATTGAGTTCATTCGTACGACTGAGTCATGCGATTAGACTTAGTCGCATGTCTTCTCATGCGTTTTCCTCAGTCGTGCGACTGAGCTCATACGCATGGTTCAGTTGTACAACTGTGCCATTCGTCCATCTCAGTCGTACGATTGATCCAATCGGACAGCTCAGTCGTACGATTGAAGTTCATCAGTGTGTCCAGTCGCCTATTTGACTGTTTGAACAATCAAATTCATGTTCTTAAGCAAAACTTGATGTTAAACACTGTGATTAGGCTCATTACACTTGGAACAGTCCGATTAAGCATCTTTTAAGTTTAGTTTGATCTTATAGCTCAGTTTAGATGGTTTATTTGTCTGTTTTAGTCCTCAGTTATTGTTAGGTCAAAATTTGAGTGATTCTTGATGCCAATGTTTGGTTTTATTGATGAACTACTTCGATTATTACCTGTATAAGCAATATGGAATGTCAGAACGCAAGAATATATGGTAAATGTGAATCGAACGAAATTTTGGTAGAGGTTCTATAGGTCGTACGAATAGTGGGCGATTTGGGTGAGTAGAGCGACTAAGGCCGATTCACCTTGTATTTATACTAGGGCATGCTCCAGTCGTGTGACTGAGCCTAGTCGCATGAGTGAGTCGTGCGACTAAGCCTCAGTCATGTGATTCACCCAATCATTCACCTCCAATCATACAATTGAGGTTCATTCGGACGTCTGTCATAGTCGGTCACCTCCAATCGTGCAATTAGGCTCATTCGCATGGTCCACTCGTACGATTTAGACTCATTCGTAGGATCCAATCGTACGACTTGTCCATACTTATGGTCCAGTCGTGCGAATGGGCCATACTTGTGACATTTTGACCAGTTTACCGTTCGACACTTAGTTCCATTTAATAGTAGATAAAACATTATGAGCAGTTGATCATCTCAGACATGATCAATTTTAGATTACAACCTGTTGATCACCTCAGATGTGATCCATTTATCCACCCGATCACCTCAGACGTGATCCATTTATCCACCCGATCACCTCAAACGTGATTTATTTATCCACCCGATCACCTCAGACGTGATCCATTTAACAACATGATCATCTTAGACATGATCCTTTACTTTTTCAGAAACAATTTATTTAAGATTAACGTTAAGTTCATTTTGTGACATTCACAGCAATAAGTAACATAGCACAGTCCGACACTGACACACTTTGCAAATAATTTGAAAGACTAAACTAAGTAATAAAATAAACATATTTTTGTGATTTTTGATAGGGTTGGGTAGAAAAGCCTATTAGCATTAATATTATTTCTAAGACAGATTCATATGGAATCAGACAGGCATAGACTAAATTACTTGGAACTTTTGTATATGTATTGAACCTTAAACTAACATATTTACATATCACAGTTTCTCGTTCATCTGAGACTTCTCCGTTCTAACTGGGAATCATGCTTGATCTGTTATATAACATACATTGATTTTGAACATCAGGTTGTGTAGCCACGATTATTGTCAGTATACTTGTCCACTTAAATCCATACACAGACTTTTGACATACATTGGTGATGTATTAGGTTACATTATTTCAACCAACATTTGTGGATCCCAAGCTTATATAGTAATCAACATTCCTTAGAGGACTTTTGAGCGGTCTATGGGTATGTTAACAAGAAGAGACTATTCATAGACCTTTCAAAGAGAAGCCAAGCCTCAGGTCAGTGCTATCGTACAGCAGAGAGGCGGCAAACAACAATGAATTCTAGAATATCTAGGTTATGCTTATCCTCAGGTCAGTGCCATCGCACAGCAGAGAGGCACACAACCTATCTTCTTGTTAAAGCATTTTTAAATTTTTCTTTAGCACATAACGCACCAACAACATAGGTTATCAGCTTGATTGTGTTTCGTTTTATTTTTTTTCATGCTTAGCTCTTTTTGTGGTCATCCGCACACTTTTAGTGGCGTTTATTTGCTCGTCATCCCTTATTGGAAATAATTGATTGTGTTAGCCAGTGATAAGATGGGAACCCACAGTCAGTTGAACATATTAGTTTAAATTAATTTCACCAATGATGTCTACTAGTCTATCGTGTTGAATCTACCGACATCGTATTATGAACTAACACCTCCCTAGATCGACTTTCTCCATATAATTACATTTACAAGCAAGCGTACTATCATTTTCCCAATTTGTTAGACTTAGAACTCTCTGACTAATAATTTTCTATGATTTAATTAAACTAAAATTGAAAAAATTGAAAATCTTTTTGGTGTTTCAAGTAACTTGACGCCTGTGTACTATCACTTTCCAATATGCTGAATCACAATCTTAGTTTTGTTGTCTTTGCCTTTTCAGCTTATCTTTCCTCCCCCCACCTCTTTTTTTTAAGTAGATAAATACTGAACATAACCTAATCTCCCCCTAAAATTCTAAAACAGAAAATCTTTTTGTGTTTTTGGATTTTTATAAGACAAGAAAATTAAAAGAAATAAAATAAAAGTGAAAAAACTAAATAAGTGTCGGACTAGGCATCTGTGTCGTCTGAAATTATGTCACTTTTCTTTTTCACGCCGTTGACCTCTAACAGATAGAAAAATCTGGGTTTATCAAATGGTTTGGTGTAGAGGTCAGCACGTTGAAAATCCATGTTTATTTTAATCACATCAATTAACTGTTTTTCATAGCAATCGCGTATGAAATGATACTTTATGCCGATGTGTTTTGTCTTAGGGTGCTGAACCGGATTTTTAGTTACAGCTATGGCAGCAGAGTTATCAACATATATAGGGGTGTTAGAAAATTTCAAACCATAGTCCCGCATTTGCTGTTGGATCCAGATAATATGAGAACAGCAACTTGCAGCAACAACGTATTTAGCTTCACAGGTTGATAAAGCAACCGAGGTCTGCTTCTTGCATTGGTAGGTGACTAAACGCCTTCCAAAGAACTAACACCCAGCTGATGTAGACTTGAAGTTCATCTTACAGCCGTCGTAGTCTGAATCACTATACGCCGTTAGCTCAAAGTCATCGTCATGAGGATACCACAACCCTAGTGTTGGAGTACCCTTCAGATAACGAAAGATCCTTTTCACCCCGATCAGATGATTTACTTTCGGTTTGGCTTGATATCTGGAGCATAGACATGTGGCATACATGATATCTGGACGTGAGGCAGTGAGATACATGAGAGATCCGATCATCCCACGATACATAGGTGCATCCACCAAATCCCCATTCTCATCAGGTGCCACATCATGATTTGTGGCGAGTGGGGAACCGACAGCAGTGACATTTTCCATATCAAAGCGACTAAGAATGTCTCCGACATACTTAGTCTGATGCAGAAAAATACCGGTTGGTGTTTGATCCACCTGTAATCCTAGGAAGAACTTCATTTCTCCCATGGCACTCATTTCAAACTCTGCCTTCATCACAGATTCAAACTCTTTGCATAGTTCTTCATTTCTGGAACCGAATATGATGTCATCCACATAGATCTGCACCATTAGTAAATCCCATCTTTCTCTTTAATGAACAACGTGCAGTCAATCACACCCCTGCGAAAACCGTGTTTCAAGAGATGGGTGGAGAGCTTCTCATACCAAGCTCGAGGTGCCTGATGTAGCCCATACAGAGCATTGTCCAACTTGTAGACTCTGTCCTGATGATAAGGATCTTCGGATCCCTCGGGTTGATTGACGTAGACTTCTTCACGGATTTCCCCATGAAGGAATGCACTCTTAACATCCAGCTGATAAACTTTGATCTTCATGTAAGATGCGTAGGCCAGAAATATCTGAATTGCTTCCATTCGTGCCACTAGTGCAAACACTTCATTGTAGTCGACTCCCTCGACTTGTCTGAATCCTTGAACAACCAACCGTGCCTTGTTTCTGATAACAACACCTTGGTCGTCCTTCTTGCATTTTAGTACCCATTTGGTACCAATCACTTTCACTCCTTTGGATCCGTCAACGAGTGTCCACACTCCCAGCTTCTTGAACTGTAGCAGCTCCTCCTGCATAGCGTTGACCCAGGCCTCATCTTTCAGGGCATCACTGACGTACTTAGGCTCGATTTGAGAAACAAAACATGAGAATGCCCTATCATTGACATATCCCTTTTCCATGACTGCAGCATAGTCAGTAGAGTACAGCTGATTTCTTGTCTGCACACCGGATTGAAGATCCCCAATGATAGAGTCGGGGGGATGATTCACACTGATCCTAGTCACAGGTGTCGTAGGAACGACAACTTCAGTATCAAGATTTATGACAACAGGTTCAGTATCCGGATTTCCTGATGCTTGTTCAGCAGCTGAGGACCTCTCTTCTTGATGGAAATTATGCTCATTGTTAGTCTCAGCTGCTTCGTCATCATCTGATGATTCATCATTCTCGTCCTGAGCGGGTGTTGAAGATCCCAAAGCACCACTAGCTGGTGTCATATTGCTGATATCCAGATTTGGTGTATTTAGGACGTCGTACATCATCTGGGCAGCAACCTCATCATCTGAATCCAGCTGAGGGAGGTTGAATGATTTGAAAAAGCCATCGTAATCGAAGAATGACGATGGACCTTTTCCAGCAGGGGGTGGTGTATCTTTGTACATCTACGTTGCACCACACTTCTACCTGACCCGTCGAGTTGTTATAAACCCATTTGTCTAGTATGCTATATCCTAGAAATATCCCTTGATCGGCTTTCTCGCTGAACTTGCCCTCCTGAGTTTTCTTCAGCAACGTACATGGAGCTCCGAATGGTTCCAGATACTCCAGGTTTGGTTTGCGCTTCTGAAGCAACTCATAGCAAGTCTTCCCATACCGCTTGACTACTAACACACGATTAAGTGTGTAGCAAGCATTTGCAATAGCTTCATTCCAGAACTGTATTGGAAGTTTTGAATCTGCCAACATAGTCCATGCTGTCTCGATCAAGCTCCGATTCTTTCATTCAGCAACTCCATTCATCTGTGGTGTGTATGCAGAGGTGAACTGATGAACAATCCCCTTCTCTTTGCAGAAAGTATCCATCCACTGATTCTTGAACTCTGTTCCATTGTCTGCACGAATCTTCCTCACTTTGAGCTTGTAGAGGGACTCCAGTGTTGTGACTAGAACCTTGAATGACTCAAAAGTTTCTGATTTATCTTTCAGAAATATCACCCTGGAGAATCGTGAATAGTCATCTGTGACTACAAAGCAGTACCAATCTCCGGCGATACTCTTCGTGCTTACAGGACCGAATAGATCCATATGCAATAGCTCCAGGGGCATCTCGATAGATTTAACGTGCTTGGTCTTGTGAGACTTCCTGATCTGCTTTCCCTTCTTGTATGAGACACAAAAATCAGGAAGTTGGAAGTTCTTTACAGTAACTCCCTCAACTAAGTTGTTATGAATCAGATGATTCATCTTTATGTGATTTATATGTCCCATTCGTCTGTGCTATGAGATAGACTCCTTCTTTGTTTCTTTATACAAAAAACACTGAACAGTAGACTCAGTAGTAGAAGCATTTGACATATCTAAACATACAGGTCATTGTACCTAGATGCTGACATTAATACCTGCTCCTCTGGAATCCCCATCTCTTTCTTCAGAATGTAACACTTCCGATTGTCAAACATAACTTTGATGCCCTTGTCACATATCTGAGACACTGAAAGCAAATTGTTTTCCAATTGTTGAACAAAATTCACTTTATCAAATCTTACATTTGCATTACCTACTTCTCCTTGTGCGATAATGTATCCTCCTTTGTTTCCAGCAAATGAAACGTGTCCCCCTTTAATTTGTTTGACATTGAAAAGGAGAGATTGATTTCCTGTCATGTGCCTGGATGCCCCGCTATCTACAATCCATGTGTTGGTAGAAGCACTATAGCGGACAACCTGCACATAATAGAAAATAATTAGTTAAGGAGGGGGACCCAAGCCTTGACTGGCTTGGGTTTCCCAGAGGCATCACACACTAAGAACTCAACCCACTGTCCTTTATCAGTTGGTGGGTTGAGTTCTTAGTACATAATAGAAAATAATTAGTTAAGGAGGGGGACCCAAGCCTTGACTGGCTTGGGTTTCCCAGAGGCATCACACACTAAGAACTCAACCCACTGTCCTTTATCAGTTGGTGGGACCTCAACCTTTAACTTATCAATGCTTTTAGACACTTCAGATGTTTTGGCTTTCCACAAACCATCCTTGTGAAAGGATTGTTTGTGGTAAACCGATGACTGATCTACAGTGGACCTTAGGTTTAGTTTCAAAAACAGGTTTCACCTCAGGCATCACAGACTTGCCAGTGACTTGTCTGTGTTATCTGTGGTGTTGAGGGGAGGTATAAGACCTAGCAGGTGTTTTAGACCTAACAGGAGTCTTAGATCTCTGTTTTGAAAACTGTTTAACTTTATTGTCTAGTTCAATTTTAATTTTGGGTGTCTGATAGTGAGGACAGTTTGAAGAGATATGACCTCGTTGTCCACAAGTATAGCATGATCTTCTTTTAACAGGACTAGAAGATCTCTTGTGGGGTGGGGAGTAAACTTCAGGTAAGGACTTTTTGGTCTCAATCCTTTGATTTCCACCTTCCTTGACAAACTTTACTTGTTTAACGTTATGGTGGATTTGTCTTTTTGGATGATTTTGATCTTGCTTAATTTGCTTAGATTGAGTGGATTTTAAAGTCTTAGGTTGTGTGTCAGTAGATTTAGAACCCAACCCAAGAGTGACATTAACATCCTCTTCCATTCTATCAGTCTGATCTTTTATGCCTGAAGTTGATGACTTCTGATTAGCAACGGGAGGAACAGGTTTAACTGCAGTATCCGGGTCACTAACCAGAGGAGTAGTCACCACATGGTCATTTATGGGATTATTATTAACTGGTCGCTTTTTGGTGTTCAAAAGGATCTCATGTGGTGGAGGCACAACCTTATAACCCAGCCCTTCCCCGTTGTTGCGTTCCTTAACCAAGTTTTTCAAAATATGAGAAGAACTAGCTAGAATGTGGAGTTTTTGCTTTAAAGACTCGTTTTCAACTTGTAAAACAGCTCTGTCCTTTTTAGTTTCCTTAATGGTCTTTAAATAAAACTTTATGTCATTTTCTTGGTTAAACGCGACAACCTCAGTTTCTTTTAGTTGTTTCTTTAAAGCTTCAATTTTCTCCTTATAGCTACTCTCATTTTGTTTTAACACTCTATTAGCCTCAGTGCACAATTTTATGTCATTTACTAAGCTATCATTATGATCTAATAACCTAGCAAATTTCAGATCAATGCTTTCCCTAAATTTATCACATTCAACACAAGCATGTTTAACAAAATGATCATCTTTTGATTCTACCTGTGCAGATGTAGACGTGCCAGCCATAAAAGCAGTTTGAGGTTCCTGTTGTGCTTCAGATTCTGCATTTAGTTCATCCTCAACGAGTTGATCAATAGCAGCTAAGGCTTCATTAGCATCCAGCTCTACTGAGTTCTCCCCCTCACTCGCAGAGTCATCATTCAGATCATCAACGAGAGCAATGTTGGCTTCACCATCAGACTAAAATCGGAAGGACCAATCCCGTCCTTCATCACCTTGAGCAACCATTGCCTTTGAATCACTACTTGTTAAAGCTGTCTTTCTCTCTTTATCCTGTTTGTTGAAGGACGAGAACGGGTTCCCATTGCCAGTCTTCTTCGGATTAACACACTCTCGCTTGAAGTGTCCTTTCTCCCCGCAGTTGAAACAGGTGACCTTTGACTTGTCAAAACCAAAAGTAGTATCTTTAGTAGCCACCAGATTCTGTCCCGTCTTCTTAACAAACTTCTTTGCTCGTCGCACAGCACTCGCGAGAGCCCATATGATGTCCATTCTTTCCAATTCATTTTCATCCACCTGCTCATAGTCTTCATCAACCAAGTGGCAGTTACCAATCTTTCCTGCTACTAATCCATCATAAGAGTGAACCATAGCAGCAAGTAGGTCCATGCGCTCCTTAGCCACTTCCAAGTTACATTGCCCAGATTTTCAGTCACTAACTTCGTCGATTGAGCTTCTGTAGTACTGTGTTGAACCCCTGATGAAACATTTGACTCACCACCAGACGATGAGCTTTGACCAGTTGCAGATGTATTAGATACAAAAGCAGTCTGCAGAGAGGCACTAGAAGATTTTGCAGTAGCAGTCACGTTGTAGATAGACGGATCCTGAGTGTATGATCCCTTCTTGGCCTTGTACTTGTGTCTCACCTCTTCTTCTCTTATTTTCATGATGAAATCATTGATATCCAAAGTCTCCAATACTGAATTATATCTTGAAGTGGAAATAAATGAATCCCACTTCTCTGGTAGCGCATCAGCCAAACTTGAAACTTTTTCTTCCTTAGATGTTGTAACACCATGAGTGTAAAGTTCACTCATCAAATGATAGAAGCGGTCTATAATATCATCCAGACTCTCGTTCCCGATAGCAGAAAAATTATCAAATTCCTTCTTTAATGCTTTGGCCTTTAACGACTTCAGTGTTGTGCTCCCTTCATACCGTTTCTCAAGAGCATTCCATAACTTTTTGCTCTGCTTATGTTCTGAATACTGATGGAAGATATCTTTAGGAATTGACTGTGTCAACATAGCATAGGCTTTCTTCTCTGCATTATATGCAATCTTTTATGCATCACTTAATCCACTCAAAGTAAAGGGTATACCATCAGCTCCAACTGGCATATTGTAGCCAGTCTTAATAGCATTCCAGAGATTTGTGTCCACTCCATTAAGATGAATCTCAAACCGTTGCTTCCATTGAGGAAATTCATCAACAGACAAAAGCTTAGGTGGTTTATTATGGTTCCCGATCTCATTTTCTAATAGCAATAGGTTCTGGATCCCGGAGTCCTTCCCTGCTGAGAATGCATAGTTCTCTGAGTCCATAATGAATTAGTATTGAACTTGAAAACCAAACTGTGTATGCGACTGGGAGGGGCGACTGAAGGACGATTGAAACTCAAATGTGTGATTGAGCTTAGTCGTACGATTGGGTAGGTGATTAGGGCAGTTGTGCGAATGAACAGAACGACTGGGACAATCGTGCGATTGAACAAACGACTGGGCCAATCGTGCGATTGAACTGTGCGAGTGGAGTTCAGTTGTGCGATTGAGTCAATCGTGCGACTAAGACTGCTGACTTTGAAATTTTTCAACCTTTTTCACACAATTCGACCTAAAGCACAATTTTGAATACCCTAGACGGCTGTAACTCGAAAGAGACTCAATTTTGAAAGCATGCACACGTAAGAACTGGATTTTAATGCAGAAAGCACGGATCTTTAGACTAAAAACGTTGACTTTTTCACAAAAACGATTGAATCCACGAAGAATCAAGAGCCAAAGCTCTGATACCACTTGTTAGGACCGTGTACGTACGGAGTACTAACTAATTCAACGTGTAACCGAATCAAATAGTGCGGAATTCTATTTGATTGGCGATCCAATCAAGGAAACCGTTAATCCGATCAAACCTAACGATTAGAATACGTTAAGAATTGACTAGGAATGATCAGAAACGATCTATGAACTTGGAAGGGACGTTCTGGACGAACTTGGACGGCTAGGGTTGTGAATTCTCGAAGTGTTACGTTTTTCCACGAATTAAGTGGTATTTATAAGTTACAGCTTTCATTCGTACGACTGAGCCATGCGTATGGCTCAGTCGTGCGACTTAGTCGTGCGATTGGTTCATTCGTACGAGTGAGTCAGTCTTATGACTCAATCGTGCGATTGACTCAATCACCTGGTTCAGTCGTGCGATTAGCCCATTCGCATGGTCCAGTCGTGCGACTGAATCAGGATACTTAGTTAAACACATTCCTAAACCTTTAACAATTCAGAACTATGTCTAACAACTGTAAACCTATATAACATGTTCGTATAAGCGTGTAACATCCACTAATATAAATATATAAAACATTAAACAACTAATACACAATCAATCAAAGAGTTTTTCATTACATTGATCAAACATTACATATGTGTAACAAAATGAAAGTCTATTACATTTAAGCTCGCTAGAACTAGAACTAGGGACATGTGTACCAACAGTCCCAAATTGCAAATCCAAGTTCATAGATCGTTCCTGATCGATTTCAATCCATTCTTAACGTTTGTTTCATCGTAAAATCGATCGGGTTATTCGTTCTCACTAATTGGATCGGCAAACAAATAGAATTCCGCGCTATTTGATCTGGTTCACGCCAAATCCGTTAGTACTCCGTATGTACACGGTCCTAACAATACATAATGTATAGAAAACAATAATGAATATCTATATTATCCATACTATTTATAAAGTATTTTAGGATGCTAAAATAATAATTTTATCTTAACCTTAAGATACCTATAGGGTTAATATGATAATATTATGGTGGGTTTTAATTTAACTTTTTAATCCATATGAATCTATCAACAACAACAACAACAACAATAACAACAACAACAACAATAATAATAATAATAGTATTTAAAGTAATTATAATAGTTATTTATAAATTAAAAATAATTTTAGTAACAAGTGATAATGTGTAATATTATACAAGTCATCAAACTAAAACTATACAAGCTCTCAAAAATGTTTCAAGATTCTAAATCTTATATAATTTTTCTTTTATAATCATAAAAATATGATAGTTTATTAAATCTAAAATTTTCATACGATGTGCTAAATTATATCAACGTTTCGACGTGATTTTTTTTCTAAAACAGAGTTGTCAATATAATTTTTATCAATATACGGATTGAATACTAATGTACAAGTAATGAAAATCAAGTGTTATAAATTTGCTACAATAGTTTTGTTACTTTTTTTATAATTTTGATCACAGCAACTAAAAACTTGAACTTTCGCCATCGAGTTTTATTGCTCCTATGAGGTTTGGAAGAATTTGAAAAAAAATTTGTGTTTAAATGTTGGCAAAAAAAAAAAACCTTTTCCAATTCATACTTTTTTTGTGTATTTATTTTTATTTTAAGCCTCATGCTATATATAATATAATTCGTTTGATTTTTCAAAAGTTTTGTTTGTTTAGTAATAACTTTAGTTTGTTAAGTTTTTTTTAAAAAATGGGACGCGTCTTATTTTAGCTTTTTTAGTCAACATTTTGATATAATTTTCTTTTGAAAAGAAGTTATATTCAAATCGAGTATTTTCAGAGTTGTAAGTTATATACATTACTTTTCTGGTACCGCGACGAACCGAATGGAATTTGAATTAACAATATTGAAGTGATGTTAGCTTTTATAATGAGAAAACGCTTTACGGTTTCACGTGAGAGTGATAGTCGTCGAAACGTGTTTCAATCTGCATGCATTTTAATATTTGGAATCATGATGGGGCCCCGCCGCAACACGCGGGATGATAACCGGTATATATATAAAAGTAAAATTACTCGAGTTGAATCGAGCCACGCGGAGCTTTGCTCATGATTGGCTCGTTTACAAACCGATACAAGCCGATCGACTCGTTTACAACCGATCAAAATTCGAAGGAGCATTTTTAAATAATTTACTGAACAAACCTCGAATGAACGTCAAGCGTCAAGCTCTTTAAAGAGCCCTAATAAATAGTATAATTTCTACAAATTTATCAATGAACCCTTGCCGACGTATGCCTACGCAAATAAATGCACTCAAATTATGGTCACAAAATTCCCAGACCCACACGTATTTTTGTCGCTTTATGAAACCAATGACGTTGCGAGTAAAGAAACATCTTGATATTTTGTTCTTTTAACATTATATGATATATGATGTGTAAATAAATTTAGATTTTCGCTTGTTAACATAATCAATCATGCTTGATAATTGTCGTGCGCAATGTCAAATTCTTTTTTTTTTTTTTGGTATTATTACGTTTTAGTTTTCGGATTAATATTATATTAAAGAATTTATCATGTTAGCGAAATTTAATTAAAACTTTCAATAATAAGATACAAAAAATGATGGAATACATTAAATTATGATGAAGGGTTCAAAGGTCACTAAATTAAAATTACAAAAAGTAATCTCAATTATAAAAACACACTAATGATGTTAGCGAACCGTTAGACATGGACTATTATTAGTAAAATAATTAAAAATTACGATTATTATTGATAAAATTGTTAGTTAGAATGAATACTTGCCAATAGTTAATAATTTGGATTATTTAAATCCAAGTTTTCTTTATAAAATGATAAATTCCAAAAAAATATAAGAGTAAATCTCGGTTTTGGTCCCTGTGTTTTGCAAATTGACTCCACTTGAGTACCAACGTTTATTTTATCTCCATTTGAGTACCAAATTTTAAAAAAGTTGTCTGTTTCAGTCCTTTTAACTAACGGTGTTAACATTTTCAGTTAAATTTTTTTAAAAACACCAAAATACCCCTAAGGGCTATAAAAATATCACCATCTCCACCGCACACCACATACCACCACCACCACCACACACCACCGCCACCACACACCACCGCCACCACACACCACCGCCACCACACACCACCGCCACCACACACCACCATGGAAAAGCTGTCGATTGGCTGATTAAGAAAGCTAAAACCGCCATTTATAAGCTCGCAGAGCTTCCGCCATGGAAGCCCACTGCAACAACGAACCCTAATTCCACTTCTTCTGCGAATTTTGAGCAGAACCCTGATCAATTGGATCGATTTGAGCAACACCCAGATGATAGAATTGTTGATAATCAATTGGGGAATTCTCAAGATTCGAGCTTTTTATCTCCGTCGCTTGATTCGGACTCAATTGCTGATACGAGGGCAGCCACAATCAATAGCCAAAACACAAAACACCTACACAAAGGTAGATCTGAAAACCCTAAAAGGGGATCGTAGAGATAGAGAAACAGTGGTGGTCACACAACCATCATCAACACAGCCAACGGCCTGAAGACCGCCACCTGCCCTGCCTCAACCACAAAGGGAGACAGAGCGGCAACAGCCTCCAACGCCACCACCACTGTCTCACGCAACAACTCTCGTCGCCTCAAGCCCTCTCTATAAAGAAAAAAAGGGCATAAGAGCACATCTGATTACGGATGCCTACGGAAACATGATTATGGAAGGTAGATCTGAAAACCCTAAAAGGGTATTGAAGAGATAGAGAAGAAAGGTGATCGCACCACCACCATGAACACCGTCAATGGCCAGAAGACCGCCACTTGCTCCGCCTCAACCACAAAGGGAGGCAGGGCAGCAACAGCCTCCACCGCCACTACCATACGCGGTGATGCATCCACTCTTGCTGCCTCAACAGCCCTTTTCTCTAAAGAAGAAAAGGGAACAGGATCACAAATAAGATAATAATAAAGATTGAGAAGCACAAATCGTAACCATAAACGGTGGAGTGTGTCGGCGGTGGTGTGTGGTGGCGGTGGTGTGTGGTGGCGGTGGTGTGTGGTGGCGGTGGTGTGTGGTGGCGGTGGTGTGTGGTGGTGGTGGTGGTATGTGGTGTGTGGTGGAGATGGTGATATTTTTATAACCCTTAGGGGTATTTTGGTCTTTTTAAAAAAATCTAACAGAAAATGTTAAAACCGTTAGTCAAAAGGACTGAAACAGACAATTTTTTTAAAATTTGGTACTCAAATGGAGACAAAATAAACGTTGGTACTCAAGTGGATTCAATTTGCAAAACACAGGGACCAAAACCGAGATTAACTCAAAATATAATCATTGAATAACATCGTTGTGTATTTTTAGCATGTACAACACAATAATATATTAATAACTAATTAATCTAATACATTAATAACAATATTGTAATAACACAATATGTCATTACGTTTTTATCGTTATTATATTATCTTGAATATTATTAGTTTTGAAAAATAAATTGGTGAACTAATATTATTGTGTAATTCTAATTGTAAAAAAAATGATAGATAACAAGTTATATAATCAATAAAAAACAATGACAAAAATAATAAATTATGTTATCTTCAACACTATAAGATTTAAAAAATACATATGTGAAAATATATCATTATGAATTTCTTATTGTAAAATACAATAATAGATAACAAGTTTACATAATATATAAAAACAATGACAAAAATAATATAAAATGATATAAACATAAAACACAATTATTAATACACATAACAAATGATGTAAAATACATAATACGATTGACTGATATTTGACATTATAAACGTATAAAACACAATAAACTGATTAATTTGATATAATCATCAAAATACCCTTCTTTTTTAAACAATATAAGAACACGTGTCAAAGTTCAAAATATTTTTTATGATTTTTAGATTAGATACATTTTTTGTTATAACATTTACCCTAAATTTTGATTATATAACTAATAAGCAATGTCCAACTCAACTCATATTATAATCCTACCATTAAAAAATGCCTTTGCTTCTTATGCTTGGCTAAACTTTTTTAGAAAATTCATATTGGATTCATTATTTTTATTTTTATAATTACATTAAAAATTATATTTTTCTTTCTTCTTTTCAAGTGAATAACGAATTTTTGTATATTTCATTATCTTTACTCTCTACTCCACTCATAGCCAATTTAAAAATTATTTAAAAAAGCAGTATAGGCCAATTGCTCGGGGTTATGTCCTTCCGAGTTGTACCCCTGCTACCACAAAGAATAAAGGTGGAACAATGTTTACTCAAATCTAAAAATAAACAGTAATATTTTTTTTCTGTTACACTCACAGTATTCACAATCATTCCTTATAATATGAAAAACAAATTTACATATTCATAGGGAATCCACTACGATAGAGGACTAAACCATATTTTGAAATCAGAAACCTTTTTAAAGAAATATTTTTTTGCTTAGAAGTTAAAAATCCTTGAGGACTGAGTATGATGGCAAACATTATTGTATATGATTTCCAAAGACGTATTAGAGTTTAAAAGTTTGTGACTGTTGAGAAGCAGAAAACACTTTCAGGTAAACTAATGTTTTGTTCTCTTTATCAACGCCTAGCAATTAAGCAATTTTTGTTGGAAATTTATTAATGATATTAATATGGTTATTAATATTAATCAATAGATTAATGTATTGAATGAAAAGTAATGTGTTGAATGATATTAAGAATTAACGGTGTAGGAAGTTGTCACATATTGGAGGGAATAAAGAATATAAAATGGTTTATATTTTATAATCTCTTGACTATATTGTTTGCTAAAGTTCCACACCAAGTCGATTCGCGAAGGTGCGAAACACCATTAACTCGGACTAGCACTCGCACGCGCGCGCAACGTGGGCATATGGGCGCAACGTGGCGCTTTGATGGCGAACTTTGCACTTCGAGGGTCTGGACAAGTGCGACTGACCTTGGTGTGTGATCAGAATTGTGACTCGTAACAGTTTCATTTACATGTTGACTGAAAACTGATGGATGTTAATGACAAATTAAATAAGCAGTTATGATTTTGGATTAATGGCTAAGTGATGACTGAGTGGCTGTTACAGTTTGAATTTCAACATAAATACTGAGGGTGCCTTGGTAGAAAAACACACCAACACAACTCGAAAACATACAGCAAACAGATTCTCTAAACATCCTACATCTCTCTGATTTCTCTTCTACAAACAAGTTCGGGTACTAGATCAATCTCGGCAGTACTAACTGCTTCGGCTGTTGTACCCTTGGAAACAAAATGAGTTCTCCTGGAAGGCTCGAAATTTGTTTTAAGGGCTCCGTGTTAAACATGATCCTCAGCCTTTATATTTCTATTCATCTATTTCTGTAAATTTACAATTGTAAAATACATTATAATTGTGAATTTATAATCTTTTGTATTGATTATATTAATAAAAATTGTTTTAGTTTAATTTTTATATGAACGGTTCCTACAAACTTAAAACAAATTTTAAAACACTGTTCATATATATATACATTATAAATTAATATGTGTTTTTAAAAGTTTAATTTTTTTAACTGTTTTTGTTTTCTTATTCACGGGTGATCTTCAAAGTTGGACTTAGGACATCTCTCGTTAAATTTTATAGAATTCTGCAAACAGTTTGAAAATTTTCATCCAATTTTGTTGGTTATTTCAAACTTTTTTAAGATTGTTCTAACTTAATTTGTTTCTGTCAAACAGCAAACAACATGTCTTATAGTGCGTTAAGGTCCTTTTTATCAGCCCCTTTGACTGCAACCACTATAGGAGTGACCACCATGGCCAACCACACTGAAAAACCTAAAAAGTTCACAAGTGTCCATTTAAAATATGGCAACAGAAGATGTTCTTCTACTTGACCACCTTGAACTTAGCACAGTTCTTGGAGAAAACTACACCCCTACCTAAAGAATGGGATAATGCTCAAGCCTTGATTGTCATTGATGCTTGGAAGCATTCTGAATTTCTATGTCGCAATTATGTTTTGAATGGTCTTTGTGACTCATTGTATAACATTTATTGCAATATAAATACTACCAAAGAATTATGGGAGTCTTTAGATAAGAAGTATAAAACCGAGGATGCTGGTAGCAAGAAATTTATAATGGCTCGATTCTTGAATTTCAAAATGGTTAATGACAAGACTGTTATTAGCCAAATTCAAGAGTTATAAGTTATACTTCATGAAATTCATACTAAGGGGATGCCTCTCAATGAGATGTTCCAAGTTGCAGCCATGATTGAAAAGTTGCCTCCAAGTTAGATAGAGTTTAAGAATTATCTTAAGCTCAAATAAAAGGATATGAATGAGGATGAATTTATTGTTTGTCTTCGAATTGAAGAAGACAACAAAATGGCTCAAAAGTCACCCGTGTGGAACCGATGGCTAATGCAAATATGGTTGAATATGGGAAATCATCAAAGGGTTATAAAGGTAAAGGGAAAAAGTCATTTGGGAAACCAAAGGTAGACCTTGGATCAAAGAAAAGGGTTGTGAAAAAGAAACCTCCACCTCCACCTTTCCAAGGGATTTGTTACAATTGAAATGAGACGGTGCACAAGGCTAATCAATGCAACCAACCAAAGTGTGAGCATACGCATATGGTGGATGAAGATGGTGCACCCCTGGTGGCAATGATCATCGAGCTATCAGTAATGGTGGAAGAAGTCAACCTAGACAACCCACATGAATGGTTCATTGATACAGGAGCTACCCGTCATGTGTGTGGTGACAAGACCCTCTTTAGCACTTTTAAAGAGGTTAAGGGTGATGAAAAGCTTTATATGGGTAACAAAGCTACGGATGACATCAAAAGTGAAGGAAATGTGATCTTGAAGATGACTTCCGGGAAGGAGCTCACCTTGAGCAACACCTTGTATGTCTCGAGATTCGTAAGAATCTTGTTTCAAGATGGTTGCTTAATAAGTTTGGTTTTGTTTGAGTCAGACAAGTTTGTCCTTACTAAGCATGAAATGTATGTGGGGAAGGGTTATGGCCTCAATGGTATGTTTAAGATGAATGTAACCGTGGTTAAAAGTGAAATGGATAAGACTACTACTTCTATCTATATGCTTGAGTCTTCAAATGTTTGGCATGGTAGACTAGGACATGTAAATTATAATTCTGTTTGACGTTTAATAAATTTAAAATGCATACCTACATTCCATATTGACATAAACTCTAAATGTGAAACATGCATTGAAGCAAAACTTACAAGATCATCATTTAAATCAACTGAAAGAATAACCGAAACCCTTGGTTTAATTCACACCGACATATGTGATTTAAAAGCACACCCAACAAGAGGTGACAACAAATATTTCATCACGTTTATTGATGATTGCACTAGATATTGTTATGTATACTTACTTAAAAGTAAGGATGAGGCAATCGACAAATTTATCTTGTATAAAAACGAAGTTGAGAATCAATTAAACAAGAAAATTAAAGTTGTGCGAAGTGATAGTGGTGGTGAATATGTTGCACCTTTCGTCGATTTATGTGAAAAAAGTGGTATAATACATGAATGTTCGGCACTTTACTTACCACAATAAAATGGCATTGCGGAACGGAAAAACCGTACTTTAAAAGCGATGACGAATGCTATGTTGATAAGTTCTAGGATGAGCCATGACATATGGGGGGAAGCTATCGTCTTGGCCAATTATATTTTAAATAAAATATCACCAAAGAAAAGGGATGTAACCCCTTATGAGTTATGGATGGGTAGAAAACCATCATATAGTTATCTCAAAGCATGGGGTGCCTAGCTAAGGTGATTGTACCACCTCCTAAAGCTAAAAATCTAGGGCCTAAAACTGTTGTTTGCATATTCATTGGATATGCTCAAAACAGTAATGCACATCGATTTCTTGTACATGAGTCCAAGAATCCGAATGTACAAAGGAACACTATCATGGAGATAAGGCCAGGAAATGCTTCATATTTTGAAAATATGTTTCTAATACGAGGACAAACACATGCATCTTCATCAACTCATTTAGGAGGTGCAAGTTCATCAACATAAATTGATGACATAGTTCATGATAGTCAACGTGAATGACCTGAGGTTGAAGAGGGAGAAATCAGACGAAGTAAAAGCGCAAGGGTTGAGAAATCCTACAGTCCATACTTCATAAGTTATATGATTGAGGATGAGCCTAATACCTATCATGAAGCGGTCTCCTCTTTGAAAGGACCTCAATGGAAAGAGGCAATCAAGAATGAAATTTAATTCTTCACAACCATACTTAGGAGCTAGTAGATCTTCTTCCTGGTTGCAAACCACTTGAATATCGTTGGATATTCAAAAAGAAGATGAAAGCTAATGGAAGTATTGATAAATACAAAGCAAGGTTAGTAGTCAAAGGTTTTAGACAAAAGGAAGGTCTAGACTATTTTGATACTTACTCACCTGTGACCCGCATAACCTCTATAAGAATGGTTCTTACTATTGCGGCGTTAAGAAATTTGGAAGTACATTAAATGGATGCTATAACCGCATTTCTAAATGGCGCTTTAGAAGAATAGATTTACATGGAGCAACCTGAGGGTTTCTCTATCCATGGTCAAGAGGGTAAAGTATGTGAACTTGCAAGTCATTGTATGGCTTAAAGCAAGCGCTAAACTAGTGGCACCAAAAGTTTGATCGTGTCATGATTGACAACGGTTTCAATATAAATGAGTGTGACAAATGTGTATATGTGAAAGATATTCCGGTAGGTTATGTACATTTATGTCTTTATGTAGATGATATGCTTATCATTAGGAGTAATGATAAAATAATCAGATTTACTAAGGACATGTTGAAAGGAAGATTTGACATGAAAGACACGAGTTTAGCGGATGTAATATTATGAGTGAAAATTATTCGAACCCAAGATGGTATTGTGTTAAGTCAAGCTCTTTATGTGGACAAGATTCTTGAAAAATTCAACTCGGGAGACGCGAGTGTGGTACGTTCTTCGGTTGATACCACCCAACATCTAAAGAAAAATAGAGGTAAGGGTGGTGTTGCTCGGTTAGAGTATTCAAGAATCATTGGTAGTCTAATGTATCTAATGACATGTACTAGACCCAACTTAGCGTACACGGTGAATAGACTAAGAAGATATACTAGTAATCTAAGCTCAGAACATTGGAAGAGTATAACGAGGGTGCTTAGATACATAAGATACATAAGAGACTATGGATTGCATAAAACCGTCATCCAGCCATGATTGAAGGGTACACTGATGCAAACTGGATATCGGATATAAAAGATTCCAAATCAACAAGTGGGTATGTGTTCTTACTTGGTGGAGCAGCAATATCTTGTAGATCATCCAAGCAAACGGTTATAGCTAGATCCATAATGGGATCGGAATTTATCAATTTGGATAAGGCCGGATAAGATGCTGAATGGCTACTTCAATTTGTGGAAGACATTCCAAGATGGCCAAAGCCTTTATTGGCTATTTGCATGCATTGTGATAATGAGTCGGAAATTGGTAGAGCCAAAAGCTCAATGTACAATGGAAAATCAAGGCACATCAGGGTAAGACATAACACAATACGACAACTAATATCAATGGGTGTGATCACGATTGACCAAGTCAAGTCAAAAGATAATATTGCAGACCCATAACAAAGGCTTAAGCATAGAATTAGTTTATAAGTTGTCAAGAGGAATGGGACTAAAGCCCATGGAAAAAAGGGGAATATGAAGGAAACCTAACCTAGCTAACTGGAGATCCCAAGATCTAGGTTCAATAGGACAACTTAATCATATGACCAACGGTGTCACGAACTTCCTTGTCCATTCACTTTGGGGGAGTACCCCGAATAAGTGACCAACGTAAGGTTAAGCATTTAAGGTTAGATGATTCTTGGGAATCAATATAACCATGATGCTTTTAATGATCATCGAATGACCTATGTTAGAGAGAAGTAGGGTTGCTTCAAATGGATTTGTGGGGAGGCATAAATCCTAGAGCTCTCGCAGAACCAGTTGAGTGTTCCATGACCATTAACGGACACGACAATAAGGGGTTGATCAAACCAGGAAGAGTGTTGTGTGAATGTATATTATCGTCTACATAAAACAGGGTCTGTTCAAAGACATCGTGTCCCATACCGCTAGGAGATTAAGTATACGTCAAAAAGGAAGGTTCAAAAGGAAGACCTACCTATCCTGCAACACTTGGCTACTGAATTTTTGGAGAATTGATTTCCATTTATGTGGGGAATTGTTGAAAATTTATTGATGATATTAATAAGGTTATTAATATTTAGTCAATACTTTAAGGTGTTGAATGAAAATTAATGTGTTGAATAATATTAGGAACTAAAGATGTGGGAAATTGTCCCACATTGGAGGAAAGAAAGAATGTAAAATGGTTTATATTCTATAACCTTTTGACTATATTGCGAAGCACCCTTAACTCGCACTCGCGCTCGCGTGCATGTAAGGCCCCGTTCCCGGGCACCTCACAGTTGGTCGTTCATCGCACATAAAACATACATTTGATATGTATATATAAACATCTTAAATAAACACTCCAGCGGAAACATTCAAAAGATACATTTCATTTCATCATAAAAGCTTGTACAAAGATTACATTGTACTGATTACAAAAGGGTCATAAACAGTGACCTCTAGTATAGAAACATTAAAATTTCATCATAAAGAAGATTCCTTAAGTAATCTCGTTTATCGGGATCCTCAAGGAACACTTGACACTTGCATGCAACATAATGTGTTGCATGCATTATAAGCCCGCATCCTATTGCGTGGCAGCATTATCAAAAGGAGAATGCCATCCCAAAAGAGCTGAGTAGTCGCCTCGTGCCATCCCCAGCAACACTACCTGCCAACTAGAAACACATAAAAGTCAGCGTTGCTGAGTGAGTTCTAGTTTTATAATAAACATATTTAATTCCCATTATAAACCATTCTTACACGTTATCATACATCATACATACATAAAGATAATATTTAATATTATCTTCATCATTCGTTATACGTCATTATCTTTAAATTCTCATATGGATCCTGTCAGGCTTTACCCACTTCATAGCACTCGGCTATGATTACTGTGGTCGAATGACAAGGATCACGTTTCATCTTTGCTTGCACATTGAATATCTTTTGTACTAATACCATATGCTATACCCCGATCAGTCTTAGCTACTGGGCCGTGAATGAAAGCGTATGCCACAGTACTAGTAGGTAAGCGGTAGAGGTACCATGAATATGGTCAATCACAAAGAAAGACCCGTTTACCTTATTCAATGCTTGCAAGACTTAGTTCGTTCATTTATTAATGCATGTATTCATCATCATATTTCTTTTCATTTATTCATTAATACATGCATTCATCATCATGTTCCTCTTTCATTATCTTTCACTTTACGTTACATAATACTTCATTCATTCGTTTCCATAATTCGTAAAGTTTCGGAAAGATAAACATACATAATCATAAGGAACATACACATAACGTTCATTCATCATCATACAAGGCATCATACATATATGGTATACAGTAGGTATACCCATGCAACATCATCATCATCATCATGCCTATGTTACTCGTTTACCCAAATAAATCAGATCTTACTAAGCTTAATCCGCATTTCACATTCTGGTTCATCTGCATTAGCCTGACCATCCGCATTAGTCAATGCGGATGAGGAATGCCTTATCCGCATTTCATGATCTACCCGTATTAGTCCATGCGGCTGAGAAATGCCTTAGCGCATTTCTGGACTTGTCCGCATTTGTCAATGCGGCAGTCAATTGCCACAGCCGCATTCCTTTCATTCGTCCGTATCAGTCAATGCGGCTGAGATGCCTTGGACAATTCTTTTCATTAGGACAATGCGGATGAGACAATGCCTTGACCGCATTTCCTTAACCTTCCGCATTGGTTAATGCGGCTGACTGCCTTAGCCGCATTTCGTGGGCTGTCCGCATAAAGTTGATGCGGTTGTCTAAGGTGACTTGCAACCTAACCTGAGCCCCTTTTTCATACTCGTTCATCATTTAACAGACCCTTAGCACAGATTCATCATATTACCCATTTAGAACCACCTAAACATCATGTATACCATTCTAGAACATACATTAACAGTATACCTATGAACATTCATGCGTGAATCATATATATCTGTTCTGGGAAGTTCACATGTAGTGGAACCAGCGTCCCGAACAGACCGTATACACATATACATATACATACATGTACGGATTAAACACCCGCAACTAAAAAAAACAGTTTCAAGATGTGTTCCAGCCCCAAAATTATTCAAAAATGCGTAAAAGAAGGGGTCTTAGAACTCACATTGTGTTGCTGGGTATGGCTTCTTCAAAACCCGTTGCGGTGAGACCTTGTACCTTGAATCCGCACTCTTCTTCTTCTTGTTCTTCCTTCAAATTCTCGTGGTCTGCTCTTTCTCTCTCTAGAATATTTCGAAGATTTGGGGTTGTGAGAAAAGTGTGGGCAGCCATCCCTATGTATATCAGATATTTGCCTTTTCTTTGTACTTTTACACAATACCCCCTTCCACTTTTCCTTTCTTTTCCTTTCCTACCAATATTCTTTCTTTTCTTTTCTTCTTATTATTTCTCTTTGTCTAATAAAAATTTCGGATGTTACAGTGCGGTGTGGGCATATGGGTTGTGATGCTTTGATGGCGCACTTGCACTTCACGCACTCGCATCGCCGCGAGCCGCATGGACTTTGGTGCGCGGTCAGAACTGTGACTCGTAACAATTTTGGTTACATGTTGACCTAAACTGATGGCTGTTAATGACGAATTAAATAAGCAGTTACGATTTTGTATTAATGGCTGAGTGATGGCTTAGTGGCTGTTATAGTTCGAATTCCAATATAAATACAGAGGGTGGAAAACACACAAACACAACTCGAAAACCTGCAACAAACAGGATCTCTAAACATCCTCCATCTCTCTTGTTTCTTTTCTACAAACAAGTGCGGGTTCTAGATCAATCTCGGCAGTACTAACTGCTTCGGCTGTTGTACCCTGGGAAACAAAATGAGTTCTCCTGGAAAGCTCAGAATTTATTTTAAGGACCCCGTGTTAAACATGATCCTCAGCCTTTATATTTCTGTTCATCTATTTCCACAAATTTACAATTATATAAGGCATTGTAATTGTTAATTTATATTCTTTTGTATTGATTAATTAATAAAAAATATTTTTATTTAATTTTTATATGAACGGTTCCTACAATTTTAAATCCTATATATTAGTCTCATCGCATCCTTGTCCATTAAGATTTATCATGCAAAAATATAAGATGCAATTCAAATGTCACAATATTTAACACGTAAAAAGTATACCTAAATCAATTGATGGTATATTGACTTATTGTTTTTGAACAACAATATATGTTATAAAGAAAACTGGTGTTTATCATTCGCGCGTGTTGCGCCCGTGATGGCCGGTCTGAAACAATTTTTTGAAATTTGATAACTTAGGACTCAGAACCGGTGTTCGGTTACGGCTGCTAACCATAATCGGTAGCCATGCCTAAGCGACCGAAACAACAACTCCGGTATCTGGCTGAGTGATGGCTTAGTGGCTGTTACAGTTCGAATTCCAATATAAATACAGAGGGTGGAAAACACACAAACACAACTCGAAAACCTGCAGCAAACAGGATCTCTAAACATCCTCCATCTCTCTTGTTTCTTTTCTACAAACAAGTGCGGGTTCTAGATCAATCTCGACAGTACTAACTGCTTCGGCTGTTGTACCCTGGGAAACAAAATGAGTTCTCCTGGAAAGCTCAGAATTTATTTTAAGGACCTCGTGTTAAACATGATCCTCAGCCTTTATATTTTGTTCATCTATTTCCACAAATTTACAATTATAAAAGGCATTGTAATTGTTAATTTATATTCTTTTGTATTGATTAATTAATAAAAATTGTTTTAGTTTAATTTTTATATGAACGGTTCCTACAATTTTAAATCCTATATATTAGTCTCATCGCATCCTTGTCCATTAAGATTTATCATGCAAAAATATAAGATGCAAGTCAAATGTCACAATATTTAACACGTAAAAAGTATACCTAAATCAATTGATGGTATATTGACTTATTGTTTTTGGACAACAATATATGTTATAAAGAAAATACCCAGGACTAGCAAAACACTAGACAATGGCAAAGAAATAACAAAACATTATGCAAGAGGAGTATTTACCCACTCGATCCAGTTCTAAGTGAACTTATTACATCGACTCTTAAACCAAATAGAAGAAGTTGAATTTCCTCAAGCACAGTAGACTTCAGTGATCGATAGTAAAAAAAAAAAAGCGCATCGCTTTTTCTTTGCACAAGAACCCACCAAGTAGTGAAATCATAGACCCCAACATTTTCTTTTTCAGATTAATACCACTAAATGTATCATACCAAGCCATAAAAAATTCTAAAGTTCGAGTGATGGAAAAATCAACTTGAATCCATGTCCCAGAAAGAAAATATAAACGATCAAAAAAGTGATGGTACATTTATGAACCATTATATCTTAACCATCATCTTCTGTAGTCTCTTTCAGATAAGAATAACAAAGTATATGGATGAATGTCATTAGCCATTTTAATTATTGAAAATAAAAAATGATAATAATAATAATTGACTAACTAATTACTAATAATAATAATGCAAGATGGAGTATGGGTATAGGCTTCAATCGATCTAGCTCCAACGCATAGACAAGGACAACATATAAGAACTCAAATCAATACAACTATGGCCATGAAAGTTGTTGTACTATGCACGTGTGTGTCATCAAAACCTAAAAAACATTCAGCCATTTAAAAATATGGTGTTGGATGTTTGATTAGTCGATTCTTATCATCATTATTTGTGTCATTAAAGATGACACAGTCTGTAACGACAACTGACGTGTCCTTTAATATGCTAAGTGGTATTCATAAACTTTTGATACTTGTAATTGATCAAATAGTTTAATTTGAAGTAAATTTGCTGGTTTTAAATTTATATACTTTTAGTTAATTTTATAGTATACGATTTCAAAAACTATTCACAATATTGATTCAAAACTTAAAATTAATTTTTGTAACTTTGTTATACGTTTTTATACTTAGAACATATAATTATTTGTGTATATAATATTCATAAACCGTTTTCTCTTCAAAGAAACTTAATAATGCTAACTACTATGAAAAAAAAATTAAAGTTTCGTTCAAAACCATCAAACCCAACTGCTTTGATTAATTAGTTAGTGTGGCTAACCCAACAAACTTCGTGTAGCTTGTGATTTTCCAAAATCATAATAATTTATTCGGAAGATTCAACCTACAATCCGGCTTGATTGTTTTGTTGTTTAAAAAAACTAAAGAATCAAAGTTATTGATTCAATTCAAAACTTCAATTAAATGGAACACTAAGATTGTAAACACCCATATTACAAATAATATTAACTTAGTATATTATGTATATTTTAACTACTACTTTGTTTTAAACTTCAATTAAATGGAAAACTATTGTGAACACCTATACGGCTAATTACTAATACTATTCTTATTAAAGACTTATGTCGGTGGCTACAGTGCCACCGACCTCCACACCATCACCAACAAAACCCTACCCACTCCACCGCCACCACTGCCTACTTCACGGCGCCCACACCACACGCTTCTTCTCCGGCGAAGTGGCCGGAAGATTGTCCGTTGTCATCCATGTCTTCTCTATCATCCCTAAGCCATGGGTTCACTCCCGAACGATTTGAAGTAGAACCAGAGCCACAAGCGGAACTAGAGTGTCACACGGATCTCCGCCGTTAGATCCGCTGCCGGAGTTGCCGGCAGAGAGGGTACGGTCGCCGACGCCGGTGCCGATGGTCAACAGGTACGTTCGCGACGAGACTCCACCGATTACGAAAGCGGATCATAGACCCTGTTGTCTACTGATCATTTCTTGGTTTATTTTGGAAGTGTTTAAGTTTCAGTATGATGTGTGGTGATGCATTATGTTTTTTTCTTAGGAAATTTGTAACTGGTATTGGACTATTTGTGTACTAGACATGGTAATTTGTTACTCTCCTATCTGCTCTCTTTTTCAATCATCCTCTGGTTAAGAATTTACTCATGTTCCCCTCAGAGCTTAGAACCTTCAAATTGACGATGATGGCCTTCTACAGGGTTTTTTATATATGTATATTCTTAAACTTTATTAAAAATTTGATTTTGTGCAGATTTTGGGAAGAGAGGAAAACTATGTCTTCTCTTAGCAGAGAGCTGGTGTTTTTAATACTTCAGTTTTGGATGAAGAGAAGTTTAAGGAGACTGTTCACAGGTAGGGTTTACTGCTAAATGGTTTACTGCTTTTGATTTTGGTTGTGGTGTTATGTTTAAGTGTTATTGGGTTTGGTTTGTTGTTAAGGCTGGAGCAAGAGTCTGGTTTTTTCTTCAATATTTGATACTTTGAGGAAATGGTGACGAATGGGGAATGGGATGAGGTGGAGAAGTATCTTTCTGGATTCACGAAGGTGGACGATAAAGATATTCGATGAAGATCTTCTTTGAGATACGGAAACAGAAGTACCTAGAAGCCCTAGATAAGTATGTTTCTGTATGATTACATTATTAAATTGAGTGCTTTCGTATGCAGGTGTCTCGAATTGGCATTTCTTATGCAGGTGGTTATGTTATACAACCTGAAATGCAATTAATGATGATAAAGCTGGAGACTTTTTACCCTTTGTTATTTACTTTTTTCTATCTAGCGATTTACTTATTAGGACTTTTGATTGTTATAAAATGGTAGAATAGAATTGGGTTTGAACTTTGAAACACATAATGACATTGTTCTGGAATGATGCATTAGATTCTTATGCTTTCTTTTTTATCAATTTATAGGAAGGATCGTGCTAAAGCTGTTGAGATTTTAGTGAAGGATTTGAAGGTGTTTTCAGCTTTTAATGAAGATCTTTTCAAAGAAATAACACAGCTTTTGACTCTGGAGAACTTCAGGTTCTATTTCCATGTTATAAAATATGTAATGTGTCAAGATTTATTTGTAAAACTTTGGTGGTTTTGAACTAGGTGGAATCACCTACTTTATGGTTGGTATTACCTATTCGTTAATTTGGGGTGAGTGGTTACCTACCTATTCGTTTATTTTCTTCCTGTCCTGATTCTAATCGAGTTATGTGTTCTCTGTTTGATTATATTTATATTCTCTTGTGCAATGTTGAACTTGGCAAAACAGGCCATGGTTTGCTGCAGTGGCTAAACGAACAATGGGTGTGGTGTATGGAACAATGCCCAAATCCCTAATGATTGTATTAGGTTTCTCCCTGCTCTTGTAATATCCCTTCTCAAGTTATGTTAATTTTGTTACCTGATCGAGATATATGGATCTGTGGTTTGTTTTTGCAGCTTTTATTTTCTGTAAATGAAGGATGGCTCATGTATTCATATGAGACCCAAAGGCCTATGGATCAACTTTCTGCACTTATCTCATTTATTTATTTCCAGGTTTTTTATTTGATTTCTATTAGTTAATTTATCTTATTTATCATACTCCATTACTTGATTTCTATCAGATTGTTAGCTATATATCCCAGACAAGTGGATATTAGGTTTCTCCCTACTCTTGCAATCTCCCTTCTTGGTTCTCAATTAGAATGAGAATCCAGTTATGTCAGTTTTTTTGGATCTGTAGTTTATTTTTGCAGCATTTATGAATCTAAGTATGGTTCTCTTATCAATAAAATTGACTTCTCCAATAGTGTTCTCCTGATTTGTTGAAAACCAGGGTATGGTTCTGATAGATGCCAAAAGTCGGCTTGCTTGATTACTAAAAATTATGAACAAAAACAACCCAATTCGAGTAGGGTGAAACTCCAATTACAAATGAACTACTCAAATACTAATTCTCTATCTCTGCTTCTCTACATGAACATGAATAAATAGTAAAATAAAAACCTAACTAACTACCCCACTAACCCTCTATCCCATTATCTCCTTTTGACCGATTCAACAACTACCCACTAACCCACATGGGCCTGCCCCATAACAGCTGGGTCGACCCGTAGATCCTTATGAGGTTCTTTCATGAAACAACCGTTATTTTCCCTATCAAAATTCATGGTGTTTATTGAGGCGGTTGGTATGGTTAGTTGGTCAGTTGATATATTATCAATAGCTTAGAATGTTTAGGAAAGTTGTGAAGACTGAATTTGATGTAATTACTTGACATATTATATTGTCACCTTACGTGTATAGACATGTGGTATCTTTCAAAAGTTGCATTAATGAATCTGAACCGTTTACATCATAAATTTCTTTTAGGAATCAACATTGATGCATGCATCCTTCAGTTAGTTACTTTGCATTGCAATTGGTTTTTAATATTCAAGGCGTTATTTTGCAGGTTCTTCTCTGATTCGAGCATGGTTATGAAATTACCAGGTTATTTACTATGACCCGGTTGACTCATTTAAGAAAATTTCCCAGGTATGTTAGACTAACTTTTGTTATAGTAAGACCACAAGAAAAAGAGAAAAAAAACTTGAAACATAAAGAACTTGATTTAGTAAAGATAAATTTTGCTAATCTTTATATAATCAACCTGTTTGATTTGTCTTTTAAACAGTTAAACTCTTTGCTAATTTCTATTATTATCAAGTGAGAATCTTTACTAATTTCTGCTATTATCAAGTGTGATCTCAGGTGGATACATTAGATTTATTGATCTTCTTGACAATGGTTGGATAAAAGTGACTAGACTATATACAAAGAGCGAGGTAATTCTTTTTCACCTTTAACTATTGATCTTTGATGACTTCTGGTAAATAAAAATTTGAAACTAAATGTAACTTTAATACTAATAATTTTATTATGTCAATTTATAAGATTACTTAACACTTGTGTCTGTTAGACATTCAAAAAAGAACCCCGCGGCAACGCACGGGTTCATTTCCTAGTTTTGTATAAACCCTAGAGCCGCCAGCAATCAAGATTCTTTTTTCAAAACAAAAGCACATGATAACATGGATTCGAAACAATGGTTGGTTAATATTATTACAAATGCATAAAAGCTATGTCAAATCGGAATGTATAGTACAAATAATCGACTACCAAAACCAGAAACAATACAGCATGAAACAGACCACTCCTTTGAGTACATTTTACAGAAATATTACAATAATGTGTTAATTTAATAAAGCACCAGCAAAGATACCTAAACCTCAACCATCATTCACTTCTCCTGACGTTAATTTAAACACATGATCTTACGATATTTTAACGTTTAACCCTTTTGTGTCTAGTTATAAGGCATCAAGATCTCTAGAAACAATTGATTAATGATTAATATGATGAAAATCACAATCACTGTAAGTTGATGATCAAATTCCAAAAATAAATATTGGATGGTTGTGGTGGTAACATGGGCATTGGGGTATATCTAATCAAAGTGCTAGGTTGTCCTAGCTATCAGGACCAATCAAGCCAGCAAGTCAAACAAGTGAAATGGGACCTCAAAAGTGTCGTTATTATATGCATTGTTGCACGGTCGAAGAGGATTTTGGCAGCCTCAACCAAAGACCCTACTTAACCTAAAGATTGGCATTTGTCGTTTCTTTCTTCATCATTGATTTCATTTTCTTCTATTTATTATATTTTTATTTTTATTATGTTATTTTATTATAACTAGTTTTTTATCACGCGGTGTGTTGCAACAAGATCGTATGTAGCGTGATAAAGTATAGACTACAATTAACCGATTTATTTTCAAACTGAATTTACATCAACACCCTAATCGTTTCCAATTACTTCCAACGTAGACCGCCCCCGATTTCTACCAACACATATACAAAAATATGAATGTAAGAAAGTTTATTTTTTTAAAAACTCTAGAGGAAGATCACACTACAAGTAAAGGAGGCTATAGCGACCACAATTTTCGTCGTGATAGGGTGCAGTTGTCATCGCCACAATTGTTGTCGCCACAGTGTTGTCGGGCATAGGGTGTGATAGGGGTCTATCTCGACGACATGTCCTCGCCATAGTGTTGTCGGCAAAGAATTTCCTATATTATATTTTAATTAAAAATAAATTTTTTTCTGAGATATGGAAACTACATGTCGTCGCCATGCTCCTTCATATTTATAATTATTTAATAAAAAATTAAAATAAAATAAATTAGGACAACCCTATGGCCACGAGATGTCGTCACCATAGACTAACCTATTTTGTTTTTAATATTTTTTTTATATTTTTCAGGTTTTTCATAATTTTACTGTTTTAAATGCAGTTTATATATTTAACAAGAGCTAATATTATAAATACCTAAAAAAAAGTTGATACGATTCGAGTAATATACAAACAAAACTACTAATGTAAACATCATTAAAGTTTTTACAAATCATACAAATTAAGTATTTAATTATCGTCATCTTGATCATCTTCATCGTAATCAGGATTTGATTTTCTTCTTTCAAATTCATTCATCCGTTCATTGAGTTCACGCACTTGTTGCCTAAGTGCATCAATTTCCTCGTCCCGATGTGATGACGACTCGGTTGATGCTTCATAATGAGAGATGTTTCTTACCTTTCGTCCAACACTTCTCGTGTGACCATGCCTTTGTCCTAAGGCGAGTTCTAAACATTCGACCTCATTTTTGGGGGACTCACCTGCCTCCATTTCCATTTGTGCATATTGATTTTCAATTTTTTCCAGCATCATTAAAGAACAAGATAAAAATTATCAATATTTTTATAAAAATTCGACAGCATAACTGTTGTAAAATGAAAAAACCATCCTGTTAAAATATAAGTAATAAAAGATAACAATTCCAAAGTTTCAGTTACCAACAATGAAAGTAATAATATCCAAATTTCTGACCTTAAATTAAGTAAAAAATGATATAATGACCGAAACTACTTGCATACACTTAAATTAAACAACTTGCTAGATTAATAAATTAATAACATATCAAATTCAATTAAAGTACTAGCAACGCACAGATACATGATAATAACATATTTAACAAATCATAAAAAAGATAGTTTTAAACTTACCCAATCTTCCTCTACTCTCGGGTTGACCCATCCAAACTCTTATGTATAATGTGTCCTCCTTCACGTCTCAATGTGGCTCGGGGTCCCAGTTTGTTGCTCCTTTAACCATTAAATATAATAATTATCAAATTTGAAATAACTAATAATACATAATTGAATATATAAAATATGTTTTATACTTGAAGATATAGCCTCTGGGCGTAGGAATGACTCACATGCAAACTTGGATAGAGTTGTTTAGCTCTATTGTCGGAGCCTTTTTGTGAAAGGCGTTTATGTTGTTTACTTGTGAACAACTCAACTAACTTGTCCCATGCTTTTAGACTCAAGTCATCTGAAGGATGACTCCTAGCCTGCTCTATATCATTATAACCTCCCTGATTCAAAAAATATTTCTTCATATCATATCTTTTGTCCCTGAAAGTTCTTTGATAGCCCATATGAATTCCAAGTTGTATTACTTTCCAATGATCTAAAGCACGATGTGACTCTAGATCAAAATATTCCTGCAAAAAGAAAAAAAGAAATTAACTAGAAAAATATGAAGATATGATAACCAAAATACAAATAAATAAAATACTCGTCTCAGGGGTGCTAAACAAAGATATCTTAGTATTTGGAACTTTATACCAAGTGGGATAATGGAAAAAAACGGATGAAACATAATTTGATAAAGAGCTGATAAATAGTTGACTGTTTTCTCCGACGGCTTTATATTGTTTTCCCGTGTAGTCAAATTGAATGGGTAGTGGCTGGTTGTTGTTTGCGGCCCATTTATCCAATAAATTTAAATTTCTTCCTTTTAAACTTTTTTTACTTGATGCTAGATGGATATATAAAAGTAAAGTTAGTAATATTTAAAAGATGTTCATAGACATATATTTAAAATTAAAAATAACTTACACGACTTGCAACTTGAGGGAAGTGAATATGCATGGCCATGCGGGTCACGACCCCTGCCATCACCACCGTGTACTACACTTGATGACATAACCTACAATAAAAACAATTAATAAATCTTATACATTTTCTAAAACAACTTATATTATCATGCTAACAATACCAACTAATAACCTAATCAAACAATTTTTATATCATTATTCTAACAATACAAACTAATAACCAAATAAAACAACTTATATTATCATTCTAACAATACAAACTAATATCAAATCAAACAACTTTTATATTATCATTCTAACAACATAAATTAATATCAAATTAAACAACTTTTATATTATCATTCTAACAACACAAACTAATAACCAAATCAAACAAATTATATTATCATTCTAATGATACCAACTAATAACCTAATCAAACAATTTGTATATTCTCATTCTAGCAACACAAACTAATAACCAAATAAAAAAACTTATATTATCATTCTAACAACAAAAACTAATAACCAAATCAAACAATTAACTTATATAATCAATATAACAACACAAACTTATAATCAAACCAAACAACTTACATTATGATTTTAACAACACATACTAACAAATAATCAAATCACACAATTTATATTATCATTCTAACAACATAATTCATTTATCATATTAGTTAATAAAAAGAAGATAACATCCACACCTTATAAATTTAACAAAGATGATGAAAATGTCGTGGTGTTGGCTGGAATGGTGTTGGTTGTGGGGGTGGGGTTTACGGGAGTGAAAAGAGTCGCGGTGGTGGCTTTTATAGGTGGTCTTGGTGGCGGCCGGAGCTTGTTATGGAGGAAGTTTTTTGGTGGTGAAGGTGAGAGGAGTGGTGGTGGGGGTGAAGGGAGTGGAACGGAGGCTACAAACGATGGTAGTGGTGGGTTTTAGGAGGTGATTTGCCGGTGGGGTGAAGGTAGGTTGCGGTTATGATGGTGATTTGTTTTGGTAAAGTGAAGAAGAGAGGATAAGGCAGACTGCATTTAGGACAAACTGCACGCTATGGGTCTAATGTCTATAGACTTTTTTTCTTACAGTGAGAGGGGTTAAAGTGATATTTTATAAAGTTATTAAAATGTTTTAACGCTAAAAGTGCAAAGATTGAACGTGAGTTGTAAATCTACCACACTTGACGCAAAAAAGTCATACCTCTACTTAAATCTTGTGGTATAAATTTGATGACGCATGATATGTAAAGTAACATCTATCCACCACACTTAGTTCCAAGTTAAACATTTCATAGAGAATAATAAGAATTGCCTTTCCCACCACATGGCTAGCTACATTTATCCAAATGCAAGGTCATATCATGGTCGGCACTTACACCTAGTTTATTCAACTTTTTTGTTGTTACAGTTTATACAGTTATGTCGTTTTTCATTTGTAACAAATTTCAAAAGACATACAAATCAAACAATATGTACATGGCCGTTATACATTACCATTAGTCTTGAAACTATACATATTTACAATAGCAAATTTTAGCCAGTATACTCCAGCTAACATTCAATTTCTAGAACTACCTATATAATTTTAATGATATTTTAATGTAAATTCTTTTACCATAATATTTTTTTAATTTTCTAAACAAACATAATTGATTGATGGGATTTGTCATCATGATTGATTTTGATTACTTTGTTGGTTACTATATTTGGCCTTTTTACATCCATACAACTACAGCTTGAAGTGAATGTATCCTTCTCTCCCTTTCATAATATACTCCATTTTAGAATTTTTCTAGTGTTTAATATTATTATTGATGATTAAATTATTTATTTTAATAATATAAATTGATATATCAAACTAAAAATCAATCTATTAGTAATATCTTGCGGAAATGAATCCATGCTCATGGGTTTATGTAACAATACATTATGTTAATTTATTAATATTCATTAAATATATAACAGTAAATTAAGCTTTTACATATATACTAACGACATGTATGATAGTGTTGATATTCTTTTCTCTTTTTGTATTATTCTAAATTTCTAATAACTCTAAATAACAAAGTTAAATAAACTAATAATATTGTAATTAAAGGCTTGCATAATTCTTGTATCTTTTATATCAAAAAAATAATACAAATGAATTACACATCATATAAAGTATTTCACCAATCAAAATGCTTGTTGTATATGTTCTACTACGTTAGTACCCCGTGTATTAAACGAGATAAATACAATATTAAATAATTAGTAATGAAAACTGTTGGATCGGATTGGTTTACACAAACAAAAACGTTCTTCTAAGATCAGTAACTAACGAATGCAGAATCTAAGTTAGTTTGAGTAAAGATAAATGCACACTGAGTTCTTTCAAAGTATTCACTTGATTAATCTGATTTGGTACAAAGATGGAATTCGGTAGATACAATCAAATGGCTTACAAGGTTTGCCTCTCCTATACAAGTGCGATGACTTTTATACTAAACAATGAGAATAAACTATTCTATGTTCAGATACTACAGTAAAACAAGTAATTTGTGTATCGGAGTTGGCAGCTGCTTTACTATGTTGTCGGCAAAAGGCGGAGCACAGCAGCTGTCGGCATAGACAGGCTTGTTCTATGTAGTAGACAATCAGCAGGTCATGGAGTTCGTTGTTGATCGGTAGTTGATTTGCATATGCTGATCAGCAGACATTCAACATATGTAGATCAGCAGTTGCATTGTTATATGTTGATCAACAATCATTCAGCATATACCCTTCGACAGTGAATTTGACACTTGGCTTGATTCGGCACTTGGCTTGATTCGGCAGTTGACAGCCAATACAGAAATCCTGAGTTCAGTACTTGGCTTGGTTTGATAGTTGATGGCCAATGTTGAAATCCTGAGTTTTCGATAATTTCATCCTTCATGATCCAACAAAAAATTATTAATTTTAAAATAATATCTTGAAATATGATATTATTGAAGTTAAACATATAAGTAAGGACTAAAAGTAATAAAACAATGATATAATTTTTTGAACTTTTGGTTTAAACTTTTTTATTAAAAAAAATTTATACAATTCGTTCTAAATCAAAACGTTTTAAAAAATATCATTTGTAAAAATTTCTTATTATTCATAAAAAATTAATTTCTAAAAACATTGATTTTAAATATTTTGTATTTTTTAAAATAGTTTGATATTTTAAAAATTACTTATGTTATATAAAAGATTGTTTCTTTAAAAATTACATTTATAAAAGAACTATTTATAAATTTATTAAAAACTATTTGATTCTTAAAAACTTAAATAATATAATTAGTAGTTAATATATATATATATATATGTATATATATATACATATATATATATATACATATATATATATATATACATATATATATAGGGGAGAGATCAAATGAAAACCATCATTTTAGTAGAAAACCATAAAAACTATTATCAACCAATCACATAATTCTAATATCTTTTTTTATATTTATTGTTGAAAGGCTATATTTGTAATTTTAACACTCCACTATTTTTGTTAAATTCCTAAATTTACTCATGTCAAGTAATTACCTTTACTCCCTCTAAAATTATTTTCGAAATCACTGTACCATTTATATTTTCAACATTACTATACTTTTCATACAAAAATCTTTTTTCAATCAAAATTCTATCCACAATGAACGAAAACTAATTACGATTAATTTTGATATTGACAAGGTACAATTATTATTTTTATTTGAATACTTACTTTTGATCATTTAACACTGTAATTAACTTTCTTTTAAATTCACATGTTTCCTCATTTAAAATTCATGATAATTGTGATTCCAAATCTCTATAATTCGTGGTATGGTGATTTCAAATATTTTAATAATCCTTTTATTTGATTAAAAATTAAATTTGATAACATATTTGCTTTAATTTATTAATTATTTAATAAGTGTGATTTGAATCCTTGAATAACTATTTATTATATCTACTTAATAATTCTTGGTTTCAAATCCTAGTAATATAAAAATCCGTGGCACTTTTATATATACTTTATATGTATTTCATGATTTTTTTTTCTTGTTTGTTTTTTAGATATGGGTTGTGAGAATCCTAATAGGATTATGCCTATCAATGATACTAATGTTTACAATATTAGTCAAAATTTTGGCGCCTCAGTGTTACATACACGTAACTCAATATATGTAAGAATAATAAACAATAGATAAAAACACTAGTTCTAGATTAAACATAATAAAAAACTTAAAACATTTTGATGAAAACTGTAACTCGTAAGTAAAATTAACATCGATCACACATTTGAACACAATTTTTACTTACATACACGTATGCAACTTATTACATAAATGTAACACGTTGTCATATTTTCAAACAAATAATAATAATAAATACAACTCATATATGAGATAATAAACAATAGATGAAGACATCAGTTCTAAACTAAATATGCTAAAACCCTTACAACATTTAGTTGAAAACCGTAACTCATATATAAGTACAATTAAAACTAATCACACCTTTAAACACCATTTAAACACTTACATATACGTATGACCTTTATAACAACTGCATAGCATATTTATAACTCAACTACAACTTACTCTATGTTATTTTGACAAAAAAAAATTGAATACATTATATGATATGAGTACAAATATACACATACATATTAACTTCACTAGATAAACGTAAACCATATTATTCATCATACATTTATATATTTGTGTACGTATACGTATACGAATACGATGGACAAGGCAATCACTATTGTTACATATATGTACCATTTTCGTTATGTATACGTCTCTACTCCTACATAAACATAACACTGCTCTTATATAAAAATAATATTGTTGTTACGTATACGTAACACTGCTACATGTATGCAACTAGGCTGGTGTTTGATTTTATTAAAAAATTAACATGATTTGATTGAAAACTAATATTTAGCATGTTCATAGAAAGAAAACAACTAATATGATTTTATGTTCATTCAAATAAAACAACTAATATGATTTTATGTTTTATTTTGTTAGAAAAAATATTAGTAAATAAATTAGGAGAGAGAATGAGAGATTTAAGGAAACTAATTAATGATTATGGGAGTTTAAAAAACTAAGAAAAATGGTTTACCCATTATACCCCTAACCTCTCTAATTATAACCACTAACTTGAATATATTTATCAAATTACCATAAGTTAATCTCAACCATTGATGAAACAAATCAAGGGTGGAAAAATAGTTTTTTTGGTTTTTAATTAAAATCTGGTTTTCATTGGAACCCTCCCCTATATATATATATATATATATATATATATATATATATATATATATATAATGTGAGAGAGAAATGAAATTAGGATTAAGATGTCTAATATTATGAGAAGTAGCAACCCTACCTTATGTTATTAAAATAGAAAGATTATTGCTTGATGTGTTAGCTAAATAGTTTTTTTTAACCACAAACCTATCTTATTTCTATTTTTAAATTACTTCATATTATATAATTGTTTGGGTTTGAACTCAGAATCTCTCCTTTAATAACCAAATCATCTATCAAATGAAGTAGCCCCATCATTAACTGTTAGCTAAATAGCTACTACATTAAGAAACCATGCTTCGTATTCATTCATATTCATCATGATAGGAATGACCAAAAGAATCCCAACAACATCTGAGATGGGTAATAAGATGGAAATTTAGATATGGAACAAGGTACTAATTTATTTTTAAAATTTTTATGAGATGGAACTGTTACAGTATTACTGATACATGTCCTAATTTCTTGAAATATACATACCTGTTTATCCATAACATACTCTAAACATTTTAATCTTTTGTCCTGATCTACTAAACTATTAACTTTTTAATTTTTACATTTAATTTTTTAAGTAATAATATTAATAATAATCAGATTAGTTGTAAAGAAATATACTTGGGAATACCGAATACCACTAGATGATTTTAACAAACTAATAGGAAAATCTGATACTTGACAGGTGTGGGACATAGATTTACAATTAGATGCGAGTCTGAGATAAAACTCATCTCAATGTCAATTTTAGTGATACACGGAGGTTAAGGGTTATACATGAAGATTAGCTAAAAGCCCAAGGTTCTTTAAATTAGAGTAAATTTCAAATTTGACCCTAAGATTTTATGAAAATAATTTTTTTGTTTAAAAATTTAAATATCAATTTAATTTCAAAAGTTTCATAAGTTATATCAATTTCAATGCATAAATTTTATTATTTTGGATTTAAGTTGAAACAATGTCTTAAATTGAAACTAACTTATAAAACTTTTAAAGATAAATGATGTTTTCTAATCTTTTGAATGAAAATAATTATTTTTGTTAAAGCTTATGAAGACAGAACTTAACTCTGAGAAGTATTCTGAACGGTAATTAAAGATAAGCAATAGCTAAGACCGGGAGGTGGCCATTATTTCCAGGCAATTTTGGCAAAGAGAGACAAAATGGTAATGGTCAATCATTGTTAAATTTATTTTTTTTTTTCCATCATTGGTCTTTTAAACATCATTCTTTTACGTGAATAAACTTTTTAGACGTCATTTTTTTTAGTTTATACCATTAAATCAAGTATTTTTATCTTTAATTTAATTTAAGTGTAGTATGAATATATTTATCAAAATTAAAACGTATTGAACTAGGAGTGCGTTAAACAACTGTCAAAAGAATTATAACAACACTTTGGGTGTTTTTACTGGTTCATCGGTAAATACAACAATATATAGTTGAGTATCTCTTTCATTATCACTAGTCACTACCAGCAATTAGGTTACGTTGATAATTCGTAGTAGTTTCTCACGGCTCTCAACCTTTAAGGATTTTATTAGTCATGTATCCCTTACAGCTTATCTCATCCTCAAAATTTGATAAAAATCTATAAAATTTTATCATCATTTCACAATTTACCTTTCAACTTGTTGTAAAGTCATCAAAATATATAATTTGAGTACAAGTCATTATTTCACATTTACTATCATATTTTACCATTAAAATGAACGTACAGTACATTAATTATAATCCTCCATAACTAACCCAAACAAATCAAAATATTCACATGAAAAACAAATTTATAAAAAGACAAGATATGATACTTAAATATATATGGATAGTGTGTGAGATATCTCTCTCCAAAAATTTTCTTTAAATACCCCATCTTTCAAAACATTGTTGACAACTCTAAGAGATCGAGAAATAGATATACAAAGAGAGATTGAGAGCATGGGAGCATGGAGGAAAGGGGTGGCGGTTGGCCGGAGCTCGGACGGACGGAGGAGGAGGAAGAAGGCAGCATTGGTGGTGGTCACCGGAATCGAGAACCGCAAGACGGCAGAAAGGAAGCTCAGGCAGCTAGAGAGGATCATACCCGGAGGCGGAGTAGGAGCGACCGATGTCAACACCTTGTTCCACAGGATCGCAGCTCACATCGACGTACTTGAAACTCGGGTGGATCTTCTCAAGAACATTTACTCTACGTTTTGCCCTCCATAATTAACAGTTTTTGAAGCCAAAGTCGACGTTTGTTTGAATTTATTGTGACGTAATTTATTGTTTTTTTTGTTCATTTAAGATAATAAAAGAACATGGGTCGAACGTAAATAAATTGTGGGTTACAAGGTAAGTTTCTAGTAATCTAAGGGACATGTTATAGATGTATTTAAATATTCTTATGTTATTTTCAGTAAATCTTTGGAAAATAGTGTTTAAGAGTATTTATGTGTGACTAAATTATATTTGTTGTTTGAATTGTCGTTTGTTTGTATGCATATAATGAATATATATTTTTTTTCATTAAGTTTTGGTAATGTATAGAGATAAATAAAAGTTATTACTATGTAAGCCAGTTCAATTCAATGATTGATATGGATGCCCTTTCATGTTGACAAGAGCATTTACGTTACCTTCTCGTCTCCATGCTTATAATAGCTAAATTATAATTATCTTTCGGTGTTGTTTATCTTTAAAATCTTATTCCTTTACCTATCTAAATAATTTTATTTTATTCTTTGAATATTTTATTATCTTTCTTTCCTTTGTAATAACTCATTTCTTTCATTTGTAAGCTCATAAAGTACGTGAAACATGAATTAAAATTAATGAAATGAGTCATTAAATATATAAAATGAGAAATAAGCCCTTAAATTTCATCCTTAAAAATTGATGAAAACCATATATTTTTCCTCAAAGTTATTATTGGGATTAGATTCATACGAGAATCCAATGTGATTTCTATTTCAATGATGGAACTTGAATGTTTATAAGAGAGTGTAAAATTTTTAAGAACTTACAAAAGATGTCAGTATTTATTTTCTTGTAAAAAGGTCGTTTTATCAAAATGTTATAAAACTTAAAGATAAGATAGGTATCATACCGGCACTGGTACCAGTGCCGAAAATACCGATACCGAATTTGTTGAAAATGGGTACTTATTATCATGCTGAATTTATCAGTTTGGTATCGGTATCGATACCGATTTTGTACTGGTGCCTTTTTAGCTAAAAAATAACTTGTCTCAAAATTATATAATTATATAAACAATTATTCATAATTGTCATATTAGAATATAAAACATTGAAATGTCTAAGAGAATATACCAAAGGGTGATGAAAAGGAGTTGTATTTGGGTATTCAATACCAAATCGGTACTTTTCGGTTTTATCGGTACCCGTACCGTCTAGTACCGATATTGAAATTAAGCAAAATCAAGTATTGATACCGTTTTTGTTCGGTCGGTAATAGTTCAGTACGGATCAATACGGTACCAGTATAATATCGATACTCGGGTACCAAATGTCCATCCCTAATAAAGTCGTAAACAAATAAATTGTTCTTAACTCGTATGTGATTTAATATGTTTGTTTGTGAACACCATCACAGGTAACAATAACATTTAGCTTAAATGGTAGTTTTATCGTTTTTAACTTTTTAGTAGTTCTCCGACTCTTTAATAATACTTAAATGTAAATGTAAATTTCAAGTTTTGTCACACCCTCAGTTTCACAAATAGGGTTTTATCGTTAGACGCGTTACATTCTAAGATCTCAGCTGATAGTTACACCAAACGACATAGTAATTACAAAACGCAGCATTTAGTATTATCAAGTAATCCCAAAATATAGTTTAATAATAAGTTCAAGAAAACATTTGCGGAAACGTAATCAGTTAATCACATATAATATAAATAGCGCAAAACACACGCAACCTAAATAAATGTAAACTTGCAAAAATTAATATTTAAACTGTTTTATAAATAAACCAGCAATGTGATAAAATGATGCAATGCTCCTAATCATGTGCACTTCATGAACCTAAAAGAAAAATGTTAAAGTGTTAACAAAGGGTTATTGAGTTCACAAGTTTGATAAACAGTAACAAGTTAGAAATAGCAGATCTAGTAAACAAAGTAATATCAGTAAATAGCTAGTCTGCATACAAGTTACAGAGTGTATGAAGTTCGCAACCGAAGCTGACAAATATAAGTATGCCTCGGATGTGGTTACCAGACCACAACAACAGAAATTAGGTCAATTGAACACCCTTTTGACTAGCCCGGGTGGGGTTTGTCAAAACCAGTAGATCTACTCAGAATTACCTCGCTAAATTACATAAATTAACGGTTCGAAAGAGAACTTAAGTTGGTACGACACTAGTAAACAAGTGATAATACAATATACTACTCTAATGGAAGAACGAAAAAAAGAACATGTTTCTCGTCCCCAAAAGAGATTATAAGAAAGTGGGGCTGTAAACTCAACTCGAATAGCATGACAAATTAGTAAATGCAAGCACAAATAATTAGGTTTCTGAATAACCTGAATGCACATTTAATGACTATTAATATTTAATATTAACTATTGAGTTATACGGGTTCGCGTTCGTGCTCGGTTTCATACCAAACATCCCAGTCCACCCACACTATTCAAGCACAAGTAAACGATCATTTTCAGAATTATGCACGACCAACCACATACGTTACCATTTATCACACACACACGCACAAACACACACATATATATATACATATACATACATACATACATACATACATACATACATACATACATACATACATACATACATACATACATACATACATACATACATACATACATACATACATACATACATACATACATACATACATACATACATACATGCATACATACATACATACATACATGCATACATACATGCATACATACATACATCCATGCATGCGCCCGTGCATGCGCCCGTGCATGCGCCCGTGCATGCGCCCGTGCATGCGCCCGTGCATGCGCCCGTGTATGCGCCCGTGCATGCGCCCGTGCATGCGCCCGTGCATGCGCCCGTGCATGCGCCCGTGCATGCGCCCGTGCATGCGCCCGTGCATGCGCCCGTGAGGGCGCGCGCCCGAGCGCGCCCGCGCGCGCCCGCAACTTTCCGCGCGCGCGCCCGCGCCTGTCCGCGCGCGCGCCCGCGCATGTCCAAGCGCGCCCGCGCGTCCGCCCGCGCGCGCGAGCGGGCGCGCGCGCGCGCGTGCATGCGTGCCTACGCGCGTGCGGGCGTGCCTACGCGCGTGCGGGCGTGCCTACGCGCGTGCGGGCGTGCCTACGCGCGTGCGTGCGTGCCTACGCGCGTGCGTGCGTGCCTACGCGCGTGCGTGCGTGCCTACGCGCGTGCGTGCCTACGCGCGTGCGTGCCTACGCGCGTGCGTGCCTACGCGCGTGCGTGCCTACGCGCGTGCGTGCCTACGCGCGTGCGTGCCTACGCGCGTGCGTGCCTACGCGCGTGCGTGCCTACGCGCGTGCGTGCCTACGGGCGTGCGTGCCTACGGGCGTGCGTGCCTACGGGCGTGCGTGCCTACGGGCGTGCGTGCCTACGGGCGTGCGTGCCTACGGGCGTGCGTGCCTACGCGCGTGCGTGCCTACGCGCGTGCGTGCCTACGCGCGTGCGTGCCTACGCGCGTGCGTGCCTACGCGCGTGCGTGCCTACGCGCGTGCGTGCCTACGCACGTACCTACGTCCCTACGTACATACATACATACATACATACGTACGTACATACATACATACATACATACATACATACATACATACATATATATATATATATATTGCATAACACACACATGGAATATATATAAACAATACTCGCATATGATATGCACGAGAACCAACACCCACGTAAAAATCAACACCCTAAAGACATTAACCAATACATACATATGCACAACATACATGCACATAATTTCTGTCATATGCCCACACATAGAACACAATTCATACCTCCACAACTGACCTATATACCCACACCCTATGCATGCACGCAACATAACACCATGGAACCCTCAACCGATCATCACACCATTGAACACCCCAACATCACACCCCAACATCACACCATGAACACCCACCATCGCCCCTTTAACCGAGAGTCCTATCTACACCCGACTCGAACACACAACAACAACCACACTCCAAATGTGCCCTCGGTCCAATCAGGATGAAAACCATGACCCAAACCTTGAACATTCACCTTCCCCAACCCGACCGAAACCCACGCTTCACCTACACACCAACACCTATATACATATGCATACACACGCTAGAAAGAATCATCCCTACACCCTTACATCCATTTACCCGAAACCCTTAATGTGAACCCTCCCGACAGTCAAATAAGAACAACCAGACGCGTACCCATACAACACAAAAGTGATGCACATTAAAAATGCACACATGAAAAGTAGTCATATACACTGTATGCACGTAAAATATCAAATATATAACCCACCCAATTACCCAAAATCGATCACGCACAAAGTATATAGTCGGATACGCATCATACACACAAACGCACACCTTGAAACATGACCATGATGGACACACATACACGAACATATGAGACCGAGCCAGAACAGTCCCGAACACAACAACCACAAGCAAAAACTTACGCATGAAAAATAAGAACAACAAACATTCTAAGCAACTCGGTAGAGAAACGATCCCGAGAGGCCATACGTCGCACGCATTGTTGATACACAATGTCCCTAGTTTGTGTACTTAAATGTCTATGTCTTTTATTTCTTACACATGCGTAATACAAGAACTTAATGTAATGAGATATATGGGTTTGAATGTTTATTTACTGTTGTTTATATCATATTCTTATAGTATTTATTATTACACATATGAATGAATATTATATATAGGTTTGAGGTTGTTGTGCATAGTTCTGAGTCAATAATAATTCAGAAATGTGTTCGACTTAGTCTTGTGGTATTCATGCTAATGGACCATACTCATGGACCAGACGCACGAATGGACCATACTGATGGACCAGTCGTATGACTGGACCAGGTGACTGGATCAGTCGTATGACTAAGACATAAGATTGACTCAGTCGCATGACTGAACCTTCATTCGTACGTATGAATCAAACGCATGACTCAGTCGCACGACTGAACCATGCTAATGGCTCAGTCGTACGACTGAATACTGAAAACCTAAAAATGCCACATAATTCGTGGAAAAACATAACACTTCGAATATTATCATATCCTAACCGTCCAGAGCGTTCTAGTTCGTCCATCCAACTTCAAAGTTCGTTCCTTATCGATTCCAACTCGTTCTTAACGTTTGTTTAATCGTTAGATCGATCAGGTTGTCGTTCTCACTGATTGGATCGCCAATAAAATAGAATTCCATGCTATTTGATCTGGTTTCACGTTGCATTAGTTAGTACTCCGTACGAAAATGGTCCTAACAAGTGGTATCAGAGCATTGGCTCGTGATTCTTCATGGATTCGATTCGTTTTCTTGTTAAAAGTAACGTTTTAACTCAAAAGATTGGTTTCTTGATTCAAAAGGTGTTTGTGAAGTGTTCCTGATTCTAAAGTTTCATAATTTTCGACGTACGGCAGATTAGGGTTTGTGAAAAATCATTTTTGGTGTCAAAGTGTCCAAAATTTAGAATTTTTCATCCACAACAGCTTCAGTCACACGATTAGCTCAATCGCACGACTGAATCCTAATCGTACCATTCAACCGCACGACTGGACTTAGTCGTACAATTAAGCTAACTCACACGGTTGAACTCATTCGCATCCCTCAATTGCATGATTGAACTCAGTCGCACTTCCCAATCACACGATTAAACTCAGTCGTACTCTTCAATTGCACATTTGATTCTGTCTTATACTAAATTTCTCCAAGTTTGATATCATGGAAGATCAGAATTCTGCGTTTACTGCTGGGAAGGATTCACGTATCCAGAATCTACTACTTCTTGAAAATGAGATTGGAAATCATAACAAACCACCGAAACTGTTGACTTTAGATGAATACCCACAATAGAAACAACGGTTTAAAATCTATCTGAACGGTGTTGATACGAATCTATGGACAGCCATTGAGACTGGTTATTCTATACCAGTTGGTGCTAATGGGGTAAAGCTGACCTTGGGTGGTATGAATGAGGGACAAAAGGTTGCACACAACACTGTGAAGAAAGCCTACGCTTTGCTGACTCAATTAATTCCTAAAGACATCTTCTATTATTTTTCAGAACATAAACAGTCTAAGAAGTTATGGGAAGCTTTAGAAAAGAGATATGAAGGTAATGTAACCTTGAAGGCATTGAAGGCTAAAGCTCTCAAAAAGGAATTTGATAATTTCTCTCCAATAGGAAATGAGAGCTTAGATGATATTATTGATAGATTTTATCATTTGATGAGCGAGCTGCATACTCATGGTGTGACAACATCTATGGAGGATAAAGTATCAAGTTTCGCTGATGGTCTGCCAGATAAATGGGATCCATTTATGTCTAATTTGAGAAAGAATGATACTTTTGCAACTTTAGACATAAATGATTTCATCTTGAAATTTAAGGAGGAGGAACTACGTTTGAAATACAAGTCAAAGAAAGGATCTTACACTCAGAATCCTTCACTCTATAATGTTACTCCTAATCCAGTTTCATCCGGAGCACCTCTTTAGACAGCTTTTGTTTCCAACACATCTGGAACCTCTCAAAGCATCTCTTCAGAAAGTGATTCATCAGGTTCATCTGGAACCCAATATGCTATTCCTGACTCTAATTCCATCAAGCTGAAGACTAAAAATCTGGGGAATGTTACTGTTGAAGTAGCAAAAGAGCATATGGATCTTCTCACTGCAGTGGTACACTCTTATGACGGTTTAGTTGTAGGTAAGATCGGAAATTGTCATCTAGCCGATGAAGATTATGAGCAGGTAGATGAAACTGTGCTGGAAAGAATGGATATCATGTGGGCATTAGCCAGTGCTGTTAGAAGGGCTAAGAAGTTCGTATAGAAGACTGGGCAGAATCTGGTTACTACCAAAGACACAACTTTTAGTTTTGATAAAACAAAAGTTACATGTTTCAACTGTGGTGAAAAGGGTCACTTCGAAAGAGAGTGCGTGAAACCTAAAAAGACTGGAAATGGTAACCCTTTTTCACCGATCAGCCGTCAGGACAAAGAAAAGAAAGTAGCATCAACAAGTCAGGATACTAAGGCATTGGTTGCTCAAGGAGACGAATCACAGGACTGGTCTTTCCGATTTCTATCTGATGGAGATGCAAATGTGGCTATGGTAGAAGATCTTGATGATGGATCAGCAAGTGAAGGAGATAACATAGCTGAAAATACAAATTCAGACGTAGAAGAAGCTATGGATGTCGTGGATCATTTGGTTGAAGATGAATTGACCGCTGACAGCATGAAATCTCCTGTCATTGAAGAATCTAAAGTGGCATTTATGGCTGACACTTCCAGCTCATCACAGTTATGTTCTAAAGATGAATTGTTTGATAAACATGCTTGTGCAGAATGTAATAAATTTCATGAAAACATAGACTTAAAATTTGCTAGGTTGTTAGATCACAATGACAGTCTGGTAAATGATTTGAAATTATGCACTGTAGCTAACTGAGTGTTAAAACATAATGAAAGCAACTTTAAAGAAAAACTTGATGTGTTAGGAAAACAACTTAGGGAAACCGAGGTTGTTGCCTTTAATCAAGCAAATGACGTTAAGTTCTATCTTTCAACAATTAAGGAAAATAAAAAAGAAAAAGCAATTTTGCAAGTTGAAATTGAATCGTTAAATCAAAAACTGCATAGTCTAGCTAGTTCCTCTCACATTGTTCAGAACTTAGTCAAAGAGAGAAACTGTGGGGAGGGGCTTGGTTATAAAGTAGTGCCACCACCACATGCAATCCTTTTGAACACAAAATGTGGACCTATAAATAATAATCCTATCAAGGATCATGTGGTAACTACTCCTCTAGTCAGTGATCCAGATTCCACAGTTCCAACTGTGCAATCTGTTATTGAACAAAAGGGATCTAGTTCGGGCACTACAGATGAAGTTGTCACTGATAATAGGGATGAAGAGAATAGCAAGGCTACTCTTAGGTTGGGCTCAAAAGTTAATATTTTAAAACCAACTCATTCTAAAACGGTTCATCATCAAAATCTCAACAAAATGAAAGTAAAAGGTAATCAAAATGTAAAATTAATAAAATTTGTCAAAGTAGGTGAGAAACCTAAAATTGAGAAGCAAGAGACAAAATCTTGCCCACCCTCTTCCCCACACAAAAGATCTCCTAGACCATTTGAAGGGAGATCATGTTATAGTTGTGGAGAACGAGGACATATTTCTCTAAATTATCCTTACTATCAGACACCAAGAAGGAAAGTTGAAATTTTTCATGATAATAAACCAAGGTCTACTAAACCAAGATCGGTTACCCCTCCCAAACACCAAAGTCAACACAGACAAGCCCCTAGTAAAGCTGTGTTAACTGAGGAAACACCTAGGGAGGAAGTTAAACCAAAAGTTCAAACAATAAACCAATCATCTGTTTATCATAAATAGGCCTTACACAAAACTGGTTTGTGGAAAGGTAAATCAACAGGTGTGTCTGAAAGTGAGGACAAGCTGAGGAAGAATGCATATTCCTCTTACGAAGGACAGTGGGTGGAGTTTTTGATGTATGATGCCTCTGGGAAACCCAAGCCAGTTAAGGCTTGGGTCCCACTCCTGTACTAATCATTTCCATTCTTGTGCAGGTTGTCTGCTACAGCTCTATCACTAACACCTGGATTATTGATAGTGGGGCACCCAGGCACATGACCAGGAATCTGTCTCTCCTTTTCAATGTCAAACAAATGAAAAGGGGACACGTATCTTTTGCGGGAAATAAAGGAGGTTATATCACAGCTCAAGGTGAAGTGGGAAATGAGAGAGTGAAGTTTGATAAAGTCAACTACGTTCAACAACTGGAGAACAATTTACTCTTAGTTTCTCTAATCTACGACAAGGGCTTCAAAGTTGTATTTGATAATAAGAGATGCTACATTCTGAAGAAGGATTATGTTATCCCTGAGGAGAAAGTTCTAATGTCAACTTCAAGATATAACGATCTGTATGTCTTGGATATGTCAAAAGCCTCAACAACTGAGTCTGCTGCTCAGTGTTTCCTGTCCAAAGCCATCGAGAGGCATTCTATTTCTTGGAACAGGAGAATAGGACATATTAATCCTAGGGAGATGAATCATCTGGTTCAAAATAATCTGGTTGAAGGCATTACCGTCAAGAACTTTCAGCTTCCAGATTTCTGTGTATTGTGCAAGAAAGGGAAACAGACAAAGAAATCTCACAAATATAAGAAAGTTCACTCTATTGAGATTCCACTAGAGCTATTGCATATGGATCTGTTTGGCCCTGTTAGTACTAAAAGCATTGCAGGAGATTGGTACTATTTTGTGGTCACTGATGACTACTCACGATTTTCCTGGGTTATGTTTCTTAAAGCCATGTCAGAGACGTTTGAATCATTCAAACATTTGGTTACTACTCTGGAGTCTTTGTATAAGCTGAAAGTGAGGAAAATACGTTCAGACAACGGGACAGAATTCAAGAATCAGTGGATGGAGGCATTCTTCTGAGAGAAATGGATTGTTCATCAATTCTCTTCTGCTTACACTCCACAGATGAATAGAATTGCTAAACGCAAAAATCAAAGCTTGATTGAAACTACAAGGACAATGTTTGCAGATTCGAAGCCGCCGATTCAATTCTGGAACGAAGCAGTGGCTAATGCATGCTATACACTCAATCGGGTCTTAGTGGTTTAACGTCATGGTAAAATCTGTTATGAGTTGCTTCCAAATCGTAAACCAAATTTGGAGTATCTAGAACCATTTGGAGCTCCTTGCATGTTATTAAAGAAAGCTTAGAGTGGTAAATTTAGTGAGAGGGCAGAGGAAGGCATCTTTCTGGGATACAATATCCCAGACAAACGGGTTTATAACAACGCAATTGGTCAAGTTGAAGTGTGGTGCAACGTCGATGTTCAAAGATACACCACACCCCTTGCTGGAAAAGGTCCATCATTCTTCTTTGATTACGATGGATTTTTCAAGTCCTTTAATCTTCCTCCTACGTCTTCCGATGATGAAGTGGCTGCTCAAATGATGTATGAGGCGATTGAAAATGAAAATATGAGTAATGAGGAAACTGTCAGCCCAGATGAAAGTACACCAACCACAGATGAAACAGTGATTTCTAACCTTGAGAATAAAGTGATTGTTCCTACAACTCCAGTGATAAGGATTAGTGTTAATCATCCCCCAGACAACGTCATAGGGGACCTTCTCTCAGGTGTTCAGACAAGAAATCAGCTGTACACGGCTGACTACGCTGCAGTGATGGAAAAGGGATACATACATGATGGGGCATATAAGTGTTTTGTTTCTCAAGTCGAGCCCAAGTATGTAAGTGATGCCTTGAAAGATGAGGCATGGGTAAATACGATGCATGAAGAACTTCTGCAGTTTAAGAAGCTCGGAGTTTGTATACTAGTGGATAGACCCAAGGGTACAAAGGTCATTGGCACAAAATGGGTTCTTCGTTGCAAGAAAGATGATCAGGGGGTCATCATTAGAAACAAGGCATGGTTAGTAGTTCAAGGGTTCAGACAAGTTGAAGGCGTGGACTACAATGAGGTATTTGCACCAGTGGCTAGGATGGAAGCAATTAGGATCTTCCTATCCTATGCATCTTACATGAAGATCAAGGTGTATCAATTGGATATGAAAAGAGCATTTCTACATGGTGAAATCCGTGAGACAGTATACGTCAGTCAGCCAGAAGGTTTCGAAGATCCTTATCATCAAGATAGAGTTTATAAATTGGATAAGGCTTTGTATGGGCTACATCAAGCCCCTCAATCCTGGTATGAGAAGCTCTCCACACACCTGTTGAAACATGGGTTTCGAAGGGGAGTAATTGACTGCACGTTATTCATTAGAGAAAAGGATGGTGATTTGCTACTTGTTCAGATATACGTGGATGACATTATCTTCGGTTGCAAAAACGAAGCGTTGTGTAAAGAATTTGAATCGGTGATGAAAGTTGAATTTGAGATGAGTGCCATGGGAGAGATTAAGTTCTTTATCGGATTACAGGTGGATCAGACACCAAATGGAATCTTTCTACATCAGACCAAATACGTGGGGGACATTCTGAAGCGGTTTGATATGGAAAATGTAACAATTACTGGTACCCCTCTTGCCACGAACCATGATGTGGCACCTGATGAAAATGGGGATTTAGTAGATGCCACCATGTATCGTGGAATAATCAGATCTCTAATGTTTCTCACGACTTCTCGTCCTGATATCATGTACGCTACATGTTTATGTTCCAGATATCAGTCAAAGCCAAAAGTAAATCATCTAATTGGGGTGAAACGGATCCTTCGTTATCTGAAGGGTACTCCAACACTCGGGTTGTGGTATCCTCATGATGATGACTTTGAACTTACAGCTTACAGTGACTCAGACTATGGTGGATGCAAGATGTATAAGTCCACATCTGCATGGTGTCAATTTTTTGGAAGGCGTTTAGTCACCTGGCAATGTAAGAAGCAGACGTCTGTTGCTCTTGTCAACATGTGAAGCTGAATATGTTGCTGTTGCAAGTTGCTGTTCTCAAATCATCTGGATACAACAGCAAATGCGGGACTAGGTTTGCAATTACTAACACCCCTATCTTTGTTGATAATTTTGCTGCCATAGCTGTAACTAAAATCCGGTACAACATCCCAAAACCAAACACATCGGCAATAAATATCACTTCATACGTGATTGTTTTGAAAAGAATTTAATCGATGTAATTAAAATTAACACGGATTTTCAGCGTGTCGACCTCTATACAAAAGCTTTTGATAAACCGTGATTTTACTATCTATTAGAGGTCAATGGCATAAAGAAGAAAGAGGATGTGATTCTGGAGGAGTCGAGTTCATAGTCCGTCCGTATGTTTCTTCGTTTAATTTTTCTATCAATTTTTTATTTTTTTATTTTTTTTTCCTGTCTTAAAATATCTAAAACACAAAAAGATTTTCGATTTTAGAATTTTAGGGGGAGAATAGTTTTAGTTTCAGTAGTTAGTATTTAAATTACTTAAAAAAAGGGGGGGCAGGCAGGCTGAAAAACAACAAAATCAAATCTGAGAAATTGATTCAGTACATTGGAAAATGATAGTACACATACATCTTATTGTTTGGGATACCAAAAAATTGAAAGTCAAAAACAAAAATTGTAAGTCTGAAAAGTCAGAGCCTAATAAGTTGAAAAATGATAGTAAGCTAGTATGTTACTGCATCTACATGGAGAAAGTAGATCTAGGGGTTGCAAGTCCATTATATGATGTGTCGGTAGATTCAACACAATAGATTAGTGGACATCATTGGTGAATCACATAAATTAAATCACTCAACAGGTTATGGGTTCCCATCTTATCCCTAGTCTACATAATAAATAATAAATTTCTAATAAGGGGTGAAGAGCAAAGAGAAAGCCACAAATGTGTGTGAATGATCAAAACTATGAGCAAAACACATCACAAATGTGAAATGCAATCAAGTTAATAATAGATTTCGTTGTAGATATAAATAAATTATAAAATTGCTCTAACAAGAAGATAGGTTGTGTGCCTCTCTGCTGTGCGATGGCACTGACCTGAGGATAAGCATAACCTATATATTCTAAGAATTCATTGTTCTTTGCGCCTCTATGCTGTGCGATGGCACTGACCTGAGGCTTAGCATCTCTCTGAAAGTTTTTAGAATAGTTTCTTCTTGACAAAACCCGTAGACCGCTCAAAGTTCTCCTGAGGAAGGTTGATTACCATATAAGCTTGGGATCCGCAAATACCTGTTGACTTAATACACCTAAATAATCACCAATGTGTGTCAAAATCTGTGTATAGATTTATGTGGACAAATATACTGACAATCATCGTGGTTGCATCTCCCGATGGTCAAAATCAATATGTGCTACAAAAAATCTCTAGCATAATTTCATGTTAGTGCCTTTGACTCTTAGATGAAAGAGACTAAGTGTAATGTATATAATGCTCTTTGTTATTGTTATAAATATAAAAGGTCCCAAATGATTATGTTTTATGGCTGTTTAATTCCATATGAATCTTTCTAGAAATGATAAAAATGTTTGAAGCTGTTCTGCTTAGGGGGAGAAATCGGTTAAGTGATCTTTAAAAGTTTTCAACCCTCCTCAAATGAAAAACATAAAAATATGTCTTGTTTCAGTTTAATTAAAGTTTTTCCTGTTTTAGTTATGTTTGTATTGAGTCGATGGTAGACTATGTAACAAGACTGAACTCTATGAATGTCACAAAATGAACCGAACGTTAACTGTGAAAAGCTTGTTTCTGAAAGATAAAAGGATCACGTCTGAGGTGATTAAAAAGTTTTCAGTTATCTGAGATGATCAGTGGTCAAAATGTCAATTATCAAAGTTAAGTATGTAAATTAATGGAACAAACAAAGTCAAATTCACCAGAATGACCCAATCGCACCATTGGACCATAAGTATGGGCCAATCGCACGATTGAACCATAAGTATGGGCCAATCACACGATTGGACCACAAGTATGGCTTAGTCGCACGACTAGACCATGAGGATGGCCGAGTCGCATGATTGGCATCCTCAGTATAAACCAATCGTATGATTGGTTGAATACGTATAGGTCATTCGTACGACTGAACTTCAATCGCACGTATGAATCATGTGTATGGGTCCAGTCACATGACTGAAACTCACAACAGTATAAAAAGAGGTTAGTCGGTCATAGCCCTACACTTTATTTCAAATCTCTTAAATACCCGGCTACATAGAGGACCCCTTTTCGAATTTTTCCTTTGTGAACTCTATTGATTTCCTGTTGCTAACAGATATACATTCATCTACAGGTACAGCGAGGATGAAATCAAGGAACATGATAACATTAAATCAATCCAAAGTGTCCGCATGATTTAAGACTTAAACTGAAACAAATAACCATAAAATTGGACATCTAAATGGACTCAAAAGTATACTTAAAAGATCATAGGTGTAACAACGAGTCTTTGTGTGTCTAATGAATCTAATCTTGATGTGAAAATGACTGTTTTGACAAAGATTCAAAATCTTGGACTCGCACAGTGGGTATGCGACAGGACATACTGATGAACTTCAATCGCACTATTGAGCTAGATGCATGATTCAATCGCACGATTGAATCAATCGGTGACTCAGTCGCACGACTGATTCAACCGCATGTCATGGCACACGACTAAGCTCAGTAGGAGGCTCAATCATAGGACTGAGTTCAGTCGTATGGTTTAATCGTACGATTGAACCAGTCTGATTTTACCTGTTCAAACTAAACTGTTCTGTCTCATGAATAGGTCTAACATGTTTGTTGATTTTGTTGCAGTGAAATGGCTGATAAATGGACTAGGAGCACTAAGCACAATATCTGTGCTTATGTCAACACGTCCTCCAGGAACGCTTCTGATTTTATTAGGAACATCGAGTTCTTACGACGATCCAGGAAATACCGTGCCATATCTACTCCTGCACACCTTACCGCTCACTACAGCAGGCATTCTAGGAGAATGCTGTTGTTGACCGATCAGTGGAGCCATTTAGGATTCGGAGCTCTATTTTTGGATAGGATATAGACATCGGGGAGGATGACTTAAGGAGAGTGTTGGATTTGGGTGATGACTCTGACTATCCCACTAAGCTACATTCCATGACTGTTAGGTGATTCTTCCTATGGATTAAGTACACCAGCGACATAAATGCTGGCGTGCTTAACAAGAGCAACACATGCCCGCCCTTCAAATATCTGGCACATGTGATTCTTAAGTGCATAGCCTCATGACGCGGTGGGTTTGACGAGATGAGCAACCAGATTCAGAACGTGTTTGTTGCGTTGGTGCTCAACCACCCATTCGGTTTCTACAAGATGTTCTTCAATTACGTGAGGGAGAACATCGAGGCTAAGGGGAAGGAGGGATTCTGCATGTATCCCTGATTTTTAGAACTCATCCTCAACGAGAAGCTACCAAACCTGCTCAAACTTAAGGATGATGAGGTGTCATTGGAGGTGATGGATGACACCACCTTAGGCAGGATGAAGGTGTACAGGGGAAAGCAGGTTAAGCCCCTAGTGAGGAGGTTATTCGATCATCTGGCTAATATCGCCTATGTCGTGCTAGCCAGGAAAAAGTGGCGCCATGATGATAGCGACTCCGACGTTGAGCATGTTATGATTCCGGATGATGACGATGATGATGATGATGACCATGATCATGGTCAAGGTGGTGGAGATGAGGGCTCGAGTCAATCGAGAGCCACCGACACATCTACTATTCCACCACCACCTCAGTAGAAGTTCGTCAGCTCCTGGTGGATCTAAGCAAGGTGCCATCCACCAGGACTTCCTGATTAGTGAGGACATCAGAAATTTTAATCTGGATGAAGAAGAGGATGGATCGAAGGAGGAGCCTCTTGTGTGGCAGGTTGGAAGCAAGTGGGTAGCCACCGAGAAAGGAAAATAGGTGGTTGGTACCCGCAAGGCTGGGTCAAAGGGTGTTGATACTGAAGAGAGAGACCCATCTTATACACCTGACCAGCCTATTAGCCTAGGGGGAGCCCCGATTGCTAAGGGGTCTAAGAAGAAGCGAATGCCCAACCCCACGGCAAGAAGGGGAAAAGACAGAAGATTATCCTGTTGTGCTCTTCCACCACCACTGCTATCACCACCACAGCTACCACCACCACAGCCACCACCATCGACATACCCACCACCACACTTACATCTTCCTCACCCTCTATACCAAAACCGGTCCTCCACAATCCACTCCCATTCCTACACCCATTTACACCACATCCATAACTACCCCAACCATTCTCCAAGCCAGAACTTCCACCCAATTCCCACCTCTATAGGGCACTACTCTACCCACTGTCGGGTTAGAGGAATAGCTGGCAAGCCTTAACAGGCTAGTGCTTAAGCTGTTGGCGATGGATGATCTTAGGGTTAACCAGATGAACTAGCTGATGGCGGTCAATGCAGCACAGGGCAAGCAAATTGCCAAGCTCACTGAGCAGAACGAAGCTCATGAGAGAGCATTAGTTCAAGCTCACAAGGCCCTGCAAGCTCAAAATGAGCTAGTGCTGGCATCCGCCAATAGGATTGAGGGGATGGAAAAGAAGAACAAGAAGATAATGCTAAGGGCTGAAGGGAAATAAGACAGAGCATCTGAAGATAAAGGGAGATGGTGATGATGATGGAGATGGAGATGATGATTCCAGTGATGATGAATCCGAGGATGAAGATGATGAGGATGGAGCTGGTGATAGTGGAGAGGATAAAAAGAAGGACGATGATGATGAGGATGAACCTGAAGGTGATGCTAAAGCATCAGCCTCAACTCAATCAGCGAGGGAGAGGCGCACTAAAAGGAATCAAGATCAAGGAACCTCGTCCTTAGCTCCTCAAGCTGATGAGCCTAAAGTTCAAGAGAAAAGTAATGATTAAGATTGTTTATGTACTTTGAAACCTTTGTTAATTGAATTCTGTATTACATTAATATAAATAATGATAATTTGTGTCTCATGTCTTGATTATTCATTAATGTGTGATTTGTTGATTGTTTAATCAAACAAATAAAACTCAACAGGCCGATGAGTACGATGTCGCTCCTATTCAGCAAATCAAGACTCAACTTACAATGATTCTTTATTTGCAAGGGATTGTTAGACGGTCTGTGAGTTATACTCCAGAAGAAGGGGAGATTATCCACGACCTTTCAGATGAACAGCTCACAGAGATGTTCAGATTGAACCAGGACGAGATAGTCAAAGATGCTCCTGAAGTGGATGTTGATAGTGATGAGGGCTACAACGTGTGGATGAGCTAGAGATTGAGGATGTCATGTCTGTTCATTATCCTCAGTATACTGACTTTGATGGCAATGTTATCCCTGACTTGGGTGAGATATTTGTCAGTGATACATTCGCCAAGTTAGATGAGAAAGCTACTGAGAAAGAAGACGCAGAAGGTAAAGCTCAAGCTGCAGATGCTGATATAGAACTAAAGAAAGCTGAATGGGCTGCCTGTCTAGCAGAGATGAAAGCTCAGAGAGAACCTCCAAAGCAAAATGCCTACACCAAGTTGTACAAAGTTAAGAGACATCAAAAGTGTCAGGAAAGATATCAGTTGGGCGTACTTTGAGGACTTAGAGGTATATGTAGTTAAAAGAGAGAAAAGGATCGAGTACTTTAGATATCCACATGATCTGAAGACTCTTCCGGGATTTGAGTTAAACAGACTAGCATGCCTAGATCTGCTATATGCCAATCTAAGGAAAATGTTTGGATGGTTTGAGATGGCATTAAGGAAGGAATACCACCCTAGATGGGTCAAATTCAAACCTCAACGACCAAGGAGGCTTCTTCATAAGAGGTTGACTCGATCTCGGGAAGAAGGAAGGTGGTGTTGAAGTGGAGACCTCTGAAGACAATGTCTAAGATTCCTTTGAAGGAGATGCCACAGGATTTCACACCTCACTTCAAGTGGTGGTATTATGATTGGAGAACGGGGGAAGCCATTATAGTTTTGAACTGAGATGGACAGATTGAGACTATTAGGGTATTCGACCCAATGTGGCTTACCAACTTGTCAGCAGATGATGTTTATACATTATACAAGTGTCCAGTGCTCTATGATACGTAAGACATTGTACAAGCTCTCCAGTTCCAACATGTCATACGACTCTTTTTTGCATTTGAGATACATGCTGGAGTCACTAAAGAGGAGAAGTACAAGATGTTTCAAGAACATGTGAAGAGTGTTAGACAATAGGGTAAACTAGGTCCAAGGGAAGTTTGTTGATACACGCTGTCCCTAGTTTATGTACTTAAATGTCTATGTCTTTTATTTCTTATACATGTGTAATACAAGAACTTAATGTAATGAGATATATGGGTTTGAATGTTTATTTACTGTTGTTTAGATCATATTCTTATAGTATTTATTATTACACATATGAATGAACATTATATATAAGTTTGAGGTTCTTGTGCATAGTTCTGAGTCAATAATGATTCAGAAATGTGTTCGACTTATTCTTGTGGTATTCATGCTAATGGACCATACTCATGGACCAGACGCACGAATGGACCATACTCACGGACCAGACGCACGAATGGACCATACTTATGGCCCATTCGCATGACTGAACCAGGTGACTAGATTAGTCGTATGACTAAGACATAAGATTGACTCAGTCGCACGAATAAACCTTCAGTCGTGCGTATGAATCAAACGCATGACTTAGTCACACAACTGAACCATGCTAATGGCTCAGTCGTATGACTGAATACTGAAAACCTATAAATACCACATAATTCGTGGAAAAACATAACACTTCGAATATTATCATACCATAGCCATCCAGAGCGTTCTAGTTCGTCCATCCAACTTCAAAGTTTGTTCCTGATCGATTCCAACTCGTTCTTAACGTTTGTTTAATCGTTAGATCGATCAGGTTGTCATTCTCACTGATTGGATCGCCAATCAAATAGAATTCCACGCTATTTGATCTGGTTTCAAGTTGAATCAGTTAGTACTCCGTACGAAAACGGTCCTAACACGCATAGCCGTTCGAAGCCCCGGGGGGAGAGAGAGATATGTATCAAGGGGGGTCATCGGTGATCGGAGGAATGGTTGTTATCAGGAGAACTACCTTCGGAATTAGGGTTACAGGGAGGAGGGGCTTCAAGGTTCACGATAGAGAAAAAAGGGGTCTATGTGTGGGTTTTAGGTTAAATAAGTTTTGTTTAATTACTTACACATTAGCCCCTTAACTCTAACATGAATTTCATTACTTGATTTTAATTAGTTTTGGGTTAACTTAGAGTTAAGTAATAATAACAATTGTTATTATCATTTTCATTTATTAAAAGGAAGTTTAATAAGTTACGATGTTAACCTGAAACACACGGATTGTCACATCATCCACTTGTTTAAAGTACTTTAATCATGAAAATAAAACACCATGTTCATCAAAGACATTAGATTCAGTGATAAAAAACATGCGTAGGATAGGGTTTGTGAGAATTTCTAAAACAAATCCAAGAGAAAGAATTATAAAAATTTTGTAAGGGTGGCGACATCATCCTCTTGTTGAAGGGAATTTCATCATGAAACTAAAAGGAAAGATATCTTAAGAATAATACCTTAGGAAGCATATGTTTGATCGTTAAACAGTTGCAGGTAATTCTTCTTAATCTGATCTTCGCGTTCATAGGTAAACTCCGGTCCACGCTTAGAATTCCATATGACGCACACAATAGGAATCTTTCTATGTTTTAAGACCTTGATTTCTCGATCCATAATCTTGACTGGTTCCTCAATAAAAACGTAGCTGTTCATTGGCCTTCAATTCCTGTAGTGGAACGATGAGTGATTCATCGGCTAGAAATTTCTTTAAGTTTGACACATGAAACACGTAGCTTTTTCTGACGATCCCAAGCTGTAGTCATACGTTTACGAATCTGAACAATATTCTCTGTGCTTTCATGAACAAGCTCAGGACTTGTTAGCTGACTATCACCAACTTTTGTCTAACAAAGGGGTGATCTAAATTTTCTTCCATAAAGTACTTCAAATGGTGTAGTCTTAATGCTGGTATGATAATTGTTGTTGTAGGAGAATTCAACCAACAACATATGAGTTTCCTAACTGTTCCCAAAGTTCATACACACACCCTAAGCATATCTTCTAGGGTTGGAATCATGTGTTCTTTCAAATCATCTGTGTATGGATGATAAGCTGTACTCATATCCAAACAAGTACCCAGCGACTTCTGCAGTGATTGACAGAAGTGCGAAGAGAATCGCGCGTCACGACAAGAGATGATCGAAAGTGGCACACCATGTCAAGAGCCAATTTCCTTCAGGTAAATTTTGTCGGTTTATCCATCTTGTAGTCCTCACGAATTGCAAGGAAATGTGCTGATTTAGTCAAACGATCCATTATCATCGAGATAGTATCGTTTCCACCCTAAGAACGAGGTAGCTTATTGACAATGTTTTCCCATATTGACATTCGGATCTCTGATTCTTGAAAAAATCCTGAAGATTTCTGATATTCTACCTTGACTTTAGAACAGGTCACACACTTTGACACGTAGGTGGCAATTTCAGCTTTCATGTTAGGCCATGGGTAAATAACCTTCATGTCTTGGTACATGTTGTTAGATCCAGGATGTATCAAATATTGGGACTTATGAGCTTCAACCATACTAACTCCCTTAGATTTTTGAATAATGGAATCCACACCAGATCTTTGTAGTAACAGAGTCCATCTGATTTTTCTTGAAGTAATTTCTCAGCTCCTCTGAGAGATTCTGACTTGATGTTCAGTTCATGCAGTGCCTCAACCTAAGCATTATTAATCTATAATGGTAGATCTGAATGAATAGTTAACTTCAATGCACAGACACGACGAGGTTTCAGGGTTTCTTTTCAGCTAAGGGCATCGGCTACCATATTAGCCTTACCCGAATGATACTTGATAGCATAGTCGTAGTCATTTAGTAATTCCAACAATCATCGATATCTCATATTTAACTCCTTTTGTTTGTATATGTGTTGCAGACTCTTATGATCAGTAAAGATCATGCACTTGGTTCCATAAAGATAATGCCTTCAGATCTTAAGTGTAAATACTATAGCTCCCAACTCTAAATCATGAGTTGTATAAATCTTCTCATGCACTTAAGTTGTCTTGATGCATAGAATATCAGTTTCTCTCATTTCAATACACAACCCCAACCTTGGATTGATTCGTCATAATACAATATGAAATCGTTCGTTCCCTCTTGCATGCTAAGATTGGTGCAATGCACAACTTGTCTTTAAGTGCTTGAAAAGCCGCTTTTTATTACTGCCCCATTTGTAAATAATTCCTTGTGAGTTAAGTCGGTAAGAGGTTGTGCAATTTTTGAGAACCCTCAATGAAACGTTGGTAGTAATCCGCTAATCCAAGAAATTGGCGCACCTCAGTAGGCATCATCAGCGCAGGCCAATTCTTGATTGCCTTAATCTTAGATGGGTCAACATGAATGCTATTATCGTTAACTACATGTCCTAGGAACTACACTTCTCTCATCCAGAAGTCACACTTGTAAAACTTGGCATATAGGTGTTCTATCTTCAGAAGCTCTAAAAGAAGTCTTAAATGTTCCTCATGTTCTTCTATTTTATTTGATAAATCAGTATGTCATCAATGAAGATGATAACAAACTTGTCCAAATAAGGTTTACAGACACGGTTCATGAAGTCCATAAAGACCGCAGGAGCATTTGTCAGCCCAAATGGCATTACCGTGAACTCAAAATGGCCGTATTGAGTTCTGAAAGCTGTCTTGGTTCTTGGACTCTAAGCTGATGAATCTAGATCTTAAATCAATCTTTGAGTAGTAACTCAATCCGTGAAGTTGATCAAATAGGTCGTCGATACGCGAGAGAGGGTAACGATTCTTTATGGTGACCTTGTTTAGTTCTCGATAGTCAATGCCTATATGGAAGGTTCCGTCTTTCTCATCACGAATAACACAGGTGCTCCCCAGGGTGAAAAACTAGGGCACATGAATCATTTGTCCAGTAGTTCCTGCAACTGCTTCAACAATTCCTATAATTTGTTCGGTGACAAGTGATATGGTGCATAGGAGATTGGGGTAGCTCATGGTGCCAGCTTGATTTGGAACTCTACTTGCATATGTGGAGGAAGACCAGGCAAGTCCTCAGGAAACACTTTAGGGAAGTCCTGAATGAAAGGAATGACATCATTCTGCTTCTCCTGTAGAGTCTTTTCAGTAACTAAAGCCAAAATCATATCCATTCCACAAGCATTTCTGGGGTTTCATGTAACTGATGACGCTGACCATAGTACCACTTTTGTTACCCTCAACTGTGATTACCTCTCCACTAGAAAGAGGAAGTGTAATGAGTTCCCCAGTAAATAATTTTGGCTTGGTTCTTGGACAACCAATCCATACCGACAACAACATCAAAAGCTATCAAGAGTGACAGACAGGAGATCAATATCGAAATCATAACCAGACAGTCCTATCTTACAACCGTAGTACATGTGAGAAACTTCTATAAACTTACCATAAAGTTATTTCTATCGTATACTTTGAATCTAAAGCTATGGATGTAACATCTAGCCACTTACTGAACTTATGAGAAATAAAGCTTCTATCAATACTGGAATCAAATAACACCAAAGCAAAACAACCACTGATAGGAAATTTACAAGTTACAATAGAAGGGTCACTACAAGCCTCACCTGTGCTGATAACAAATGCTTTACTGTAAGGCCCCATTCCCGGGACGCTTATAGCTGGTCTATCATTGCACCTAAAACACATCACTATATTATCTTTACAGAAATCATGCAGCGGAAACTGTGAAATAACTTTTCATTTTACTATAAATGCTTTTGCCAGTTAATACAACGTTAATCAATTACAAAATATCTATTGTTGTATTACATCACAAAAGCATTATACAAAAGAATGCCATCCCAAAAGAGCTGAGTAGCCGCCTCGTGCCATCCTCAGCAACCTTACCTGCCAACTGGAAACACATAAAAAGTCAGTGTTGCTAAGTGAGTTCTAGTTTTATAACAAAACATACTTTACTTTCATTAAACTGTTTCTTTACTTTTATGCTATCACACATCATACATACACATAGATAATATCATTATTATCTTCGTATTTCGTTATCTTTGTTTCTATATAGATCTTGTCACACTTTACCCTCTTCACGGCACGCAGCCATGATTACGAAGGTCGAGTGGCAAGGATCCCATTTCATACTTTATCATTATACTCTTCTGTTCGTTACTTTCATTCATTCGTTCTTTATCTTTCATTCATTCTTTGTACCGCTTTAACTTTCTTACTCTTTCATCTTTACTTCTTTCCTTTACCTCACCCATAAACTTTACCTTTCTATATCGTGGTACTGGACCTAGGCCTATCATAGACCTTCTATAACGGTGTATCGCACCTCCTGGCCACAGCACCTAAGGTAAGGTTTAGGTGTACCATTGCCACATGCATTATCCTTCTGTATCGTGGTACTGGGCCAAGGCCTATCATAGACCTTCTATATCGGGGCACCGCACCCTCCTGGTCACAGTACCTAGAATATGCAGTGATGGTTCTATACACATGGTCGATCACAGTGTTAGGATTTTACCCTCTTCGTGGCACACAACCACGATTACTGAGGTCGCAAGACAAGGATCCCATATTGAGTCTGTTGCAACAACAAGGTTGCTCACCTCCTGTATTTGCTTGCAAGCCTTTATTACTCTCACTCATTATTAATGCATGCATTCGTTCATCATGTTCCTCTTTCATTATCTTTCACTTTACGTCACATAATACTTTCATTACATTTATTAATCATAACACGTAAAGCCACGGAAAGATAAACATGTATCGAAACAAGGAACATCGACATTTACAAATCATCAGTCATCACCATCATACATGGCAACTTCATACTTAACATAACATACATCATGCATAACAAGCAAAACTATCATGATCGTGTCCGACATAACTTCTAAAGCCTCGACGGCCATCTTACACGTACTTACGGGAACTACCACATCATTACTTACCCTTGCTCTTTTCCCCGAAAGTCAGTAATTAAACTATGCCTCTCCTCGTACACAACAGCCTTATTTGGGCGATTGGGCACCCTTCAGTTGCATGGCCTCCATGCGACTGAACGCCATGCGATTGGACCTATGCGGATGAACACCTATGTGAATGAACACCCAATCGTGCGAATGGACCCTCCATTGGGCGATTGTACACTATGCGAATGGACACCTATGCGACTAAGCTCTCAGTCGTGCGAGTGAACACCTATGCGACTGAGCACCTATGCAACTGGGCTCTCAGTCGTATGACCTGTCATGCGACTGGACCCCAGTTGTACGATTGAACCTCAGTCGTGCGATTGAACCTCAGTCATCCCTCAGTTGGCTGATTGGCCCTCCAGTCGCCTAGCCCTAACTAGGCGCAGACTGCAGTTCATCTCGAACTGCAATCGCGATTTTCGACCTCCAAACCCTTCCAAACTCATTCTAAGCCCAAATCAACCCTCCTAATCCTTAGTAAAGCATACTACGACACCATTCAAGCACACATATGCCCGAAATTACCCTCTAAACACACTATACACAATCACACCCAAATGGGTCAAACACACACATCTATGTGTTCCAGTCCCAAAATCAGTTGAAAACAAATAAAATAGGGGTCCTAGAACTCACACAAACAAGAAGAAGATGAAGAGCTTCATTTGGACTTGCTACACGACGAGATTCGAGCCCGAATCGACCCGAATCACCCCTTTTTCTCTCTTTTCTTCTTTTCTCTCTTCTCTTCTTTTCTTTAGCTGAAAATGGGAGTGTGGGGAGAGGGTAAGGGCTGACCTCTCCCTTAAATACTCTCATTCACCCGTCTTTCTTTCGTTGGCGAGTTTGGTCCTTCGACTTTGGACTTTATTTCTTTTTTCTTCTTTCGTCGGCTACAAAGTAAATATCCGGGTGTTACAAGTCAACCCACCTTATACAGGTTTCGTCCCCGAAACCTGTTATTCCTCGAACAAACATGGGTAATGCTGTCTTATTTCCTCTTCGGTCTCCCACGTTGACTCGAATCCTTTCCTGTGCTTCCACTGTACACGCACAAGAGGAACCACTTTATTTCTCAGCCTCTTCTCTTTTATCGATGATTGCCACTGGTTGCTCCACATAATTGAGCCGTTCATCTACTTCGATATCCTCTAGTGGAACAATCATATCCTCATCTATCAAACACTACCTTAGATGAGATACGTGGAATGTCAGGTGAATTACACTCAACTCATCTGGTAACTCCAATCTATAGGCCACCTCTCCTACTCGAGCAATGATTCAGAAAGGGCATATATACCTCGGGCTCAACTTGCCCTTCTTTCTGAACCGAATGATACCCTTCCAAGGTGAGACCTTCAACATAACCCGGTCACCCACCTGGAACTCAATAGGTCTACGTTGTTTATCAGCATACGACTTCTGTCTATCTTTGGCTGCCTTCATGAAGGCCTTGATCCTTTCAAGCTTTTCAGTCGTAGCCTTGATCACCTTAACGCGCCCTAACTCTTTATTACCAATATCACCCCAACATACGGGTGCCCTGCATCTCCTACCGTATAGCATCTCATAAGGTGGCATGCCAATGCTGGCATGATAGCTGTTCTTGTATGAGAATTCAGCTAATAGTAAGTGGTCATCCCAACTTCCCCCAAAATCAATCACACATGCCCGAAGCATGTCCTCTAATGTCTGAATGGTCCTTTCCGACTGACCATCAGTCTGGGGATGATAAGTCGTGCTGATATGTAATCTTGTCCCCATAGCGTCGTGGAATTTCTTCCAGAATTTAGATGTAAACCGGGTGTCACGATCGGACACAATAGACACCGGCACACCGTGACGAGTCACAATCTCTTTAATGAAAAGATCCGCCAACCTCTCGGATGAGTATGTCTCACGCATCGGTAGGAAGTGAGCACTCTTCGTCAAGCGGTCAACAATCACCCATATAGCATCATACCCTTTCGAAGTACGCGGCAACTTTGTAATAAAATCCATGGTGATCTGCTCCCACTTTCATTCTGGTATATCCAAAGGTTGAATCTTCCTATACGGATTTTGATGCTCTGCTTTCACTTGTAAGCAAGTAAGGCACTTACTCACATACTCCACCACGTCACGCTTCATACCCGGCCACCAATAATCTTTCTTCATGTCTTGGTACAACTTTGTAGCACAGGGATGAATAGAGTATCGACTCTTGTGAGCTTCATCCATAATCTTTACTCGTAGATCCCCAAAACGAGGAATCCGTATTCGCCCGAATCGAGTTCTAACACCGAGTGTGTTTTCACCCAATTCCGCTACCAGACCTCTCATCCTTTCAGAGTTAAGACGATCCTCTTTCAATGCCTCATCTTGAAACTCTTTGACTTGCTTCATCACATCCGAGGTCATAATCAGCTGATACGCCTTCACCCGAATCAGCTTGGGTCTTTCCTTTCGGCTAAGGGCATCCGCCACCACGTTGGCTTTGCCCGGATGATAATGGATCTCACAATCATAATCTTTGATGAGCTCCAACCATTTTCTCTGCCTCATGTTCAAGTCTTTCAGCTTGAAGAAATACTTCAAGCTCTTGTGGTCAGTGAAAATGGTGCACTTCGTCCCGTAGAGATAGTGCCCCCAAATCTTTAATGCAAAGACCACAGCTGCTAGCTCCAAGTCATGAGTAGGATAGTTAACCTCATGAACCTTCAACTGTCAGGATGCATAGGCTATAACCTTCCCCCTCTGCATTAACACGCACCCCAATCCCGAGTAGGAAGCATCAGAATAAACCACCAGATCTTCACTTCCATCGGGTAATGACAGAAGAGGAGCTTGGGTCAATCTCGTTTTCAATTCTTTGAACGCCTTCTCTTGAGCTTGACCCCATACGAACTTTACATCTTTCCGGGTCAACTTGGTTAGTGGAGAAGCGATCTTGGAAAAGTCTTGGATGAATCTTCTATAGTAGCCCGCCAAACCTAAGAAACTACGGATCTCGGATGGCGTCTTTGGAGACTTCCATTGCATCACCGCTTCCACCTTCGCCGGATCCACCATAATCCCCTCCGGATTCACCACGTGACCCAAGAATTGAACTTCGCGCAACCAGAACGTGCATTTGGAGAACTTGGCATACAACTTCTCCCTCCTCAACGTCTCCAACACTTCTTGAATGTGGCCGGCATGCTCTATCTCGCTTTTTGAATAAATCAGGATATCATCAATAAACAAAATCACTGATTTATCCAACATCAGCCGACACACTCGGTTCATCAGAATCATAAAAGCAGCTGGCGTATTGGTCAAACCAAAGACATGACAAGAAACTCATAGTGACCGTAGCGCGTGCGAAAAGCTATTTTAGGAATATCCTGCTCTTTCGCCTTTAGCTGATGGTAGCCCGATCGAAGATCTATCCGTGAGAACCAACTGGCTCCTTGAAGCTGATCAAACAAATCATCAATCCTCAGTAACGGATACCGATTCTTCACTGTCAACTTGTTCAGCTTACGGTAGTCTATACACATCCTCATACTACCGTCTTTCTTCTTTACGAATAAGACCGGAGCACCCTAAGGAGAGATACTCGGTCTAATAAACCCCTTGTCAAGTAGCTCTTGCAACTGCTCCCTCAACTCTTTCATCTCCGTCGGAGCCAACCGATACGGTGCCTTGGCAACAGGTTGGGAACCTGGTATCAGATCAATCTGAAACTCCATCTCTCGGTCAGGTGGCACTCCTGGCAAGTCTTCGGGAAACACATCTGGAAAGTCACACACAACCGGTACATCAGACAGTTGTGGTGGGGGGCGTATCCACATCCTTTACATAACACAAGTAGGCGCTACATCCATGCCTCATACACTTTCCCGCCACAGCCATTGAGATCACTTTTGGGATCGTCGCGACCCGATCCCCGTAAACAGTTACCGAACTCCCGTCAGGCGCTATTAAACAAATCATCTTCTTTCGACACACTATATTCGCCTCGAAGTCCACCAACCAATCCATTCCAAGAACCAAGTCGAAACCGCCTAAGGTCATCACAAATGGTCTAACCGGAAATTTACGACCCTCTAATTCCACATCACAACCCTCTATCATCTCTGAAATCCTGGTAGACTTACTTATGGCAGTTTCTACATCAAATGGCGCATCAACACATTTACTCCTAACAGGTAGCTTAGCACAGAAAGCAGCAAAAATAAAACTTCTACTGGCACCCGAATCAAATAACACAGAAGCTAAAGTTTGGTTCACCATAAACGTACCGGACACAACATTAGGGTCCGTCCTAGCCTCCTCCTGCGTCATCGTGAACGCCCTGGTGCTCGCCCTCGGTCCTTCACTCCCTGTATTCTTCACTCCAGAACCCTCAGCCCTAGGCTTCTTACAATCCTTAGTCACGTGGCCCTCCACACCACAGTTATAGCATCGGATCACACGACAGTCCTTGGCTATATGCCCCGGCTTCCCACATCTGAAGCACACGTTCAACCCCAGTCTCCATTCCCCACTATGCTCTTTCCCACATTTGCCACACCTTTTCAGTCCCGTACCCGGCGTGGCTACACGGCGGTCATCCACCCGTGCCTTCTTATTACCTGTCGAAGCATCACCCTGACCGAGCCTCTTCCCCTTCCAGTTTCGATCACCACCACTCTTCTTACTGCCTTCTGTCACCACCACAACAACCCTTTCATCATACAGTCTTCCCGCCAAGTCTACCGCCGACCTAAACGTACTCGGTCGGGCAGCGATCATATGCCTACGAATATCCGCCGGCAAACCTTGAATATACCTCTTGATCTTTCGCGACAGAGGTGTCACCTGGTCCGGCACCAGACATGCCATCTCATTGAACTTTGTGGTGTACTGTTGGTGTGTCATCGTTCCCGCCTCCAGCTGCAGGAACTCTCTCTCTACTTTATCCATCTCTCGGTGAGGACAAAAATCCTCAATGACCAACCTTTTCAGCTCTGACCATCTCATCCTACCAATAGCCCTGCTGCCCTCGGCTTGGACTATATTGTCCCACCTGCACAGAGCCGAGTCCACGAAAGAGTGGGCAGCAAACTTTACCTTCTGATCCTCCCGACACTCGTTGATGTTCAAAACAGCCTCCATTTCTCTCACGCACCGGTGAGCAGTAGCAGAAGTGTCATTACCATCAAAAGTAGGGGGCTTGCACCTTTTAAATGCCTCGTAGTTACAGCCTCGTGCTGACTCCTGCACAGGCTCCTCCTCCTCATTATCGAAGGGGATCGTCTTTATCTCTGGTTGTTCCCGTCCTCCCGAGGACCGGTTCCTCTCTTGTCTTTCCCCTTCCCATACAGCCTTTATCACTTCGGTCACCACAGACGGTAAGATCGTCTGCATGACCTGATGCACCTCTTCGACCACCGCCTCTTTCACCGAGGCCCTCAGATTTGCACTCTCATCACCACCCTCCGGATGAGGGGTCTCGGGTCCTTCATGAACCACCTTCTCAACTCTAGGTCTGCCTCTTTTGGGCCATGATGCAGCACCAAGTCCACCACGTGAGGCTTTGGATGATCTACCACCGACCATCCTCTATCACACACTGAAAGATTCAAACACTAACACGGTCATTCAAGGGAATAGCTCAGTTTATGTCAAGTATAGTAAGTCCCTAATTACAGTGGCCAGTTGTGATTAGCCATATACTTTACTCTTCGTACCCCAAGCATTACCTGTCCTGACTGCATCAATATCTAAATCTACCAGCAACATATAAACACATAACATGCGCACATAATACCGGTTAACTTTTAGTAAATACCTGATGGCACACAGCTCATATAAACACATAACATGTGCACATAATACCGGTTAACTTTTAGTAAATACCTGATGACACACAGCTACTCAGATTGGCATCCCTTCCCTTTCCGTCCTATTTTCAGTTTAAGTTTAGGTTTATTTTGAAAATTTACCCGTTTAACTTAAACTTTGGCTCTGATACCAACTTGTAAGGCCCCGTTCCCGGGACGCTTACAGCTGGTCTATCATCGCACCTAAAACACATCATTATATTATCTTTACAGAAACCATGCAGCGGAAACTGTGAAATAACTTTTAATTTTACTATAAATACTTTTGCCAGTTACTACAACGTTAATCAATTACAAAATATCTATTGTTGTATTACATCACAAAAGCATTATACAAAATAATGTCATCCCAAAAGAGTTGAGTAGCCGCCTCGTGCCATCCTCAGCAACCTTACCTGCCAACTGGAAGCACATAAAAAGTCAGCGTTGCTGAGTGAGTTCTAGTTTTATAATAAAACATACTTTACTTTCATTAAACCGTTTCTTTGCTTTTATGCTATCACACATCATACGTACACATAGATAATATCATTATTATCTTCGTCTTTCATTATCTTTGTTTCAATATAGATCTTGTCACACTTTACCCTCTTCACGGCACGCAGCCATGATTACGGAGGTCAAGTGGCAAGGATCCCATTTCATACTTTATCATTATACTCTTCTGTTCGTTACTTTCATTCGTTCGTTCTTTATCTTTCATTCATTCTTTGTACCGCTTTAACTTTCTTACTCTTTCATCTTTACTTCTTTCCTTTACTTCACCCATAAACTTTACCTTTTGTATTGTGGTACTGGACCTAGGCCTATCATAGACCTTCTATAACGGTGCATCGCACCTCTTGGCCACAACACCTATGGTAAGGTTTAGGTGTACCATTGCCACATGCATTATCATTCTGTATCGTGGTACTGGGCCTAGGCCTATTATAGACCTTCTATATCGGCGCACTGCACCCTCCTGGCCACAGTACCTAGGATATGCAGCGATGGTTCTATACACATGGTCGATCACAGTGTCAGGATTTTACCCTCTTCTTGCACACAACCACGATTACTGAGGTCGCAAGACAAGGATCCCATATCGAGTTTGTTGCAATAACAAGGTTGCTCACCTCCTGTATTTGCTTGCAAGCCTTTATTACTCTCATTCATTATTAATGCATGCATTCATTCATCATGTTCCTCTTTCGTTATCTTTCACTTTACGTCATATAATACTTTCATTACATTTATTAATCATAACACGTAAAGCCACGGAAAGATAAACACGTATCAAAACAAGGAACATCGACATTTACCAGTCATCAGTCATCACCATCATACATGGAAACTTCATACTTAACATAACATACATCATGCATAACATGCAACACTATCATCATCGTGTCGGACATAACTTCTAAAGCCTCGACGGCCATCTGACACGTACTTACGGGAACTACCACATCATTACTTACCCTTGCTCTTTTCCCTGAAAGTCAGTAATTAAACTATGCCTCTCCTCGTACACAACAGCCCTATTTGAGCGATTGGGCACCCTTCAGTCGCATGGCCTCCATGCGACTGAACGCCATGCCATTGGACCTATGCGGATGAACACCTATGCGAATGAACACCCAATCGTGTGAATGGACCCTCCATTGGGCAATTGGACACTATGCGAATGGACACCTATGCGACTGAGCTATCAGTCGTGCGAGTGAACACCTATGTGACAGAGCACCTATGCAACTGGGCTCTTAGTCGTATGACCTGTCATGCGACTGGACCCCCAGTCCTGCGATTGAACCTCAATCGTGCGATTGAACCTCAATCGTGCGATTGAACCTCAGTCGTGCGATTGAACCTCAGTCGTGCGATTGAACCTCAGTCGGTCGATTGGCCCTCCAGTCGCCTAGCCCTAACTGGGTGCAGACTGCAGTTCATCCCGAACTGCAGTCACGATTTTCGACCTCCAAACCCTTCCAAACTCATTCTAAGCCCAAATCAACCCTCCTAATCCTTAGGAAAGCATACTATGACACCATTCAAGTACACACAAGCCCGAAATTACCCTCTAAACACACTATACACAATCACACCCAATGGGTCAAACACACACATTTTCAAAAACGGGTTTCTATGTGTTTCAGCCTCAAAATCGGTTGAAAACAAGTAAGATAGGAGTCCTAGAACTCGCAAAAACAAGAAGAAGATGAAGAGCTTCGTTTGGACTTGCTACACGACGAGTTTCGAGCCCGAATCGACCCGAATCACCCCTTTTTCTCTCTTTTCTTCTTTTCTCTCTTCTCTTCTTTTCTTTAGCTGAAAATGGGAGTGTGGGGAGAGGGTAAGGGCTGCCATCTTCCTTAAATACTCTCATTCACCCGTCTTTCTTTTATTGGCGAGTTTGGTCCCTCGACTTTGGACTTTATTTCTTTTTTCTTCTTTCGTCGGCTACAAAGTAAATATCCGGGTGTTACATCTACCCTTAGCAACACTATTGTCATTTCATCCATTGTTCTTTATGGTTATCAATACCATTGCCACCATGGTTTCCACCTTGTTCTTCCTTGGTTTTGGGCATTTCCTCTTGAAATGGCCGGTAGACCACTCTTATAACACCCCTTTTGCTCTTCCTGATGCGTTTGCGGCTTGGCTGCTATGTTCACTTGACAGTTTTGGCAGCATGATCAAATTTTCCACATCTCTCACAGATGTTCTTATTACACGACCCATTATGGTGGTAGTTACACTTGTTGCACTTGGGTAGTGTACCTCTATAACCACCTGTGTGAGATGATGAAGAAGACTGGTTGAATGAATATAAATTGTCAAACTTATTATATTATTGTTGCTATTGCTGAGAAGCACCTTGTTTGTTGTTAGGACCAGATTCCCACTTATGCTTGTTACTCCCATCAGAGGTAGTTGACGTAGAACCACGCGGGTTTAATTTACCCTTCAAGATGGCCTGGTAAGTCAGCTTGTAGGCTAGTCTGATTGTATCCTTGATTGTGGTTGGTCGAGAAGCGGTGACCATACTCTATATTTATGGGACTAACTCATTAATGCACCTTTTGATCCTCATGTGGTGATGGTTGATCATGTTAGGACATAATGTGGCGAGCTCGTGGGATCGAGTAGTGAATGCCTGAATCTTGGACCCTGCCATGTCTAGCTTCTACACCTCATCCCGAGAGCATTATTTTTCTTTTATGGGCTTCTTGAAGTCATCTCATGAGGTTTGGTTTGAGATTTCTACACCTAACATCTACACTTGGGTGTTCCACCAAGATAGGGCAGCTCCTTCCTAGGTGCTGGTGGCATATTTAACCCGATTTGCCACCAGGCAGTTGTACATCTCAAATAATGACTTGAGATTCTCGAACCATCTCAGGAGTCCTATAGCTCCTTCCACTCTTGTGAATACGTTAGGTTTGTAGTCCATGAAGGACTTATAAGTACAAACCCCTTGACCTGCAACAAATTTAGATCAGGACATTAGAATTTTTAACGAGATACAATTAACAGGGTTGGTGAAATTTTAACATCAGAATTGAACTTGTATTACTTACCAATCGGAGCAGGTTGTGGGTCGGTGTAAGGCCCCATTACTGGGATGCTTACAGTTGGACAATCATCGCATTATTACATAAAACATTACATAATTCATAAATTAAGCAGTGGAATCGAGTTACCAAAAGTCATTCATTTCATTTATAATTACTATTGTTAAGCAATACAATGTTGTTCATCAGTTACAAAAGAATTGTTTAATTGCAGGATGTCAGCCTTATCCTATCGAGTAGCTTCACCAGCCCTTATGCCATCCATAGCAACATTATCTGCCAACAGAAAATGCATAAAAGTCAGTGTTGCTGAGTGAGCTCTAGTTTTATAAGTATTAAAATACCTTGTGTGTTTTATATACGAAATATACCTTTCCCTAAAATACTTTACTTTCGTATACAAGCACATATCATATGTACATTCAAACAATATTTATTGTTTATTTCTTTCTTTCACACTTTAATTACTATCTTTTATCGTCGTATACATACTTTCCTTCCATTCTTTTCATTAACATTCGCTTTCATATACATACTTTCATTTCGTGCTTTTCACTATATTTACTTTCTTCACATTCTTTCGTTTCGTACTTTTTGTCATTCTTTACTTTCATTCACATACTTTCTTTTCATACTTTTCATCATCTTTTACTTTCTTACGGATCAATGTACAATACCTCGAACATTGTGCACGAAGCTGATGCTGGGCCTGAGGTCTACAAATAGACCCCGAACATTATGCACGAAGCTGACCCAGTCACCTAGGACATGTCATCTCTCCCTTTCATCCGGACCAATGTGCAATACCCCGAACATTGTGCATGAAGTTGATATTGGGCCTGAGGTCTATAAATAGACTTCGAATATTGTGCACGAAGCTGACCCAGTCACCTGGGGCATGCCACAAGGGTCTTGTCAATCTCAATGATTGACCCGGTATGCATCCTTCGGGTTATTAAAACCGCACACAGTTGAGCTAACGACTACATGGTCGTGCGCCTCCTTTCTATTTGCTTGCAAGCCATTCTTTCTTTCGTCACGTTTCACTTTTCATCTTTTTTATCTCTCACTTCATTATGTTATACTTTACGTTCATTCATACACTCATCATACTGCATAAAGTCATAACATAATACTTAACGTATATTATATTATAATATATACATTTTGAAAACCAATAAAAGATAACACATCATACATATATGCATATCATACATTCATCATATCATCATACATATTCTAACCATATACCATCACATATTCAAGCTTAAAATGGGCCAAAACAAGTCCATAAGTCAAACAAGGGTCAAACCCTAAAATTCTGGTTTTCCAAAAATTCAAAAAATTTTCTAAGTGTTTGGGCGCATGGGCACTATTTGGGCGTATGAGGACTGTTTGGGCATTTCTCCACTATGCAGGCGCATGAGCCTCACTTAGGCATTTTAACACTTAGGCGCATGAGCCTCTTGGGCGCATGGGCACTATTTGGCGCTTCATCACATACTTAGACTTTCTAAGTCAAATTTTTAGGCGCGTGAGCCCTATTTGGGTGCATGACCATACTTGAAATATTCTAAGGCAAAAATATCAGGCGCATGGGCCCTGTTTGGGCGCATGACCGCCTACTTATATGTTTCTAACATACTTTTCAGTCCCAAATCTCATCTTAACATGTTCTAAGCTTCTTACTACCATTCTAAGCCTTAACACAACATGCTCAACCATAAAATACCAACATACAAGCATATATACATACGGTCATACATACAAAAGTTTTAAAAATGTTTTACATGCATTTTTAGCCCTAAAATCTTTAAAAACAAGTAAAATACAGGGTCTAGAAACTCACCTATTGTAGTCTTGAAGCAAGCCTTCACCAAACTTACTTGTACACGAGTTCAAATGCCTAGAACAAGCCAAAATGAACACCAAAACACGTATAGCACTTATAAATGGGTTCTAAGGTTGAAAACCTCTCATAACCGAACCAAAAACACAACAAAGCACTTACATATTGCGAATTTCAGCCTTTCTTCTTGAAAAACCGAGAGAGAACTTTAGTTTTCTCTTCTCTTCCCTTTTTCAGTCAAAAGCAGCAGCAACATGAACATAGCATGGGTGGCCATGCTTTTAAAAAGTGAAACTTGTCCATGTTGTTCTATTTACACAATGCCCTTCAACTTTGGCTCCTTTTTATTTTTCTCAATATACTTTTATTTCCTTTCTCTTATTATTTTTCTTTCTTTCATTTAGACAAAATTTCCGGGTGTTACAAGTCCGCCCCCCTTAAAGAGGTTTCGTCCCCGAACCCCGTCACTTTTCGAATAACTGTGGGTAATATTGTCTCATCTCTTCTGCAGTCTCGCACGTAGACTCGGAACCCTTTCGGTGTTTCCGCTGCACCCGCACAAGTAGAACCACTTTATTTCGTAGCCTCTTCTCTTTTCGATCGATAATTGCCACTGGTTGCTCTATATAATTTAGCCGTTCATCCACTTTAGTATCATCCAGTGGTACAATCATATCTTCATTAGCCAAGCCCTTTCTCAGATACGATACATGAAATATCAGATGAATTCCACTTAACTCATCTGGCAATTCTAACTGATAGGCCACCTCTCCTACTCGTGCGATGATTCGGAAAGGTCCTATGTACCTTAGGCTCAGCTTACCTCGCTTCCGGAGCCGGATGACTCCCTTCCAAGGTGAGACCTTCAACATAACTCAGTCGCCCACCTTGAATTTGATTGGTCTACGCCTCTTGTCGGCGTACGACTTTTGTCTATCCTTCCCCACTTTCATGAAAGCCTTGATCTACTCTAACTTTTCAGTTGTAGCCTCGATCACCTCAAGGCTTCCCAACTCTTTCTGCCCGATGTCACCTCAATATACGGGTGTGCTACACCTCCTACCGTATAGTATCTCGTAAGGTGGCATACCAATACTGGCATAATAACTATTGTTATATGAGAATTCTGCTAACGGTAAGTGATCATCCCAACTTCCTACAAAATCGATCACACAAGCTTGAAGTATATCCTCAAGCATCTGGATTGTCCTTTCAGACTGACCATCTGTCTGAGGATGATAAGTCATGCTAATATGCAGCCTCGTCCCCATCGCATCATGAAATCTCTTCTTAAACTTCGATGTGAATCGGGTGTCACGATCCGACACGATAGACACCGGCATACCACGACGAGCTACAATCTCCTTGATGAACAGATCCGCCAATCTCTTAGATGAATACGTTTTACGGATCGGTAAGAAGTGAGCATTCTTTGTCAGACGATCTACAATCACCCATATGGTATCGCACCCCCTCATCGTACGAGGTAGCTTAGTAATAAAGTCCATGGTGATGTGCGCCCACTTCCACTCGGGTATATCCAATGGTTGGGTCTTCCCATATGGTTTCTGATGTCCCGGCTTCACTTGTAGACAAGTAAGGCACTTACTCACATACACCGCCACGTCATATTTCATACCAGGCCACCAGTAGTCCTTCTTCATGTGTTGATACATCTTGGTGGCGCCTGGATGAATGGAGCATCGAGTCTTACGAGCTTCATCCATAATTCGTCCCCTTAGATCTCCGTATCGGGTAATCCACATCCACTAAAGCGGGTTCTCACCCTGTGAGTGTTTTCCCCCATCTTCGTGACTAGACCTCATCCTTTCAAAGTTAAGGTGATCTTCTTTCAACGCCTCATCTTGAAATCCTTTGACTTGCATCATCACGTCCGAGGTCATAACCAACTGATAGGACTTCACCCGAATCGGCTCGGGTCTCTCTTTTCGGCTAAGGGCATCGGCTACAACGTTGGCCTTTTCCGGATGATAATGGATCTCATAGTCATAATCTTTGATGAGCTCTAACCATTTCCTTTGCCTCATGTTGAGATCTTTTTGTTCGAAGAAGTACTTCAAGCATTTGTGGTCGGAGAAGATGGTGCACTTCATCCCGTATAAGTAGTACCGTCAAATTTTCAACGCAAAGACCACAACCGCTAACTCCAAATCATGGGTAGGATAATTGACTTCGTGGGTTTTCAGTTGTCGGGATGCGTAGGCTATTACCCTTCCGCGTTGCATTAACACACACCCTAGCCTTGAATAAGAAGCATCCGAATATACCAGTAAGTCTTTACTCCCTTCAGGAAACGTCAAAATAGGAGCTTGAGTCAATCTCTTCTTTAACTCCTCGAAAGCATTCTCCTATTTCTGAACCTACTCAAACTTCACATATTTATGGGTCAATTTGGTCAATGGTAAGGCTATCTTGGAAAAGCCTTGTATAAATCTTCTGTAGTAGCTTGCCAAACCCAGGAAACTACGAATCTTGGATGGCGTTGGAGACTTCCATTGCATCACCGCCTCAACATTTGCCGGGTCTACCATGATTCCTTTAGCATTAACAACATGACCTAAAAAATGTACCTCGCGCAACCAAAAAGCACACTTAGAGAATTTACCATATAACTTTTATCTTCTAAGTGTCTCCAATACTTCGCGTATGTGGCCGGCATGTTCTTCCTTACTTTTCGAATAAATCAGGATATTATCAATAAACACAATCACTAATTTATCTAACATTGGCTGACACACTCGATTCATCAAATCCATAAAGGCAGCTAGCGCGTTAGTCAAACCGAAAGACATAACGAGGAACTCGTAGTGTCTATAATGCTTGCGAAAAGCTGTCTTAGGAATATCTCGCTCCTTTACCTTCAAATAATGGAAAACAGATAGAAGATCTGTCCTCGAGAACCAACTGGCACCTTGCAGCTGATCAAACAAGTCGTCAATTCTCGGTAGAGGATATCGGTTCTTCACCGTCAATTTATTCAGCTCTCGGTAGTCGATGCGCATCCGCATACTACATTCCTTCTTCTTCACAAATAAAACTGGAGCACCCCATGGAGAGATACTCGGTCGAATGAACCCTTTATCCATCAACTCCTGCAGTTGAACCATGAGTTCCTTCATCTCGGTTGGAGCCAATCGATACGGTGCTTTGGCAACGGGTTGAGCACTGGGTATCAGATCAATCTGAAACTCAATCTCGCGATCCGGTGGTACACCTGGCAAGTCTTCTGGGAACACGTCCGGAAAGTCGCGTACCACCGGTACATTGGACAATTGTGGTACTGACGTATCCACATCTTTCACGTTAGCCATATAGGCACTACATCCACATCTCAGGCACTTTTCTACCACCGCTATCGAAATCACCTTTGGAACCATAGTGACGCGATCATCGTAAACCATCATCGAACTCCCATCGGGCGTAATTAATCAAATCATCTTCTTGCGACACATGATGTTTGCCTCATAGGTTGCAAACCATTCCATCCCTAGTACTACATCAAATCCACCTAGGGGCATCACATTTAGCAAAAAACCTATGACCTTCTGGTTCTATGGCATAACCCTCTATCGTATCAGTAATTCTATTGGACTTACCAGTTACAGTTTCTACATCGAATGGCTTACTAATACTTCTACTACTAATAAACAACTTATCACAAAAAGCAGTAGAAATAAAACTCCTACTAGCTCCAGAATCAAATAATACAGATGCCCAAATTTGGTTTACTAGAAACATACCTGACACGACATCGGGGTCTACCATGGCCTTAACCGCGTCATCGTGAATGCTCTAGCAGTTGCCCTCTGTCCTCCATCTTTCGTCCCCTTCTTTGCTCCAGAACTCTTGGCCCTTTACTTCTTACACTCCCGACTTAGGTGACCTACTTCACCACAATTGTAGTATCTCACCACCCTACAATCCTTAGCGATGTGGCCAGGCTTCTCGCACTTGAAACAAACATTTAATCCCAGTCTGCATTCACCAGCGTGCTATCTTCCATATTTACCACACTTCTTTATCCCCAAGCTGGATGACCCCACCTTATAGTCCTCCACCTTCATCCTCTTATTGTTTGGAGTGAATCCGCCACGTCCAAACCTTTTCCCACTCCAGTTCCTTTCACTACCACCTGTCTTCTTCGCCTCGACTACTGCCACCTCCCTCTCATCGTACAAACTACCCACCAGGTCTATCACCGATTGAAAGGTACCCGGCTGGGCAGTGATCAAATCCATGCGGATGTCAGCTGGCAATCCCTGAATGTACTTCTTGATCTTCCTCGACACCCGACATCACCTGATCTAGCACCAACCTTGCCATCTCATTAAAATTGGTGGTGTATTGCTGGTGTGTCATGGTGCATGCCTCCAGCTGTTAGAACTCCCTCTCTATCTTGTCGAGTTCACGGTAAGGACAGAATTCCTCGATCACCAGCTTCTTCAACTCTGGCCACCTCATCTTTCCAATGCTCTGCTACCCTCGGCCTGGATAATATTGTCCTACCAGCATAAGGCCGAGTCCACAAATAAGTGTGTAGCAAACTTCACCATCGGTAAGCAGCAGCAGCATTGCCATTACCATCAAATGTGGGGGCTTGCATCTCTGAAATGCCCCACAGTTACAACCACGTGCAGTTTCCTTCACAGCTTCTTCCTCATCGTCCTCCTCCTCACTAGATACAATCGTCTCAATTTCCGGTTGTTCTCTTTTCTCTCTTCCTGTGGTCCTCCTCCTCTCTTTCTTCTCGTCCTCTACCACCTTAATAACTTTAGTCACCACAGACGGTAGAATCATCTGTATGACTTGGTGCACTTCCTCTACTACTATCTATTTTACCAAGGCCCTTAAGTTCGCACTTTCATCACCACCTTCCTGGTGATGCATCTCAGGCTCTTCACGGACCCTCTCTATAGTCTTAGTCTTATTCCTAGTAACGCGCGGTTCAGCACCACATCCATCATGTACTCCACCCCTAGAGGCCTTAGATGATCTACCTCCAGCCATTCTCTAATTACTATAAGATTCAAACACTAACACGGTCATTCAAGGTAATAGCTCGGTTTATGTTAAGTACAGTAAGTCGCTAATTACAGTGACCAGTTATGATTAGCCACTTACTTTACTATTCACACCCCAAGAATTTTCTATCCTGACTACATCAATATCTAAATCAACTATAAACACATAATCAAATAGCACACGCACATAACTCCAATTAACTCCGAGAAAAGAAATGACTGATGGCACGTAACTACTCAGGCTGGCATCCCTTTCTTTTAGTCCCATTCTTAGTTTAAGATTTGGTTTCTAAAAATATTTTACCCAATTTACTTAAACTTTAGCTCTGATACCAACTTGTAAGGCCCCATTACCGGGATGCTTACAGTTGGACAATCATCGTATTATTACATAAAACATTACATAATTCATAAATTAAGCAACAGAATCGAGTTAGCAAAATCCATTCGGGTCATTTATAATTACTATTGTTAAGCAATACAACGTTGTTCATCAGTTATAAAAGAATTGTTTAATTGCATTACAAAACAACAATAACATCAAAATATGAATGGATGTCAGCCTTGTCCCGCCGAGTAGCTTCACCCACCCTTGTGCCATCCTCAGCAACATTACCTGCCAACTGAAAATGCATAAAAGTCAGCATTGCTAAGTGAGCTCTAGTTTTATAAGTAGTAAAATGCCCTGTGTATTTTATATATAAAATATACCTTTCCATAAAATACTTTACTTTCATATACAAACATACATCATACATACATTCAAACAATATACATTGTTTATTTCTTTCTTTCATACTTTAATTGCTATCTTTTATCATCGTATGCATACTTTCCTTCCATTCTTTTCATTAACCTTCGCTTTCATATACATACTTTCATTTCGTCCTTTTCACTATCGTTACTTTCATTCACATTTTTTCGTTTCGTACTTTTCATCATTCTTTACTTTCATTCACATTTTTTTCATTTCGTACTTTTCGTCATTCTTTACTTTCATTCACATACTTTCTTTCATACTTTTCATCAACTTTTACTTTCTAACAGATTGATGTACAATACCCCGAACATTACGCACGAAGCTGATGCTGAGCCTAAGGTCTACAAATAGACCCCAAACATTATGCACGAAGCTGACCCAGTCACCTAGGGCATGTATCTCTCTCTTTCATCCGGACCAATGCGCAATACCCCGAACATTATGCACGAAGCTGATGTTGGGCCTGAGGTCTACAAATAGACCCCGAACATTACGCACGAAGCTGACCCACTCACCTGGGGCATGCTATAAGTGTCCCGTCAATCTCAATGATTGACACTGTATGCATCATTCGGGTTATTTAAACCGCACACAGTTAAGCTAACGACATCATGGTCGTGCACCTTCTTTCTATTTGCTTGTAAGCCATTCTTTCTTTCATTACATTTCACTTTTCATCTTTTTTATCTCTCACTTCGTTATGTTATACTTTACGTTCATTCATACATTCATCATACTGCGTAAAGCCATAACATAATACTTAACGTATATTATATTATAATATATATGTTTTGAAAACCAATAAAAGATAACACATCATACACATATGCATATCATACATTCATCATATCATCATAGATATTCTAACCATAGACCATCACATATTCAAGCTTAAAATAGGCCAAAACAGTCCATAAGTCAAACTAGGGTCAAACCCTAAAATTCTGGTGTTCCAAAAATTCAGAAAATTTTCTAAGTGTTTGGGCCCATGGGCACTATTTGGGCACATGAGGATTGTTTGGGTGTTTCTCCAGTGTGCAGGTATATGAGCCTTACTTAGGCATTTTAACACTTGGGGCGCATGAGCCTCTTGGGCGGATGGGAACTATTTAGGCGCTTCATCACATACTTACACTTTCTATGTCAAATTTTTAGGCGCATGAGTCCTATTTGGGCGCATGACCATACTTGAAATATTCCAAGGCAAAAATATCAGGTGCATGGGCCCTGTTTGGGCGCATGACCTCCTACTTATATGTTTCTAACATACTTTTCAGTCCCAAATCTCATCTTAAAATGTTCTAAGATTCTTACTACAATTCTAAGCCTTAACACAGCATGCTCAACCATAAAATACCAACATACATGCATATATACATATGGTCATAATACAAAAGTTTTAAAAATGTTTTACATGCATTTTCAGCCCTAAAATCTTTAAAAACAAGTAAAATACGGGGTCTAGAAACTCACCAATTGTAGTCTTTAAGCAAGCCTTCACCAAACTTACTTGTACATGAGTTCAAATGCCTAGAACAAGCCAAAATGAACACCAAAACACGTATACCGCTTATAAATGGGTTGTAAGGTTGAAAACCTCTCATAACCGAAGCAAAAACACAAGAAAACACTTACGTATTGAGAATTTCAGCCTTTCATCTTGAAAAACCAAGAGAGAACTTCAGTTTTCTCTTATCTTCCCTTTTTCACTCAAAAGCAGCAGCAACATGAACATAGCATGGGCGGCCATGCTTTTAAAACGTGAAACTTGTCCTTTTTGTTCTATTTACACAATGCCCCCTTTAACTATACTCCTTTTTATTTTTCTCAATATACTTTTATTTCCTTTCTCTTATTATTTTTCTTTCTTTCATTTAGACTAAATTTCCAGGTGTTACAGTCGGGTTGTGGTTGGCCAACGTATTAGCCACAAGCTGATTTATAAATGCAGCCAGCTCTGCCGATGTCATGTTGATGGTGGCACGACCACGACCACGTCCACAATTTAATGTTCAAATAATAACTATAAGAAATTATTATTTAAGTATAAGAAATTAAAAGAATTTAGAACAATCATAACTTAATGTTCAAATAAGAATCTCGGATAAAATAAATTGTAAATACATCTACAATCAGTTAAACCAAAAATCAAAATCCATATACGTCAGTCGGATGAGAAACAACCCTTCCTCTAGGTTCCAAATATGTGAAAGTCGGATAAACGAATGAAAAGAACGAATTAGAAATTAATGAGAGTCGACGGATCCGGTGCTGTTCTGAGGATCGTCATCAGGTTGTTTTTTGGGTTTTTCCTCTAGTTCTTCTTCAGGTTCCTCTTCTGGTGCTAGTACTACATTCATTAAGTTAATGCGGCCCTCCATGTCATCAATCCACTGATGGTTTAATGTAATGTCCTCTTCATTACTGGTCACACGTTTAGTCACGGCTGTAACATGGTCTACCAGGGTGTTATGATGATCGACTAGGCTATAAAGTTGCTTCTTCATATCTCTATTTTCCTCCCTTGCTTCCTTAAATCCTCAGGGCCATATTATCTTCCATGATCTCTCTAATAAACTTTCCCTCAGCATCTAAGGTGGTTGTTAGGATGGATATGACCTGCTTAGAAAACTTAGGAGGAGCAGATCAGGAGGAGTTGGAACGCGCTTCATCTGAATCATACGGGACATGTAACGAGGATAATATGTCCAATCATGGATCAAAGGATGAAGAGGTAAGACGAAAGGTTAATCATAGTCAAACCTATCGGCATCCGAAATAAGCATAGGCCACTCATCTAGATTAGAAGATGAAGGCATGGAATCTGGACGAACAAGCATTATTCCCAAAGATGAAAAGGGTACAGAAGAAAAAGAAGCCATTCCTACAATCAACCGCTCACACAAATGAGAAAAGGCAAACAAACCCAACAAGCAAAATCAGCAAGTAAAACCAAATGTGTCTATATGCATGTAAGTATGTAACTAAGGCATCAGGTTATAGTCTAAATACAATGCAAATGAACTGCAAATTTTTAGTTCTTTTTAACCATTGACTCTCGTATCAATCTATCACGCGCTCAATTTTCACAATTGGGGTTTTACCGTTAGACACGGGATATGCGAGGATCTCAGCTGATAGTTACACCAAATAATACAGTAATTACAAAATGTAGCATTTAATATTATCAAGTAATCCCAAATTATAGTTTAATAATAAGTTCAAGAAAACATTTGCTGAAACGTAATCAGTTAATCATTTATAATTTTAATATTGTAAAACATGTGCAACCTAAATAAATGTAAACTTGCAAAAATTAATGTTTAAACTGATTTATAAATAAACCAACAATGTGATGAAATGATGCAATGATCCTAATCATGCTCACCTTATGAACTTGAAAGAAACACGCTAAAGTGTCAAAATAGGATTGGTGAGTTCACTGGTTTGATAAATAGCAATAAGTCAGAAATAGCAGATCCAGTAAATAAAGTAATATCAATAGATAGCTAATCTACATAACAAGTTACATAGGGTGTGAAGTTCGCAACCAAAACTGAAAAATGTAAGTATGCCTCGGCTGTGGTTACTAGACAACAACAACAAAAATTAGGTTAATTGAATACCCGTTTAACATTCAGTCGTGCTAGCGCGACTAGCACGTTTGGGGTTTGTCAAACCCAATAGATCTACTCAGAATTACCTTGCTAAAGTACATAAATTAATGGTTTGAAAGTGAGGAGTTAAGTTGGTATAACATTAGTAAATAAGTGATAATACATTAATACTGATCTAGTGGAAGTGTAACACCCGGATATTTTTATAGACGGGAAACAAAGAATAAACGTGAATAAAGGGGTTAAAAGTGTCAAAAGGGTAAAAAGAATAAAAAGTTGGTGCATAAAGGGATATGGCCGCCCATAATCCACTACACACTTCTTCTCATTCGGTTTTAGAGAGAGAAAGAGCAGAGAATTCGAGTTTTTAGAGAGAAGAAGAAGAGGAGTTCGAATTCAAGGTAAGAATTCTTTGTTTTGGGTTTTTCTTGATCGACCTATGCCTCGGTTGTGTGCTTATGTGTGTTATTGTATGTTCGGGTTGTGTGTTTTAGTGGGTTGTAGGTGTTAAAAACGTCTGAGAAGCTCAAGTGGAAGGGTTAAACTCGAAAGCAGCTAAGGTGAGTTCTAGAACACCTTTTTAACCTGTTTTAAACAAGCTTTGGGGCTGGAAATACATGTATGCAAGTTTTTATGAAAATTAGGTTTCTACCCGTATGTGTGTGTATGAATGTGTATGTTTTGGGTGTAAGTTTGGGGTTGATTATGGTTATGTTCATGCTATAATGTTTAGAATGTTAGTTTTAAGCTTAGATTATGATATATGATGCTTGGGGATTGATTTATGATTGATTTAGTGCATGTTGGTTGCCCATGCGCCTAACAGTGGCCCATGCACCCAATGGTCAAATTTCCTAAGTGTTCCTAACCGCCCAGAAACCCAAACGCCTAAATAGTGTCCAACCGCCTAAGTGTCCATGTGCCTAATTCAGGCCCAAGTGCCTGAATAGTAGCCAAACGTCTGGGATTTTCCCAGAATGGCTAAGTGTCAGGCCATGCGCCTGAATAGTACCCAACCGCCCAAAACGCCCATACGCCTAAAGTGTAGATGTTACGTATAAGTTCAGACGCCCACATAGTGGCAAAACGCCTAAACAGGGTAGAAATGCCCAAATAATGCCCATGCGCCCAAACACTTAGAATTATTTCTGAAATTTTAGGAAGACCCGGGATTTTAGGGTTTGACCTGATTTGACTGATGGGCTATGATTACCCATTTTAAGCATGATTATGGGATGGTTTATGGTTTTTTATGAATGATTTATGCATGGTATATATAATGTGTTATCTTTTAATAGTATTCAAACGTATTTATTTTATATTATAAAATACGTTAAATATTATGTTATTACTTTACCTAGTATGACAAATGAATGAAATAACGTAAAGAATAACATAACGAAGTGAAAGATAACAAAGATGAAAAGTAGAACGTAATGAACGAAAGAATGGCTTGCAAGCAAATAAGAAAGGAGGTGCACGACCATGTTGTCGTTAGCTCAACTTTAATGCGGGTTAGCTACCCCAAAGGATGCACACAGGGTCAATAATTAAGATTGACAAGGCCCTTTGGTATGCCCTAGGTGACTGGGTCAGCTTCGTGCACAATGTTCGTGGTTTAATTACCACAGGCCCAGCATCAGCTTCGTGCACAATGTTCGGGGTATTACCAATTGGTTTGAATGAATGGGAGAGATGACTTGCCCTAGGTGACTGGATCAGCTTCATGCACAATGTTCGTGGTTTAATTACCAAAGGCCCAGCATCAGGTTCGTGCACAATGTCCAGGGTATTGTCATCGGTCCGTATGAAAGTAAAAGAATGACGTAACGTACGAAAGAAAGAAAGAAAGTAAGAAAGTAAGAAAGCAAAAGAATGATGTAAAGTACGTTATGAAAGAATGGGAACGAAAGTAAGAGAACGTTAATGAAAAGCATGAAATGAAAGAATGCTATGAATATGATGGTGATGGAAAAATGAATGATAATGAAAATTAAAAATAATATTTTCTATCTGTACGTATGATGCATGATCGCGTATGAAAGTAAAGAAAGGTTTTAACGAAAGTAAGGTATTTTATTTACAAAAATTAGAACTCAGTCAGCAACGTTAACTTTTATGTATTTTTCAGTTGGCAGGTAAACGTTGCCGAGGATGGCACGGGACAGCTACTTGGCATATTTGGGATGACATCCATTAGTATAACAAATGACGTTTTTGTGATGTAATGCAATTATGATATTTTGTAACAGCTAACTGTATTGTCTTACTTTGGCAAAAGTTGTCATTAATATATATGAAACAGTTTTAATTAATTTTCGCTACGATGTTTTGAATAAATGTATGTTTTATGTGCGATGATTGACCAACTGTGAGGCGCCAGGGAACGGGGCCTTACAGGAAGAATGTTTAAAAGAACATGTTTCTCTTCCCCAAAAGAGATTATAAGAAAGTGGGGTTGTAAACTCACCTTGAATAGCACAACAAATAATTAAATTCAAGCACAAACGATTAGTTTTTCGAATAACCTGAATGCACATTTAATGACTATTAATATTTAATATTAACTCTTGAGTTATACGGGTTCGTGTTAGCATCTCGGTTTCATACCAAACATCCCAGTCCACCCAATAACCTGAAACCGATTACGCACAAAGTATATAATCGGATACACATCATACACACAAACACACACCCCAAAACATAACCACGATGAACACACATACATGAACACAAGAAACCGAGCTAATATAGTCCCGAACATAAAAACCGCGAGCAAAAATCATACACGTAACAAATAAGAATAGCAAACTGTCACACCCCAACCTTGACGGCAGAAACATCGAGGTGTGAGAGTTAAGATTGTTCACAGCCACATAACGCTAACCTTAAATGTAAATATTATTATCATAAGTTTCAAATGCAAGTACAACCATAAGTTTCAACATGAAATAAGTTAAACATAAAACAAAAGTAATCCAAAGCTTTTCATTCTTTAATCTAGGTCCAAATCCTAGATTTATGCAAACTTCAAATAGTGACTTCAAACTTGGGCATTTCCTAAAACATGTTAAAAATAACGGGTCAACTATAAAATTGGTGAGTTTCCAAGGGTTTCACATACATAATATCCCGTGGGTTTCAAGTAGCAATTCATATCATAGTTTATGAGTTAGCAAGTTTATAGAACACATATAGTACAATCAAACCTCGACTAGATTATAAGTTTATATGATGGGCTAAGTGTACTTGGTTCCCTAGTGCACAAGCATACGGCTCCTAGGAGTCGGAAATACATCGACTTTAGCACCAAATAGGCTTGTCAGGCCCAAAGATCTAAGACGTCGCCAGGCTAGCAATAGTTAATGATTGTAAACGATATATGTATCTCATATAATACGTACAATAACACAAATAACCATGACAAAATAAAAGTATGAATTGCATGTGCTTTTATAAGATTTAAACGTTTATAAGTGTATGTTGAATAATGTAACATGTTTCACTCTAAAACGGTGTGAAATAACACAAAAAGGGGCAAGGAAACTCACATGATCTATAATTATGTAATTGATGATTAATAAGGAAATAATAAGTGTCGTTCCAATGTAAACCGTCACAAGGCACCTAAATGTATAAATTTACAAGATTTTAAGCTTAATTATAATTATAATTATAATTTTTATTTACAAGATTACCTCTAGTATGATTATCATTAACACTATTATTGTTGTTGTTGTTGTTGTTGTTGTTGTTATTATTGTTATTGTTCTTATTGTTGTTATTGTTGTTATTGTTATTTAAATAGATTATCTTATTAACTTTTACATTAACTAAACAACCATAACAAGCCCTCAAAGTTTCACAAATGGCATAAAAGGCCCTTACAAGAATTAACGAGGTTAACTTTATTTAATGAAAATACGAGATGTTACACAAACATTCTAAGCAAACCGGTAGAGAAACGAACCTGAGAGGCCACACGTCACACGCACAGCTGTTCGAAGCCCCGACGGAGAGAAAGAGATGTATCAAGGAGGGGTCGTCAGTGATCGGAGGGATGGTTCCCGACAGGAGAACTACCTTCAGAGTTAGCGTTACGGGAGGAGGGTTTGTAAGTTTCACGATAAGGAGAGGGGGTTGATGGGTGGGGTTTAGGTCAAATAAGTTTTGTTAAATTACTTACACATTAGCCCCTCAACTATAACATGAATTGCATTACTTGATTTTAATTAGTTTTGGGTTAACTTAGAGTTAAGTAATAATAATTATTATTATTACTTTCATTTATTAAAAGGAAGTTTAATAAGTTACGATGTTAACTTGAAAAACACAGATTCTCACAACTTTAGAGGCTCTAGAAATCAAAATCACAACATATGAAATAATGGGACCATGCAAAAACCGGAGGTCAAGCGAGAACTTCATGGGGTGAAAATATGAACTTTAGGGTGAGAACATTGTAACTAGTATAAATAGTTGTTTTGAAGCTTTACTTTGTAACACTTGTCATTTCACATATTGTAAAGCCTAATGCAGTTGAAGTAATCAAAAAATACTTCTATTCACCTGATTGTTTATTCAATTTCAATTGTGCATGATTTGGTTTCATGTATTGTTTCATTTATTTTGCATTGATTCGGTTATATCGATCATTTTTTGTGTTTATTGAGTGATCCCGAAGTTCACAATTGCTATTAGAGCCTTGGTGCCATTGATCGGATTGATAACACAAGATTGAGCTCGTTTTGATGCATTTGCTGCCCTTGATCTGGTCTTATTCATGCCCCACATTATTCAACCCCTCCAAGATTAATTGAACACTTGGCCTAAAGAATATAGGCGTGAGAGAACATCATTAGAGATTCCAGTTAATGTTTAAACTTTGTAAGAGAGTTTGCTTTTAGGAGAGAATTAGCCATGAACAAATTAAGCAGACTGAGATGTTATAACTTGATAGTTAGCTGAAAGAAACAAGGATAAAGACTCTTAAAGAACAAGTTTTTTACATGTAAAATTAGGTACAAATCTTGGAGAATCAAATGAAAACTTCTACTTCCATGTATACTGAGCCTGAAAAAGGTCAAAATCAAGCTAAATTTGAAAGAGAAGTTGAGAAAGGAAAGAATATTTTAAAGGAGAAAGAAATAGAGACTGAACACGTAGTTTAGACTAAGATCAAGATTGAGAATAAGATGTGAGATCAGTTGTTGGTGAAGGTGTTAGTTTAGAGGGAAGAGTTGGTGATGCAAGCTTCTCGAAGGAGATAGTTGGAGGATCTAAAAATGATGATTATATTGATCAAGTTTATTATGGTGATGGTGATGATGATGATGATGATGATGATGATGATGATGATGTTGTTGTTGTTGTTGATGATGATGATAATGATGATGATGATGATGATGATGATGATGATGATGATGATGATGATGATGATGATGACGACAACAAAACATCTAAGAAAGAATGATGATAATTATGGTGGTGGTGATGATCGAGGATACAACATTGTCAGATGCTCAAGTGAATCAGGTGCTTACAAAGCCCCCAGATGAAGTTCTAGCGAACCATATGCCAATGATATCGTTGATCCTAAGCTAGAGGTACGGTATGAGAAAGAGTACTACACTTTTTACTAGTAGAATGTGTAAGATGTGTCTGATGAAGAGTTCGAGGAGTTTGATAATCTGGCTAAAGAAGTGGAATACTCGATTCTATTTTGTCCTTTGTTCCCTGAAAGAAACCATTAAAAGGGTGGTGTGCGAAAACGTATATATTAATTTAATTATAAAAATGGTTTTTCACAATCCGGGTTTTAAAATAGAAATATCTAACTTTACTTCACACAAACAGCAAGTGTACTGGTCATGCGTAATATAGCCAGGTAAATCCGAGTATCAATCCTAGGGACACGTTAAACAACTTTTGGTAATAACTTTTTCGTCGGATGTTTAGTCGGTATTTTATTATTATTATTATTTTTTTATTTAGAGAATAAATTTTGATAAAAGGGGGTTTTAACTTTAGAAAACAGAATTAAAACTAAATTAACTAAATGAAGTAAATAAACAAAATAAAAATGACGTTGATCGAAATTGAGAATGATATTAAAGGCAAGCAAATGTGGAATTATCAGATATGGAGAATGACTACCTAGGCTAGGAATCCTATTGAAGACTTGACTACTCTTGGTTCATTTAATCACACAGTACCGGATTCTAAAAAAAATACAACTACTTACAAAAATTACTCAGATTTGCTAGATCTCCTCCCGGACTCACCAACTCACCTAAGTGACTTCTAAGGGTTGTGTAAAACTCACCGGGGTAAAGATTTAGTTCTCCTTCCGGTCTCACCAACCTAATGAATGCTAAGGTATCCAAATATTATATCACCTCCCGGTCTCAACAATACAATATCCTAAAAACTGAATTAACAACTTTAGGATAAAGGGATAATTTTATTTAAACTGATTTTAAACACGAAATCACAAGTTTTCTATGGCGAAAAGGTAAAACTCACTCCCATGCAATTCTATCCTAACCGTGTATAGAAACAAGATAACTCGACACCCTATCACCTCCCGGTCTCAAGAATGGTAGAACATTAATTTAGACAATCCAGCAAGTCTAACTCTAGGATTAACTATGCCTAGCTTAATCATAGATAATTCATAAATGCAAAACCATCTCATAATTAGTATTCATCAACATCTAAAATCAATAATTAAATAAAATTTTCAATAGCATTCAAACCGTGTGATTAAACAAAACCAAAAAGTAGTCTCATAAACAATATTCAATCCATCACCTAGGTAGTTCAAAATATTTAGCCACTCATATTCAATAATAATACAAGATCAAATTTAAACACATTCATTGTTTCGTAATAAAAATGACACAAATATTAAAAACGAAATACAAATGTAAAAAGTACGCAAACCGAAGTTCTCTCGTATTCTTGCCTTGCTTTCTGTCGTATCCAAAATACACTCAAGCTAACCCCAAACGCAATTAAATTTATGTCAAGCAATTCCAAACTGATTAGAGATCCAAAGGCATAAACGATTTTCAAAGAATTCAACATTTTTTTTTATTTATAAACCAACCAAGCTAAATAAAGTTTAGAGCATAAGGCAACATTCAACAAAGTGCATTAGTTTAAGGATTCATCTTATTCATAAACTCACACTCCTCACAATATTCACTCCACTCAGCTAATTTCTGAAACTAGTAAAAAGTGTACTAGTATTTATTGTGGCACTCTCAATACCAATCATGACCCAACATTGATCATAAGCTTGTAAAGGAATCCGATTTCCACCAACTAACATATGAACCGTGCACAAATCAAGTAGGTCTTAAACAAGGTTGTAACGGGGCTTGGGTTAAGGGTAGGAATAAACAAAGGAAAAACAAGGCTAAGGTGTTTAGACAAACCCGGTTTTGTTAGGTTAAAGTGATAAAATGTAGCAACTGAACAAAACCAAAACTAGGATCAAACATTGGATCCATAACTACTAACATCGGCTAACTAGTGCAAATTTTTTTTTTTTTTAGTTCAAATTTAAATATTCAAAGAAACTACATAAATCAACTTTCTGAGTCAAACTTGTAAACTACGAATACTACTAAAAACTACTTCACAATTATACACTAACTCAACCGGATTATCTAAACACACGGGTCAAAACAAATAGGCTTAAACAAAAACAAAGACTATGGTTTAATGGGTTAAACAAACGAAAAAGGATAAACATAAAAAGGCTCAAACTGGCTCACTAGTGGATAAACATTTAGGGTAAAGAAAAGACAGGCTTCAAACAGGGTTAAAATCCTAAGTGCCTCTATCATTTTTGTGCAGGTTCACAGTTCATGGTCTCAACCGGTATATCCAAGACAAGTTCTAAAATGTATGTGATCATGTGGTATAATTAACTCAACAAAGCAGATGCATGTGAAATGCATATAATATAAACAAGAAAGGCTCAATCTCACATGGAAACGGAAGGAAAAGGGTATAAGTGCGAGCTCATGCCTAATATTCCTCCTTTCAACTCGTAACACTCAGAATATGCCCCTTTTTTTTTACAAATTTTTTTTATTATTTATTTATTATTATTATTATTTTTATTATTATTATTTTTTTATTTTTTTTTTTTTTTTCGTGCCACACCACAAATTAGTTCCCATCCCCACACTTAAACTGTACATTGCCCTCAATGTACACCAAGAAGCAACATAACTTAAAAAATGTAAACATGAAATGTAAAGGGAAAGAATGGGACTCCCCTACGATGTAGCGCATGATCATACTCCCCAGCAAATCGCATGCCCATAGCTATATCACGAACTACTCCAGCTTCGGTTACGTACCAACACCTGAAACACACAAATAAAAATAAAAGCACACAAAACAATAAAACAAACCTGCGCTTGGTTTATTTACGAGTCGTCAGCCAGACTCGACCCTCCTATCTCACTCCTCTGGTGAATCAAGATAGATAGCCTCGACATTGCTATCCACCACAGGCCCACTAATGTAATGCTTCAATCTATGGCCATTCACCTTCCACACACGGCCCTCTGTCTCAATCTCAACTGTCCCGTATGGAAACACCTCTCTCACTATGAACGGGCCCGACCATCGACTCTTCAACTTTCCCGGAAATAATCTCAATCGGGAATTATATAATAACACCTGATCCCCACACTTGAAGGTTTTATTACCCTTCAAGTGTCGATCATGCAACTGCTTCGTCCGCTGCTTATACCCATAAGAATGTGCATATGCATGATCTCTCAACTCCTCTAGCTCATGTATCTGGTGAAAACGGTGATCTGTCACTGTGGTCATGTCGAGATTAACTGTCTGTAATGCCCATGAAGCACGATGCTCAAGCTCAACCGGTAGATGACATGCTTTCCCGTAAATCATCCGAAATGGTGTGGAACCAGTCGGAGTCTTATAAGCTGTACGGAAAGCCCATAACGCATCATCTAATTTGTCTGACCAATCCTTGCGATTTGATCCGACCGTCTTCTCCAGAATACGCTTAATCCCACGGTTACTCACCTCTACCTGTCCACTCGTCTGAGGGTGGTAAGCCGTTGCAAGACGATGGGTGACCCCATATCGTTGCAAGGCTTTCTCCATTTGCGTATTGCAGAAGTGAGTACCCCTATCACTTATCAACGCTTTAGGAACTCCAAATCTGCTGAAAAGTTTCCTAAGGAATCTCAATACAACTCTAGCATCATTTTTAGGCAAGGCTTGAGCCTCAACCCACTTAGAGACGTAATCTACTGCAACTAGGATGTACTTGTTCCCACGCGAAGCTGGGAATGGGCCCATGAAATCAATGCCCCAAACATCAAAAACCTCTACAACCTGAAGAATGGTCTGGGGCATCTCATTCCGGGATGAGATGTTTCCTACACGCTGACACGCATCACACGCTCTCACAAACTCATGAGCGTCTTTAAACAACGTCGGCCAATAAAATCCAGAGTCAAGCACCTTCCTCGCGGTGTAGCTAGCTCCATAGTGACCACCTGTTGGCCCTTCATGACAATGTCTCAGGATCTTCCTTGCCTCCTCACCAAAAACACATCTCCTAATCACCTGGTCTGCTCCGATCCTAAAAAGATATGGATCCTCCCAAATGTAGTGCTTGACATCAGCAAAGAATTTCTTCTTTTGCTGGAATGTCATTCCTTTAACCAAGGTTCCATCAACAAGGTAATTCGCGAAGTCCGCAAACCAGGGAAAACCATCATCTTGTGCTTTTAAAAACATCAAACTCTCATGGGGGAACCTATCATCTATCATGACCCCCTTCTGATCTCCACACTCGGGACCCTCTAATCTTGATAAATGATCAGCCGCCACATTCTCGGCTCCCTTCTTATCTCTGATCTCTATGTCGAACTCTTGTAGCAAAAGGATCCATCTAATCAAACGTGGTTTAGCATCCTTCTTGCTAAAGAGATATCTAATCGCTGCATGGTCTGTGTAAACTATGGTCTTAGATAACACAAGATAAGATCTGAACTTATCAAAAGCAAACACCACAGCTAACAACTCTTTTTCTGTGGTGGTGTAATGCTCCTGAGCATCATTTAGAGTCCTGCTAGCATAGTAAATCGGATGGAAATGCTTTTCCTTCCGCTGTCCTAAAACTGCCCCTACTGCAAAATCGCTGGCATCACACATCAGCTCAAAAGGCAATGACCAGTCAGGGGCAACCATGATCGGGGCGTTTACTAATTTCTCCTTCAGCATTTCGAACGCCTTCACGCAGTCCTCATCAAACAAAAATGGCGCATCCTTCTCCAGGAGTTTAGTCATGGGTCTAGCGATTTTAGAAAAATCTTTAATGAACCTTCTGTAGAATCCCGCATGACCAAGAAAACTCCTGATGGATTTCACTGATGTGGGAGGCGGGAGTTTGGTAATAGTGTCAACCTTAGCTTTGTCAACCTCAATCCCTGCCTGTGAAATCCGATGCCCGAGTACTATCCCCTCACGAACCATGAAATGACATTTCTCCCAGTTTAGTACCAGGTTCGTCTCCTCACACCTCGCTAACATCCGCTCTAGATTACCTAAACAATGATCAAAGGAACTCCCGAAAATAGAAAAGTCATCCATGAATACCTCCATGGAGTTCTCAATCATATCATGGAAAATCGCCACCATACAACGCTGGAAGGTAGCCGGAGCGTTACATAATCCGAATAGCATGCGTCTATACGCGAAGGTACCATAAGGACACGTAAACGTGGTCTTTTCCTGATCCTCTGGTGCGATGGGGATCTGAAAATAACCTGAGAAACCATCTAGAAAACAATAAAACTGCTGACCGGACAGACGCTCCAACATCTGATCGATAAAGGGAAGTGGGAAGTGATCCTTCCTTGTGGCGTCATTTAGTCTACGATAGTCAATGCAGACTCTCCATCCTATAACAGTTCGCGTTGGTATCAACTCATTTCGTTCGTTGGTGACCACTGTCATGCCACCTTTCTTCGGTACCATCTGAATTGGACTCACCCATGCGCTGTCTGAAATGGGATAGATCAAGCCGGCATCCAACAGCTTGATTACCTCCTTCTTTACTACCTCCTGCATATTCGGGTTAAGTCTCCTCTGAGGTTGCACAACAGGCTTAAACTCATCCTCCATTAAAATCTTATGCATGCAAAAGGAAGGGTTGATACCCTTAATGTCCATGACCTTCCATGCAATGGCCTGCCTGTGTGCCTTAAGAACCTTTAACAACCTGGTCTTCTCCTCCTTCGTGAGAGCAGAAGCGGTGATCACGGGTAAATGCCCCTCCTCGTCCAAGAAAGCATACTCAAGGTGAGATGGCAACTCCTTAAGCTCTAAGGAAGGCGGGCTCTCTAGACTGGGTTTTTCTACTGGATCCTTCCGATCCAGTACTTCTGAAACAATAGCGTGTGTGGGAGAATCGATTGCCGGACTACTTGAAGAGGAGTCAACCATAGCAGTCAACTCAATCTCCTCACTCTCCATATCCATATGATCTGAATCAGAAGATGTACCCTCACAGATGGTGTTCAGATAATCCCCTACGTGTGACATAATGGTATCAATGAAATAGAGAGAATCATCTTGGCCCTTCGGGTGCTTCATAGACTGGTGTACATCGAATGTGACTGTCTCATCACCCACTCTCAAAGATAGCTTGCCATCACAAACATCGATCAATGCTCGTGCGGTGGCTAGGAAAGGTCGACCTAAAATGAGTGGAATGGCCTCGTCCTCATCCATGTCAAGAATGACAAAGTCCACCGGGAAGATAAATTGTCAATCTTCACTAACAGATTCTCAACAATGCCGCGTGGGTACTTCACGGATCTATCTGCTAGCTGGAGGCTCATTCGTGTCGGCTGGGGTTCTCCAAGGTCTAGCCTACTAAAAACAGCATAAGGGATCAGATTAATGCTAGCACCTAGGTCAGCAAGGGCGTTGCTGACAGACAAACCACCTATAAAACAGGGAATGGTGAAACTCCCTGGATCACTTTTCTTCTGAGGCAGTTTGTTCTGTAGAACTGCCGAACACTCCTCACTCAGTGTTACCCGAGAAAAATCTTCAAGTTTCTTTTTGTTGGACAAGAGGTCCTTAAGAAACTTGGCGTACTTAGGCATATGGGTGAGAGCCTCAACAAATGGAAGGTTTATATGTAGCTGTTTAAACATCTCTAGAAACCTGCCGTTCTGCTCTTCATCTTTCGCTCTCATAAGCCTTCCTGGATAAGGAAGGGGAGGCTTATATACCCTCAATGGTGTCTCTATCGCCTTCTCCTTGGGCTCCTCTGGTTGTGCTGTACTTGCTGGGCGCAGCCTCTGTTGCACCTTCCCAGCAGGCGCTTCCATCTCAATCTCCTCATCAACCGGGTCTTCATCATCATCAACCGGTATCTGCTCTTTCTCTCCTCCTTTGCCGCTACGGGTCGTTACTGCCTTCAGTGTTGCCTTAGGGTTAGGCTCGGTGCTAGCCGAGAATGAACCCATCTGCCTGTCAGACATTTGCCTCGCCATATCTCCCACTGTTCGCTGTAAGTCTAAAAATGCAGATTGTTGACTCCTCAGCAAGGTGTCATGCCCTTTAACCTCTGCTGAGTCTCCTGATCTCTGTTCAACAACTGTGTAAGCAACTGGGTCTGGGTAGTTAGCATATCTTCTAACTTCTTGTTGCTACCGTCACTCCCCGCACTTGTTCCCACATCTCCGCCACCAACCTGCGCCTGTCTCGGTTGAAACCCCGGTGGGTTTCCTCCCGATCTCCATCCAAAGTTAGGGTGATTCCTCCATCCCGGGTTAAACGAATTGCCAAAGGCATTATTAGGTCCTCGGCCTGGATTACTCACATAATCTATATGCTCCTGCTGACCTACCGGGCACTCTATTGTGTCATGTCCACCTCTACATATCTCACATTTCTGGGCACTCAGCTTCAAATCCTTAATCTCCTTGGCCATAGCCTCAAGTGCAGCTGCCACACTAGTATCAGCAGTGACCTGATGAACACCTCTAGAAGACGAGGCGGCAGTCCTAGTGACAGGAATGGAATTTCTCTTAGAAGGCTGCTCCTGCTCGGCTAGTGCGAAACTCTCAAACATCTCCTCACATTCTGCTGGCTCCTTCTTCTCCATAATATGTCCACCAGCAGTAGTATTAAACATCTGTTGCTTCTCAAAAGTCAGACCATTGTAGAATTTCTCTACAAGTGCCCAATCAGAAAGACCGTGCTGGGGGCATTTGCTCAGAAGCGTATTGAAACGCTCCCAAGCCATATGATAGGGCTCGTCAGAATCCATACGGAAAGAATGAATCTGTTCCCTCAGACGGGCAGATTTAGAAGGTGGATAGTACTTTTTTAGGAATTTGGCCTGCAAATCTGCCCAAGTGGCAATGGAGTCCTAGGGAAGGGTATCAAGCCAAGTGGCAGCCCTACCAGAAAGAGAAAATGGAAAAAGACGTAGATAAATTGCGTCCTCATCGACATTGGTGATGTTAAAGGTATCACAAACACGAACAAATCGTGAAAGATGCCCTGGTGCATCCTTCTCATCGAGACCATGGAACTGAGTAGCGTGGGTGATGGTCGTCATCACATATGAGGGAATTTGCCAGTTGTTTTCGTTGCGCACAACCGGGCGGGTGATACAGAATCTTGCTCCTGTGACTCCATCACTTGCTCGCTGATGAACAGTACGCCTCGGTGGACTAGGGTCACCCATTCTTGAAGATTCGGTTCCTACAGATTCAACTTCTAAGGATTCGGATTCTGTTTCGGTCTCTGTGGTAAAGGAAGGATTCTCGAAAACTTGGAACTCACTTGTGTTACCTAAATCTCTCTCCTGATTGTCGGTACGTCGACTGAATAAAAGCTCAGGATCGTCTCGTGGTTCAAACTCAGGCGGTCCTTGGGATCGCGTGTGGTGCATATACTTCGGCAAACTTGAAATTAAAATTAACCTACAATCTAAAGTAAAGGCAAGAGAAATGTAGCAAATAGCAAGCAAAGACAAAATTAGAAATCAAACAACTGATATGAAAAACGAGGGATCAAAATAAAAAATAAAAGAAAATATTTAGTTGTTTATTTATTTTCGTTTTTTTTTTTAAATAAATGATTAATTTTTATTTTTTATTTATATATAAAGGAAAAAAATTTGACTAAAATTATGTAAATAAAAAAAATGTTTTTTTTTTTACGTTTTTTTTATATCAAATAAAAGAAATTAAAAAATGACTAAATTCCCGACTTGGGTCGTTCCTAAAATTGCTTTAAAACCGTGTCCCCGGCAACGGCGCCAAAAACTTGGTGTGCGAAAACGTATATATTAATTTAATTATAAAAATGGTTTTTCACAATCCGGGTTTTAAAATAGAAATATCTAACTTTACTTCACACAAACAGCAAGTGTACTGGTCATACGTAATATAGCCAGGTAAATCCGAGTATCAATCCTAGGGACACGTTAAACAACTTTTGGTAATAACTTTTTCGTCGGATGTTTAGTCGGTATTTTATTATTATTATTTTTTTTTATTTAGAGAATAAATTTTGATAAAAAGGGGGTTTTAACTTTAGAAAACAGAATTAAAACTAAATTAACTAAATGAAGTAAATAAACAAAATAAAAATGACGTTGACCGAAATTGAGAATGATATTAAAGGCAAGCAAATGTGGAATTATCAGATATGGAGAATGACTACCTAGGCTAGGAATCCTATTGAAGACTTGACTACTCTTGGTTCATTTAATCACACGGTACCGGATTCTAAAAAAAATACAACTACTTAGAAAAATTACTCAGATTTGCTAGATCTCCTCCCGGACTCACCAACTCACCTAAGTGACTTCTAAGGGTTGTGTAAAACTCACCGGGGTAAAGATTTAGTTCTCCTTCCGGTCTCACCAACCTAATGAATGCTAAGGTATCCAAATATTATATCACCTCCCGGTCTCAACAATACAATATCCTAAAAACTGAATTAACAACTTTAGGATAAAGGGATAATTTTATTTAAACTGATTTTAAACACGAAATCACAAGTTTTCTATGGCGAAAAGGTAAAACTCACTCCCGTGCAATTCTATCCTAACCGTGTATAGAAACAAGATAACTCGACACCCTATCACCTCCCGGTCTCAAGAATGGTAGAACATTAATTTAGACAATCCAGCAAGTCTAACTCTAGGATTAACTATGCCTAGCTTAATCATAGATAATTCATAAATGCAAAACCATCTCATAATTAGTATTCATCAACATCTAAAATCAATAATTAAATAAAATTTTCAATAGCATTCAAACTGTGTGATTAAACAAAACCAAAAAGTAGTCTCATAAACAATATTCAATCCATCACCTAGGTAGTTCAAAATATTTAGCCACTCATATTCAATAATAATACAAGATCAAATTTAAACACATTCATTGTTTCGTAATAAAAATGACACAAATATTAAAAACGAAATACAAATGTAAAAAGTACGCAAACCGAAGTTCTCTCGTATTCTTGCCTTGCTTTCTGTCGTATCCAAAACTCTGTGCTCGATTCTCCTTGAAAAAATGCCCTCCTATTCTTTCAATCAATTCCCCCTTTTAATGTCCAAATCCACTCCCAATATATTCTCCTATTTGTGTAATAAAATAATTAAATGATCCCACAAAACCTCTGGCATCGCAACAAGAAATGTCTTCCTTTTTATTTACCACCACAAGTCCACATGCCTTTTCCTTTTTATTTCCTTGCCAGTTCAAAACAAAATGAGTGAATGCCATGTGATAGAGATTATATATTGTGAGATAACTTTATGGGATTTTTAAATTCTATCTTCTCTAACTAACGTGGCCAACACTTTGTTTCATAAAAAATCATATTGTCACTTTAAAGTATAGTTGCATTCATTTAATGATTTTGATTTTTTATTTTTTTATTTTTTTACTTAGAAATTTACTTGTTTAATTCAAAAGAAAATAATATAATCTGTTAAAGTTATTTTAAGTTCGACTCGCAAAATCTCAGGTTAATTCAAATATGTCATTCTTACTCGTAGCCCCTTAAAATCATCAAAATATAAATATGAACTGGTTGCGAGTAGAATTCAATAAAAACAACCCCAAAGCCACTCTAAAGTATAAGAAATATTTTTATAAGTTATGTATAATTTATACCACATCAAAGGGCTATATGATGATATTGTGTTAGAGGAAGGAGAGATTTCATCATCATCAGAAGCTACACATGCTAAACAATCGAAAATGCCTATAAGAGATGTGGATCCTAGCGTTGATCTACAAGAAGAATGAAGTTACCGAAAAATCAAAGTTCAGCATTGGCTCTCAACTACCGATATCTGCCAAGTGCTAAATTACTATTGATCGATACTTAAATTGATGAGCTGCTGATTGACTGTTACACTAGACAGGATTATCTGTACTAAAGGATAGTGGCAGCTGTAATGCTCTACCTTTTAAAGATAATATTGTACAGAAGCTGCTGATCTTGATATGTTGATTACCTGTCTACGATGTACATATATTATCCGAAATCAGGAATAGATGTAATTTAATTTATTCTAAATGTTTAGGTTTCTTAGTATAAATACCTTTCACTTGCATAGTTTTGAGGTTAGCTTGTTAGCCCACTTGTAATATGATGATATTTACTCATTGTAATCAGAAAATTTAATCAAGTGAATACATTGAAAGAATCTCTTGTGTCATTACTTTTACTTAAAATATTTGTGTTTGTTAGTAAGACTGTTGATTTAGATTTCGTATTTATCATCTGCTGTTCATTAGAAAAGTCTTGTTAATTCACTATTCCGATCCAACACCTAGTGACTTGACAAGAAAGCCAACATTAATGGAAGGAATTAATCAAGCTCCCCCGCCATCAAACATGAAACATATTTTGAGATATATAAATCCCGACACAAGATATGGCAATTCTAAACATGTTAAAAGTTGGATTTATGATGGTGAAAAGAAGATGTGCATCATCAAGAATTTTAACTTATGTTCATTCGATCGGACTTGTGTGTGGTCTTGTTATCATGTATCATTTCATTCATTCTACGTTTGAGCAATTGTTCCAATCATGTTTTTGTTTATTGAGAAATGCTTGATATTAAAGTAAATAGGCATAATCATATGTAAATTAACACATAAGCTTATCGTTTTCACATTCTTATCTTTGTGATTCTCATTCAATATACGTTCCAAAACAAACAAGATAGGGCTTGTATCTTGTAGAAACTTGGTCAGAAATATGTTGGAATTTTCAATGAAAAATTTTCAGCAATTTTACAATTTTCTAGTAATGTGAGGCCAAAAACTTATGGTTTTTCCCTTTTAAATTCAACCTTTATTTAGAGGTTTTAGCACGTATAACCAACCCTTAGACTATGTGTAATGAGATATAACTAAGAGGGAATGCGTGAGTGCAGCCCCCAAGGACGTGACGGGCCTTTTGGCGACTATGCTTACGGTCATGGAGCTCTTTCATTGAATTTGTCATCTAAGTAAATACGTTCAAATGATCATTTCCTCTTTCTTATTTTTAATTTAATATTTACTTTAGACTTAACTTGAATTTTTAATAAATAATTATGTTGGTAATTTTTTCTAAAATAACTAAATACGCCGTTGTTTACTTTTTAAAATTTTAATACAAATTTAAGAAAAACAGTTATTGGAAAAAAATTTTACTTTTTTTTGTCGTAAGCGGTTTTAACATATGTTTGGATTGATATTTTAAATAATAAGTATTTAAAATAATTTTATGTTTCCTTGTAATAAATAAGTGTTTAGAAATAATTTTATATTATAGTTATATGGGTGTCGGTTATTATATAAAGTGTAATTTTTGTGTAGCGTACACAAGTTATCTTTATTATTACGCAAAGTAAATTAACTCATGTTATACAAAATAATTATGTAAGTTATTTTATAAATACACAGTTATTATCACACAAGTTATACGCACAGCATATGGACGTGTTTATAAAAAATGTTGATTTTTTTTAAAAAGTATAGTAATATTATACTCATATTAAAAAAGATAAAATACTCAATGTTATTGTGTAATTTACAAAAAAGAAACTAATATTGTATAAAAATTATAGTGTTTAAAAAAGTGAGGGGAGTTTGAAAAAACTTAACAATTGTAGACTATTTACAGATATACCCATCCAAGCACATTCCTTGTGTGATTATTTGATCTTAAATCTGAATCGTTCGTCTCTCAAATTAGTGGTTGTTATTACTTCGTATAATTCGTAAAAATTTATCACTTTGTACCGTAAACTTCTCTAGTTATATATACACATTCATGTATATATAATAAGTAATGGCAATCTAACTAATAATTATGAAATTGGTCATACACACTAAACCATTATGCCATGTTCACCTACACCAAGGGTGTGTAAAGTTATCCATAACCAAAAGAAATCAAACTAAATTGCTTGTTCGGTTATTCGATTTAATTCCTAATTGTTAATTCAAATTGCTTATTTTGTTTTATGTTTGTTATTGGTTCCACAAATCTTGCAAATTCGAATAACCAAACTGTATTCAACCAAATAAACTGATTGACAGCCGAACCAAAGAATCAGTAAAGTTTTTTCGGTTATCGACTCATTCAACTCGGATAGGTTCGGATTTCGATCGGACTAAAGAAATTTCAATAATGAATAAACGGATATGTGAATCATTGAACACCGATACCACTTACATTACATGCCCCTATTGTAATCGACTCATGCTTGCCATCCTGAGCGACTTCACATGTTCTTATGTTAATTAGTAATGTCTTCTCTTGATCTTTATAACATTACAAGATGATTTATCTCCTTAAGCTTAACATACTGATAAAAACCAAGAAATGGATTATGCTATCATCATTTATATATCATAAGTGATGTAAATATGTAATCATATATTAATATTGTTTAAAGCTAAAAGTATGTTCGGAAAATCAGCTAAGCATTTGATTGAAATATTATAATGTCCGGGGTAATATTTTAAGGGTAAGATTATAGTAAAAGTGTATGTAATCTAAAAAGCCTAAGAATGATTGTGAGCTTAACACGTGTCATTCTATTGTTATAAAGAGGATGACATTTTGGTTATTGTGTCAAATACTTCAACTCATTGTGTTTTATATATTCATTGTGTTAAATATTAGTTCACTGTGTCATATATTTTTATTATTTGTTATATGTATTTGTTGATCTATGAAGATGATGAAGCTACCGAAAACTCATGGATTCAGCACTAGCTGTCAACTGCCGAATTCTACCAAGTGATGAACCGCTACCGATCAACATTGAAAGTGATGAAGTGCTTATTAATGATTATCAGCACTCAAATGGATGAGCTACTGATCAACTGAACATTAGACAAGACTATCTATACCAAATTATATTGGGGCTACTGTGTTCTGCTTTTTGGAGACAACATAGTACTGAAGCTGCTAATTTCTAATGTGCTGATTCTCTGTCTGTGTATCTTTTTGTGAACCAAGAATAGATGTAAAGTGATTTATTCTATGTGTTTACCTTTTATAGTATAAATACCTCTTGTCTGTATAGTTTTGAGGTTAGCTAGTTAACCCATTTGTTTATCTATTAATTGTAACAATTTATACTTGGAAAAGATTAATCAAGTGTATACTTTGAAAGAACTTGTTGTGCCCTTATTATTACTCGTATATATGTTTGTTAAATATTGGATCGGGTTGTTTTAGACAAACAAGAACTTCTTCTAAGATCAGAATATAGAATTTAAGTTAGTTACTTACTATCACAACACAAATACTTTAAGAAAAGATAAATAGACAATAAGTTCTTTCAATGTATTCACTTAATTAATCTGTTTTGTATAAAGATTACAATTCGTTAGATATAATTAAATGGCTTAGAAAGATTGCCTCTCCTATACAAGCGTGAGAACTTTTATACTAAATATTAAAATATATTATTTTATGCTCAGATGTTACAAAAGAGCAGGTAATTTGTTACCGGAGTTGGCAGCTTCAGTACTGTGTTGTCTCCAAAATGTGAAACATAACAGTCGTCGACACAGACACACTTATTCCTAGCAGCAGTCAATCAACAGATCATGGAGTTAGCTACTGATCGGCAATTGATCTGCATGTGCTGATAAGCAGTCTTTCAGCACATGGTAGTTCAACAGTTGGTTGGCATATGCTGATCAACAGTCATTCATCATATGCACTTCTGCAGTTAATTCAACACTTGGCCTGATTCGGCTGTTGAAGTCCAATGCTAAAATTTAGATTTTTCGGTAGTTTCATCCTTCATGATACAACATTAAGTAAGACAGTTGACTTAGATTTCGTATTTTTCATCTCCCGATCAAACAGGAAGTCTTGTTAAGTCTTTAACTCGATCCAACAGTATTCATTATTGTGTTTTACATTTGAGATTATTTTATATTTTTTTATTGTTTCTTGAAATATATAAACTTGTTATCTAAATTGTGTTCTACAATTAAAAGTACACAATGATACATTTTCACCAATGTAATTTTCAAAACATATAATGTTAAAGATAACACAATGTATTATTTTTGTTATTATTTTCTATGGATTATATATACTTATTGTTATCTATCATTGTGTTTTACACATAGAAGTATACAAAGATGTTATTTCATCAATGTATTATTCAAAACTATAGTATTCAAGATAACATAATGACTATCAAAATACACAATGAGACACTGTGTTATTTTGTCATTGCTTTTAATCTATTAAGTTAATTATTTATTAATTTATTATACATATTAGAGATACATAATAATGTTATTTCACCATTATATGTTTTTAAAATTCATCATTTGACAAAAACACAATAGTATTTAAAAAGACACAATAACTAATAAAAAGTCACAATAAACTGCGTAAAGACACAATGACTAGTAACAAGTTAAAAAAAAGTAAAAAAACGTTTTTATATAAAAATACTATACTTGTTTAAAGATAAAAATACTCGTTTTATGATGTTATTTTTATAAAAAAATAATAACATATAAAAAAGTAATGATCGTTTAAAAAAATAACAGAACTTAAAAAAAATCAACAAAAGTGCTTAAAATACCCCTCTTACAAACGTCTTTCCTATAATTTGATCTCAACCATCAATGGTTGAGATTGTTTCTTACACTTTTTAGTTTTAGGAGTCTTTTCGTTTGAGCCTTACCTTATTTTAAATGTAAAATACCAATCACATCATTTTAAACTGTCCAGCAGCCCTTAATAAAAAAAAGATGCTATTATTTAAATTAAAAGTATTTATGATTCAAGTATTTTTGTGTTATTTTAACTTGGTAGAAGCTCGTTATTTTCGACCTAAATTTTGTCAGAAAAACGAAAATTATTTAAAAGGTTACGAATAGTAATTTTAAAATTACTATATTAATACATCTATATATAGGAATTGTCTCACATCTAATAACTAATAGTGTTTTATCAGCATTCCTTATGTTTTGATCTAAATTTTACTTAACGTCAAGTTTCTATAACACGTGGCATAATCCATCAATTAAAATAAATAAATAACCAAGTGGTTTTTGATGTCTTAAGTGCAGAGGTGTAAAAAAAATCGGTCCTTGAACCGGAACTGAGAAACTGATAGAAACTAAAACAAGGTTTTGATATTGATTTGGCAAGAGTCGGTTAAGGTTGAACCCAGACTACCAATCGCCTAATCAACTTGTAGCATGCGTCGTCCAAATCAATTTCAAAATGGTTAAACCTAGGGGTGTCAATGAGCAAAGCCGGCTCGCAAGCTACTCGAGATCGGCTCGAAAAAACTCGAATCGAGCCGAGCTTAAACGAGCCCAAGCTCAAGCTCAAATCATGGCTCGTTTACTAAACGAGCTCGGGCCCAAGCTTAAGACATTGAGCTCGAGTCGGCTACCAAGCCTAAACGAGTTTTTTATTTTATATAATTATTTATTTACATATTAATTATATATATATACACACACATAAATCATATTATTATATATATTGTTATGATAAAAAATAATTAAATAATATATATTGTGTTATATATAAAAAGTTTGATTATAAAAAATATAAAAGTAACTATAAAAAATAAAATAACAATTTAACAATAAACGAGTTGCACACAAGCCGAGCTCGAGCTTGATAATTTTTATATGAACCGGGCTCAAGCTTTAGAAATAAAATTATAAACGAGTCGAGCTCGAGCTCGAGATTTCTAAAACTAAAACGAGCCAAGCCCGAACCTAAGAGAGCGCGGGCTCAGCTCAACTCGTTTACACGCTAACAAAAATCAAATTTCCCAAACAAATATCAAATGTCCTTTCGTTTACCCAATCAGACTTTATTCTATTTGTAGTATTCTTTAGAGGTGCACACAAAAACCGGGTCCCCAACCCGACCCGAAACCGAACCGGTTTGGAACCAGTATTAGCCCAAATCGGTTCAAACCCGAAAAAACCCGCTGATTTGGGACCGGTATGGAATTTGTGACTGGAACCGGTTTGATCCAACCCGGTTCAAGAACCAGTCCAAAAAAACCGGGTTGGAACCAGTTTTAACCGTTAGAGATTTTTTTTTCAAACGGTCATATAGCCGTTGGAGGGTGTTTTTGACCTTTTTTTTCAAGTTTTCTTTGACCATTTTGCCCTTATATGATAGTATATATAGGTAGTGGTGTAATGGTTTAGTCACAACACTCAAAAGCTTAAAAACGTGCTTAAAATGCAAAAAACACTCCCTCATTTTCTACTTTCTAGTTTCTACTCTCTAGAATTTTATAATATGGCTTCTGAAACATCCGTTCCAACTGGTGGATCCTCAAGTGCCGTTACTGTTGTAAGAATTCTACCAAAATCGAGAAACCAAGAGATTTGGTGCAACTACGACTTATGTGAAATGTCGAATGGTCAAAATAAAGCTCGATGCAGGGCTTGTGGTTCGTTTTTCAAGTCGGATCCAAACTCGACTTTGAGAAACCATATGACCAAATGATGCAAGTCTTTGAAAAGTACACCGAGTCAAGGCCAAACATCAATCGGAAACGATGGTGGTATATGAAACTTCAGCGTAGATATGGTTCGAGATAGAATGACAAAGTTTGTAATTCAAGAAGGATTACTGTTCGACCACTTCGACAACCCTTGGTTAACAAGATTGATTCAAGAAACTCTTCAACCGCGCTACACTCACGTAAGTAGCACCACTCAAGTCGCACCACTATTTCAAATTTTAGACTTCGTATCAAAACATATAAATTAGAAAATAAAATTTTCTCGATGTCATTTGATAACGTCTCTGTGAATCCAAGGATCTCAATTCAAGAATTATCAGTATTAAAATAAATCAATTTAATGATCGCGGAATTATCACTAATTGACGTTTAATTGTTTTAATGAATAATGATGAACACAACCACAGAAACACAATAAATGCGAAATCAATAATTATTCAAACGTATTTCATTAACTATAAAGTAATGATTACAAAAGAATAATAACGAATAACTATGAACAACGAATTCAGTGAATCGAATAATGTTGATGTTGATGTGACGGCGGTTAGGGTTGCACAATGATGTAACTCTTCACAGCCGTAATATTGATTGATTGTGTTCTCCAAGATATGAAACCTAGGACTCATATTTATACACGGTTTGAGTCGGTTAAGGAAACACCGGATCTCTCGGGATTTGTTATTGATTGTGTTGACTTGTTTGACTTCTTGGTATTAGCAATCGCACAAGTATAATGTTCTTCCGCAAGAGTCTTGTCGTCCGCAGAACTTTTGTTCTTCCGTAGATGAATTGGTCTTCCTTAGAAGAGTTGTTCTTCCGTAGGAAATCCTTCTTCCGTAGGAGTCTTCACTTCATGGTACTTGATCATCCCAGGAACATTCACTTGGTCATTTGGTCTTGTAAGAAACATATCTACGGATTAACAATAGTGTTCATCCGTAGATGTTTCTTACACTTGGTCAATTTCAGGAATCCGTCCAAGTATATTGTTTTTCCCCGTCAAGTCACAAATCAACACACATATATATGGGGTTAACCTATAGATTCAATGCACATATATATATATTGACTGTTACAAATATTAATTACAAGACTTGATTCAAGTACTAAGCCTATACAAAATTGATCTAGCCCTATACAATCTAGATCTAACAATACTCCCCCTTAGGCTTAGCTCCTTGTAATCAGTCCTTCAAAACAGCAAGCTCCTTGACTCTTGATATGATTTTGTTGTAGAAGTAAGATACAGCTACCTTTTGATCATCATACTTGTATTTGATCTCCATTTTGCTGATCTTCTTCAGAGTCTCGAAGCCAAGTCCCAGAACATCCTCCTCTGTAGTGAGAGTCACCAAGACTCTGTCATTCTTCACTACTTCAAGTTCATCTTGTTCGGAGAGGCGAAGTTCTGTGACTTCATCATACTCTGTTCCCTTCAGCAAGCCTACATTGTGTCTGCGTCGTTTGTAGGCCTTTGCATGAAGTTTGTCAATCACTTGTATCATGTGAACATGCAGGGACAGATCATTTTGAGCTGCTTCATCACTCAGCTTCGGAAAGAATTTGTCATGAAGGTAGGAAGTGTAGCTCGGATGAAGCAACTTGATTTCCGCAGGATCAAAGATCCTGATCTTTTCAGCTCGTTTGTTCTCTCTATTCCTCAGCAGCACCAGTTCTTTTGTCCTCTCTACATATCCCCATTCAGTAATAGGGAGTGTGTATTGAGTCCCTTCAATGTGCTTGATGGCTGCTGAGGTTCTGTTGTTATAGCCAACCCTCTTTAGAAATTCATCATCTACTGATTCAGAGGCATTGGACTTGTATCTTTTCAGCCCGTGAATTCTTCTTCTGTGCCCATCATCATCTCTCTTAGCTTCTATCAGCACATCATCTTTGAACTTTGTTTTCAGTTGACCCACTCTGCTTGAGAAGTCCCTGCCCCTTGGATGTATTGGATAATTTGTCATGTTAAGGCTTTGCAGGTCCTTTAGATCATTCTCAGGAAGGCAGAGAACTGAAAACACATCATGGAAGTATTCAACTCTTCCCGATGTCCTTTTGATCACTGCACAATCCCACTCTTGGTCATATTTCCATGCCATGATCTTGTTTTCTTCAGCTGAGTTGGGAGTTGTGAGATGATCAATCAACTGAATCAGAGTGGACTTCTGATCAGTGATTTCTCTAACAGTGGTACCAAGGGGCCATACTTTGCCTGGGATGACTTCCCTTGGTTCCCTGATGAGCTTATCCTTTGCTTTCTGCTGATCCTTGGGTTCCACAGTTATTAGATCAGCTGACAGTTTGCTTTGTTTGTCATCAGTTGGATGAGGAGCTGTGGTTCTGAATTTGACACCGGTTTCCAATTCCACCTTCATTACATGCTCCATCATCCTCCGTAATTCTCCAGTAGTTCTGCCTTTAAGCTCATGCGGTTTGTAGTTATGGCCCTGTAACCAGCAAGTCATGTTGTACTTGGTCAGTTTGGCTGTGTCACAGTGGCCTAGATCCTTTTTAATTTTCTCCAATGACTGAAAGATTGTAAAGGCTTCATAATCACAGTTTGGGATTATGAACCTTGCAAACTCAAACTCTTTCAGTGCATTCTTCATCTCAGATGTATTTATCCTCTCAACCATGTCATATGGAAAACCATGGTTGATGAGGGTCATCAACATGCTAGAATCAGGCCTCTCTTCCATGATGTCTGCTGTTGTTAGAAGATCATCGGCCTTTCCTCCCTTTTCACCAGTGGGGGACTCCATCCTTGTCAGCTCCTCCCATTCTTTCTCACTTTCATCATCATCCCTGGATGATACCTTCACAGTAGACACATCTACTGAAGGTGTAGGTGCAGGGGATGGAAGTTTTTGTCTTTTTGGGGAGGTTTCATCTACAGATTTCCTTTTGATTGCTCCCAAGTATTTTCTTTTCCGGGTGTACAGAATCAGTTGCTTAGAAGCTTCAGCTGACTGTTTTGATTGATCAACACTTGGGGCCTCTTTTGTTTTTAGAGCTGAGATTTTTCTTTTCAGCTTCTCTATCTCTTCATCTTTCTGTTTGATTTGCTCAGCTTTATCATTTTACTCAATTTTTAAAGATGCCTCCAACTCTTGTTCTCTTTGCAATAATGCATCAATAACTTCATTGTTGCTTAGTGCATCTTCTCTCAGCCTTTTTAGCCTTGCATCTTTCTTCATTAGCTCTTCATCTTTTTCTTGAATTATACCTTTCAGCTCTTGAATTCTTTGTTTTCGCTTATTTGATTTGAGTACTAACTTGTTGTACTCAGCAACCAAAAAGCTTTTGCTGACAGGAATGTCACTGTCACTCAAGTCATCTTCATGGTATGCAATGACATCCTGAGAAAATCCTTGTACTTCCCCGTGCTCATCAGCAGTTTGTTCATCTTTCAATGAAGATATGGGCTCAGTATGTGCTGATGACACTTGTTCTTTTGTGTGTGTGTGGGTGAGAAGGGAACAGTGCTAGCTTGAGATAATATCTCAGTGTCTCCTGAGTGTACAGAGTGTACAGACTCAGTTATCTCAAAAGGTTCAGTGCCAGCACTTTCCGGTGATGGAGGTTTTGGTGATTCTGGTGGTGGTTGTACAGGGGATTGAATTTGTAGTGGAGAGAAAGGTTGAGTGTGATGTGATGATGAATGAGAAGGTGATGGTGATTGTTGTTGGACTAGAGATATTGGCTGAGTGTTTTTGGTGGAAGAGGAGGATATCAGCAGAGGTGATTGATGGTGATGAATTGGGGATATCGGTTGGGTGTTGATGCTTGCTGGTGATTGTGATTGTTGAGGGGGTGTTTGGCTAGGTGATTGATGTTGGAGTGGTGGAGTTTGGATTGGTGAATGGTGTTGGTGTGGTGGTGTTTGGAGTGGTGAGTGAGATGCTTATGCAGAATCAGCAGATGACTCTGCTTCATCTGCCCAAACCAACTCTTGTGGCAGGTCTGCTTGGGCATCCACTACATGGGCGAACATTGGCATGTCCTCACCCTGGTACTTCCCACTGAGTTTGTTCAGCACTGATTTGCCCAAGTGTGCTTGCACAAACACTTCGCCAACTCTATCCAACCTTGGAAGTTCTGAGTTGATCACAAGCTGTATAAATCTTGGGAACATGTACATCTTATCATTCCTCTGAAGTTTCACTTGTCACTTAAACAATTGAAGATATACTTGGAGTTGTTATAGATTCTACCCTCGAAGATCCCAATGATTCCAGATGATATGTGTCGAGAAAATCTATCGAGCCCCGACTTCCTGTTTGACATGCACTTTAGGTAGGTATGGCATAAGAATCGGTACGGTTTGCACAGCCTACCCTTTTTGATCTCCCCTTTCTCGTAATCTCCATCGTACCCCATCAGGTTGAATACCTTCTCAATGTATTCATTCTTGAATACATCGGGGTGCCCTATCTCTCTATCACCCAATTCCAGACATCTTCGTATGGTGCTTTTAGTGATTCGAAGACACTCATTCAAAATCTCAGCAGCAATCACTTCCTCATCACCTTGTTGTTCAACTCGTGCTGAGTTCCAGAAGTCGATTATGTGCGCTTGATGGATCACAGGCTCTACCGTTAAGGCGTAGAAGAGCCTGGACCACCGAAGATATCTTATGATATCTCGACATCCTTCAGCCGCAGGATCATCAGCATTTAAGAACGCGCACACGTTGTGTTCTTTTGCGAATCTGTTTGCCATCTGTAAAGAAAATCGAGTTAGCATACATGCAGTTGAATCGTTTTAATGGCAATAACCGATTAACCAGTTCCGTACTGATGTTTAGAACATGATTTACCTTCGCAGTAACAGTAATCGATTACTGGATAATGTTGATTAAGTTTTCTTGGAACGGATTTTTTTGAAAGTTTGAAAGAGAGGGAAAGTGGGCGATTTTCTAGGTTAAAAGTGAAAAAGTGCTCTGTAAAAATGAATTCTAAGAGTCAGAAACCTTATTTAGGCGAACACATTAATTTCTTTTATTAATTATGTTGGGCCCACTCCCATTTATTCCTTTCCGCATACCAAGTTTATTTAGAATGCATTACTTCTTCTGCAGAACATCTGCGGAACCTTAACATCTGCGGATGTCTTAACATCTGCGGATGTATAAGTTTAAACAATGCATTTGTTTTGCTGCTGAATCAGAAATCACATAATACTTCTACGGATGAGAGGTACTACTGAGACTTCTGCGGATGCAGAAATTTCACTGTTACTTCTACGGATGAGAAGTATTACTGAAACTTCTTCGAAACTTAAAGGTTTTAAAAACTTTAAATGTATGATGTATACTGAGTAGACTCAAATGTTGATGTTGGACATTGTTGACTTTATTTTCATGGTAATTAAGTACAAGAAAGCAAGTGTCCTGTATCCTGCATTCAAGTTAGTGCTCAAGTTCCAATTCCTTCAAAGTAAATTAAATCAATTATCAGCTTTTTATTGTTTTTCATGCATGAACTACTCCCCCTAAATTTGTGATTAATGTTAGACTGTTGCATTTATCATAAATTTAAGTTGTAAACAGGCATGACAGGCATATGACAGTCTAAGTGAGAGAAAATCAGTTAAGAGGACAATTTAAACATCTGGCTTAAACAATTACATTCATGCATATATATATATAGAGGGATCATACTATGACTTGGCTTCTGCTGATGTTGATTAGTTGATTCACTACACACTTGATTGTAAGTATATAGATCCACTGAAATTCAAACATGAGTAATGTATCAACTAGGCATGCTATTTATCATGTTGTGAAGTTTGTTAATCAGTAACAATCATGAGTCCCACATTCAATTTTCATTAGAGTATGTCTTCTGTAGGTGAGGCAAATCACTACTTTTCACACTTAAGGACTATGTACATTAAGTTATAAGTTCTATCTTGAGACATATTACAATCTCATGAATGCTTTGATGTTGAAGCTCTTTGAAGTGATGTACAATTAGCACAAGTGATTCTTGTTAGAGCTGAGATATGATCTGCATAGTCACCAGGTCTTTACTTTCGTAAAACAGAGGTGAACTTAACCCAGGTCTTTGTTTACACAAAACAGAGGGAGAATGAAGAGCATACTCTTGGATCATATCCCCAGGTCTTTGTTTACACAAAACAGAGGGAATATGACATTGCAAAGATAGAAGATTATAAAGTATTTTACATAGTGTGCTTGTGTAAGTGATTTGATCACATCAGGAGAGAACATACCTTCCTGATTCTCAAATGGAATCCTCACAGACAGTTACCTGAATCTTTTAGTTTGGCATGCTCTTAGCTTTGTTTCCACTCAAGATGAACCTACTCACATATCAGTATGATATAAGTCAGATTGAGTTTTTGTTTAATAACCAAGTATAGTCTACTATCATTTCCCATATATAATGCATGTACAGATGTTCTATCAGACACTTAATTTATCCTTAACTATTACTCTGCACAAAGTCAGTCATATGCTTTTGTTGATTTATTCTAAGTTAATCATCCCCAAAGATTCTATCAGAAAATTAAATCTAACAGAATCAAATGCTTTAGTGAACAAATCAGCAAGCTGATTTGTTATGTCCACTTTGACTAACTTAATTAGACCCTTTTCAGAGCAGTCTCTCAGAACATGGTATCTGATTTCAATGTGTTTTGTTTTACTATGTTGAACTGGGTTAGTAGTTATAAACATAACAGTTGAATTATTAATATGAATTGGTGTATGAAGGAAATTGTAACCATAATCAAGTAATTGGTTCTGCAACCAAAGTACTTGAGAGCAACCTGCTGAAGCAGCTATGTACTCTGCTTTAGTTGTGGATACAGATACATTTGTTTGCTTCTTGATGTCATCAACATATATTTGAACCACCAAAAGATCTTGATGTTCATGTTTGAGGAAGAGTGTCTGATCAATGGTGCCTCTCTTGTAGCCATTCTTTAGCAGGAAGGATGACAGTGTGTCATACCAGTTTCTGGGTGCTTGATGAAGACCATACAAAGCTTTGTCAAGCTTGTATACTCCATGTGGATAATCAGGGTCTTCAAATCCAGGGGGTTGAGCCACATAGACTTCTTCATTAATTTTCCCATAAAGGAAAGCACACTTCACATCCATTTGATAGACTGTGAACTTCTTGAAGGAGGCATAAGCTACGAAAACCCTTATAGCTTCAATCCTGGCAACTGGTGCAAAGACTTTATCATAGTCTATCCCCTCTTCCTGAGTATATCCTTGAGCAATAAGCCTAGCCTTGTTTCTTACGATGATACCTCTGTCATCCAGCTTGTTTTTGAATAGCCACCTTGTTCCAATTGGATGTTGACCTTTAGGTAAGTCTACAAGAGTCCACACTTTCTGTTTTCTAAATTGTTGGAGTTCTTCTTGCATAGCCTCAATCCAACTGTTGTCCTTTAGAGCAGCTGTAATGTTTGCAGGAACTGTTTGGGACAAAAAGCAGGTAAACAAACAAATGTTTGCCACGCCTCCTTTGCTCCTTGTAGTTCGTGCATTCAGGTCTCCAATGATATTGTCTGTTGGATGAGACTTGTGAATTCTGCTTGTTGAGACAGCATCAACTGGAACTGTGGAGTCTAAGTTTGAGAAACCCATTGAAGCAGATGGAGTCAGCTGAGAAGTTGAGTCGATGAAGTAATCAAAAGGCTCATGGTCATTTGGACCAGCTTGTGTGTTAATTGCTGCTGGGTTGTCTTCTTCCGCAGGAAGTTCTACGGAAGCAGCATTTTGTTCTTCCGCAGGAGTAACTGCAACATCAACGGAGGCATTTTGTACTTCCGTAGGAGTTACAGCACCATCCACGGATGAACAATGTTGGTCAGCTGGCAAGTTTTATTGATTCATCACATCCTCTCCATCCCTAGGATCAGTGGTTGAAGCAGTATTTACATCTACGGATGATGGAGCATCTGCGGATGTATTTACATGAGCTGGGGATGAAGAATTTGCTTCTCCGGATGTATATTCATGCAGCTGACATGATTCTTGCTGTGGTCCAGGTGAAGCTTGTGCCCTTGGTGGATCTGCTGTTAGAGGCACTTCATTCAAACTTGGAGGCACAAATGGATAGCATGTATCCGCAGCACCTGCATTGATCAGATAACCAGTGTTAAATGATTCAGTTAATGCATCGATATCAAATAACCAAGATGATCCTTTTACATTGGTAGTAAACATGGATTCATCAAAAGAAACATTGGGAGTCTCTTCAACTATGTAATGTTCTGGAATATAGACCCTATATTATTTAGAAGTGGATGAATATCTAACAAAGAAACCATCATAGGCCTTTCCAGAAAATTTTCCCAATTGTTCTTTAGTATTCAAAACAGACACATGACACCCAAAAGCTCTAAGATATCCTATAAAAGGTTTTCTTTTAAATAAGAGTTCATAAGGTGTTTTATTATGTTCTTTGACAATTAATGTTCTATTTTGAACATTGCAAGCTGTATTCACAGCTTCTGCCCAGAAGGTAATGGGCAACTGAGAATCAGCTAGCATTGTTCTGGCTGCTTCTATAAGTGTTCTATTTCTTCTTTCAGCCACTCCATTTTGTTGTGGAGTTCTTGGGGCACTGAATTGTCTTGCTATCCCTTTATTTCTGCAAAAAGAATCCAGATCAGCATTAACAAATTCAGTTCCATTATCACTCCTAAAAATTTTAACTTTTAAATCAAGTTGATTCTTAATCTTGATCACAAAGTCCATTAATGTTTCAGATGTTTCACTCTTATGTTTTAAGAAAAAGACCCACGTGAATCTAGTGAAATCATCTACTATCACCAAATAATATTGCCTTTTTCCAATGCTCAGCACATTGGTTGGACCAAAGAGGTCCATGTGAAGCAATTTGAGTGGTGTAGTGTTAGTGTTGATTGTTTTGGATTTATGAGACACTCTGTGTTGTTTTCCTTTATAATATGAAGAACAATGATTAGAACAATGAAATTCTTTCTTTGGTAATCCAATGACTAAGTCATTTTTCACCAATTTATTCATGTTCTTCATGTTAGAATGGACAAGCCTTCTATGCCACAGTTGAGATTCATCTTTTGAAGATTTAGACAGCAGGCATGTCTCATGATTTGTGAGTGTTGTGTTGTTCATATCCAAGATATATGTGTTGCATTTTCTTGATGCTTTAAGAAGGATCCAGTCTGCTGGAACTGTAAAACCTGGCTTAAGAATGTAACAGTTAGTGTTATCAAATAGTGTTAAGTAATTTTGATCACAAATTTGGGAAACACTAAGTAAATTATACTGCAAATTTTCACAGTAATTTACTTTTTCAAATGTTAAAACACCATTAGTTACCATTCCCTCACCAACAATTTTACCTCCCTTCTTATCCCCACCAAATGCCACATAAGAGGCATGTTTATGTTTGAAGTCATGGAGAAGTGCACAGTTGCCTGTCATATGTCTGGAACAACCACTGTCAACATACCACTTGTTGTCAGCTCTCCATGATTGTTCCTGCACACAAAAAAGAAATTAGTTAGAATTGACAACCCAAGGCTTAATTGTCTTGGGTTTGCCAGATGTGTCAACAATAGTTACTCCTTCATGAATTAATCTTGAAGTTTCAGTATTAGTTGTTTCTTTTTGATTTGATGGTGGTGAGGATGATTCTATTGAAGATGATTCAGGTTTCTGGATGTCTTCATGCTTATCTGAGTCTTTCTTCAACGTAGCTTGTTTTGGTTGGTATTTTAACTTTAAAGAGGATCCTGTAGTTTTGAAAGTTTCTTCATCTTTCAGCTTTGATTGAGACACAGGAGTTCCTTTTGCAAAGTTGTCAAAGAAACCATCAACTGCTTCAGTATGTTTATCAGAGAAATCCACCTTTTTGTGAGGTGTCTTAGCCTGTGTTGGTGTTTTCTTCTTCAAAGTCTTGTCCGCAACAGATGATCTTTTCTTTGACTTTTGTTGTTCTTTCTGAATCTTTGTCTCTTTGTCACTTACTGAGGATTGAGAATCTGATTCGGATGATGCAACTTGTGACTTCTTTTTGCTCTTTTTCTTGTTCTTCTTATTAAAATAACATTCCTGAGTGGAATGGTTATTTTTGTCACATATGACACAGTGTTTGTTGAAGAAACAATCATCAGTCATGTGATTGTTCATATTGCAAATGGAACAATAGCTGCTGAAATAGCATTCATCAGTGTTGTGATTCTTCATATCACACCATTTGCAATATTTTTCCGAAGTTTCTTCAGATTCAGCCTTCTTTTTGTTGTTCTTTTTCTCACTTGCTGAAGCATCAGTTGATTTCTTCTTGTTTTTGTTGGGAGCATCAGCAGCTGTTTCTTGTTTGCTTTTGGCTGCCTTTTGTTGCTTAAGATTCACCTTTTTCTGTGCAAGGTGGTTGGCATCCGTTTTGACCTCGTCCGTAGATTCAGTTTCTTTCTTCCGTTGCTTTTCTACGGAGTTTGTAGATTTTGCCTTCCGCAGATGATCTACGGACTTGTCAATTTTTGCTTTCCGCACATGTTTTACGGATTCTTCAGATTTCTTTTTCCGCAGATGTTCTACGGATTCCTCAGTTTGTGCTTTCCGAGGATTCTTGTTTGTTGTTTGTTTCTTACCTTTATCTGAAGATGACAAAGGTACTTCAGCACTTGATTCGTAGCTGTCAATCTTGTGAAGGTTCAATTCTTGAAGTTCTTCATTTAGTTCAGCAATCCTCTTGCAGATAGTCTTCAGCATGTTTCGTTGCTTTGGAGGATACTGCAACTTTGATTCTTCAAGAACTCGCGGAAGACCAGTTTCAATTTGAACATTCTTACCAATGTTCAGTTGATCATTATCATGTTCATCAGAATCATCCAAGTCATCATATTTATCAAAATTTGATTCATTATGTTTAAGTGATTCTGATTCAGTAGATTCAGTTTCACTCATCTCAGCTTCATTGTTGTTTGTATGACTGGTTTTTATGTCAATTTTGGTGCTTTGCACAAAATGATTTGACAAATTGTTAGTCATTGTTTCAGGTAAAGGTGTGTAGTTATCATTAATAGGTGGTGCAACAACATTATAACCCAACCCGGACCTGTTCTTTGATTCAATATGAGAGTTTAGCAACTTCTCATATTACTGAGATGATAATTGAAACTTCTGAAGTTTCACTTCAGTGGATGCATGATCAGCCATGGATTTTGTTAAGGAAGTGGTCAGATGCTCAACTTGGGCTTTTAGGCTGTAGTTTTCAGAAACATATTTTTCTAAATCTTTTTGTAAAGAACTGATTTTGATTTGATATAATTTTTGTTCTCTTAAGTGTGATTCATTCAAAATCATAGTTTCCTTTACTTTATCAGCCAATTGTTGAGCATGGACTCTATATCGTTCAACTTCCTCAACACATGATGATGAACATAACCTATCTTTTACCTCTCTAGCCATAGGAGGAACTTTGTTTTCCATATGCGCCATTAATGCTTGATTCTCCTCTAACACTTCCTTCTCATACATACTCCAGTCACATGTTCCATCTTGAAGTATGATCAGCCCTGACTCCTTAGAATTGCTTAGTCCTGCTGATGTATTTATGGCTGGTGGGGATGTTAGCTGAGGTTGTCTAGGCAGAGATCTTTGAGAGGTTGATTGCTGATTCTGATATTGTTGTTGCTGCTGATTTTGTTGCTGTTGCTGCTGATACTGCGGAGATGATTGTTGGTTGCATTCTCTAAAGAAGTGACCATAGAGATTGCACTTGAAGCATCTGACTTTTGACTTATCAACACCAATCTTTGATGTTTTGCTTGCTGCTGCCAGATTTTTATTTCTCCGCAGATATTGCATAGCTCTGTAAGCATTCATTGCCATCTGCCATTGTAGATCCATCTCTTCTACTACATCAGGAGGGAGTTCCTCCAAGTCTTGCTGACAGATGTTTGCTGATGTAAGTGAACTTCCAAGATATGCTTGAAAGCTAGAACTAAAAGCTGCAAAGGCTATTTTTTGTTCTTCAGAATCCAATATCACAGTTATTGGTTCTGACTGTTTGTTATGTTGAGAAGAGTTTGCAGTTGCTGATGTCTCTCTTTTCTCTGCAGATCTTCCCTTTTCCTCTTGATTTTTACTTTGAGATGATTTCTTAGTGGGTTTGGATGTATAAAAACTTACTTCCTCTTCATCATCACTCAAAGTACAAGAGTTATCACCTTCATTATTTGAGATAAATGCACTTCCAGCATTTTTGGTTTCCTTGAAGTGATAAGGTGAAACATGAGTTCTCACACTCTTGTTTCTTGATTGTTCATCCAGTTCAAGAGCTTCTACCTTAGCAACCAATGTATCTAGACCTGTTGTCTTGAGATCTATGGTGTTCTTAAACACGGAGACTGTTTGCTTCCAACTTTCAGGCAAAGTGTGGAGCATCTTCTTGTTTAGTTCCTCAGTGGTATACTTTAACTCCAAGATGTTCATCTCAGTAACAAGTTGCATAAATCTATGGAGTTGCTAAGGAATTGATTCACCCTCAATATGATGAAAAGTTTCATATTGTGATCTAAGGGTGTCTTTCCTTATGCTTCGGATCTCATCACTCCCTTCACAGAGAGTGTGAAGTATCTTCCACAGGGAATTTGCTGTTTTGTAATTCTCGCACCTGATCAAGATTTCTTCTGGCAAAGCCATACTAAGCAAGATGTATGCTTTAATATCGACTTTAACCTTCTTGACATCATCAGGTGACAAGTCCTTAGTGCTGATCGACTGATTCTTGTCATTATAATCCGGGCCAAGAGTGGGTGGAATATAAAGACCTTGAGTGATGGACTCCCACAAGTCAGAATCTGTGTAGTTCACATGATTCCTGAACTTGATCTTCCAGGATTTAAAATCAGCTTTGGTTTCCAACTTTAGCGGTTGATAAGATCCTCCACCAAAAGTACTCATGTTTGATGCAAAAGTATGAATCAAAACTTAAATGTTAAAATTGACAAATCTATCGAAGACTCAGATCTAGTATTCAATTGATTTGAATATAGATCTAAATCAAACAAGCAATGAGAGAATGCTTGCTGAATGACAAGTCGTTGATTTAATTGTTTGAAAATCAATTAAACAATTTTAATACTGATAGATCAATTGATCTAAATCAATGAGCAACAATGCTCTGATACCACCTGTGAATCCAAGGATCTCAATTCAGGAATTATCATTATTAAAATAAATCAATTTAATGATCGCGGAATTATTACTAATTGACGTTTAATTGTTTTAATGAATAATGATGAACACAACCACAGAAACATAATAAATGCGAAAATCAATAATTATTCAAACGTATTTCATTAACTATAAAGTAATGATTACAAAAGAATAATAACGAATAACTATGAACAACGAATTCAGTGAATCGAATAATGTTGATGTTGATGTGACGGCGGTTAGGGTTGCACAATGTTGTAACTCTTCACAGCCGTAATATTGATTGACTGTGTTCTCCGAGATGTGAAACCTAGGACTCACATTTATACACGGTTTGAGTCGGTTAAGGAAACACCGGATCTCTCGGGATTTGTTATTGATTGTGTTGACTTGTTTGACTTCTTGGTATTAGCAATCGCACAAGTATAATGTTCTTTCGCAGGAGTCTTGTCGTCCGCAGAACTTTTGTTCTTCCGTAGATGAATTGGTCTTCCGTAGAAGAGTTGTTCTTCCGTAGGAAATCCTTCTTCCGTAGGAGTCTTCACTTCATGGTACTTGATCATCCGCAGGAACATTCACTTGGTCATTTGGTCTTGTAAGAAACATATCTACGGATTAACAATAATGTTCATCCGTAGATGTTTCTTACACTTGGTCAATTTCAGGAATCCGTCCAAGTATATTGTTTTTCCCTGTCAAGTCACAAATCAACACACATATATATGGGGTTAACCTATAGATTCAATGCACATATATATATATATATTGACTGTTACAAATATTAATTACAAGACTTGATTCAAGTACTAAGCCTATACAAAACTGATCTAGCCCTATACAATCTAGATCTAACAGTCTCGAACAACACATCCCCTGTTGATAAATTAAAAATAAAATATAAACCGGTTTGTAACGGCGTATTTTTTCATTCAAGATGTGTTGCACATATTATTAATTTAGTTGTGCAAGATGGTCTTGACGTTTCTGAAGTTGAAGATTTCAAATCGTCTTTCAAAAATATGTTACGTGACGTTTTTAAAACTAGCAAAAAAAGATATGTTAATTATAGAAAAATGTGTCCGATATGAATTCCATTTATTTAGGAACAAATTGGGATGTTCCGACTAGATGAAATTCAACTTGGAAAATGTTTAATAGTGCTCTGCGACAAAAAGAAACGCTTCATATTTTTCATGATGGTCTTGCGATGCGGGGTCGGGTTGTTCCGTTTCCGTTAGAGGGTTGGGAATATATTCAAGAAATAACTCAATTTTAGAGGTTTTAAAAGACGCAACTACAAAATTGTCGAGGGTTTATTATCCGACAAGTTGTCTAACACTTAATCAAGTGTATTTAATGACACATAAATTAAGTGAATTTGAAAAAAGAAATTAAATGTTTTCAACAATGGTGGCGCCGATGAAAGCAAAATTTAAAAAACATTTCACTGAACTTACCCTCGTTTTTACGTGTTCCGCCGCACTAGACCTATGCTTAAATGTTTCGGGGGTAGAAACTTTAATTGATGAGATAACTTATGATTTAGATTTACATGAACAAAATCCATTTTTTGCGGTTAATGCAAAACAATAATTTAATGATTATCTTAAAAAATTATTTAATGTTTATCTTGAAAAATATGGTATAACATCAAACATCCACCGGTCATCGACCGTGGAATCGAGTTCGTCGAGCTCAAGTAGAGACCCGATGCTTAATTTATATAATACTTTGAGAAATAAAAACAGTAAATGGCAAATGGGTAACACCCCAAGTAGCGAACTCAGGAGGTATGCCGGAACTGATTTTTTATCTACTATGACTCCCGAGGAATTTCTATCGTTTGATATTCTGACATAATGGAAAGGAAAGGAATCACAATTTCCAGTCCTAGCCGCTATGGCCCGTGATTTACTAACCGTCCAAGCTTCCACGGTAGTTTCGGAGTCTGTATTTTCTATTAATGACATGGTTTTATCGATAAGAAGAACAAGGCTAACTCCAATGGCGGTAGAGATGTGTATTTGTTTAAAAGACTACTTAGATGCGGCTGAACGAAGACAAGATAAATCAAACCTTGAAGAAGAAATACCAATTGAATAAGAAATACCAATTGAATAAGAAATACATGGATAAGAAGTACAAACCGGAAGATCGTCACCGCTCTCCGACGAAAAACTCGCTTATGATTTGTCTCAACGCATTGGCACACAAACCGACGAAGACGGTTAAATTAATAAACTTGTATTCGCAACATGTATCTTTTGTTTTGTTTAGTTTAATTTTAATATAATTTTTAATGTTTATTTTTCGCAACGATTTAAGTGTTTACTTTTAAGTTTATTTTTAATGTAATTTTTAAAAAAACACCACTCAATAAAAGTATATTTGTAGTTGTTTTAATTAATCTACTTTTCTATTGTTTTAATTAATCTATTTTACTAATTTTTAATTAAATTGCATAATTTAAATAGTATTAAAATTAAAAAAATAAAAAAAATCGGTTTTTCTAAACCGGTTCTAGAACCTGACCCGGTTTGGTTCGGACCCGGACCGGTTCCAGCCGGGTTGGTTTTTCCACTCTCAAAACCGGTTCCAATCCGAACCGATTCTTGGTCAAAAACCGGTCTCATTCGCGTTGACCTGGAACCGGTCCGGTTCGGACCCGAACCGACCGGTTCCAAGAAAAAAATCGGTTTGTGCACCTCTAGTATTCTTTTACATTTTTTGGCCCAATAACATCTCTAAAAACAGGCTACTTGCGTTTGGTTTAATTTCAATGGGCTGTTTACTTTTGGGCTAAACCGAAATGGGCCGGGCGGATAGTGTCTTGCTGAAAAAGCTAAAGATTCTTTTCTTTTCTTTGACGCAACGTCGTCTTCTTCTTCTTCCCCAATCTTCCATCATCTCTCGTTAGGGTTAACACACAAGTTCTTAATTCCCTTAGATTTAACGACTTCATTCTCTCCGATCCGTAATTCGAATCCAATATGGTAAGATTTATGCTTCAGTTTCTCTCAGTTTATGATCAAGAAATCGATCGATCCGATGTTAGTACTTAATGTGTAAACCTTCGTCTGCGTGTGTTTTCAGGAAGGAGGAGATAGTTTAGACTCGCAAATCGAGTCACTGTTGAATGTGGAGAAGCAGATGAGACTTAATGGCGATGTAGTCGGAACGAAGAAGGCCGTGATTGACATTCTTCAGCTTTGCTTCGAGGCTGGTGCCTGGAAGACGCTTAATGATCAAATTGTTGTATTGTCAAAGCGTCGCGGTCAGCTGAAGCAGGTAATATTTTTTTGCGATCATAATTGAGTATCTTTTTGTTTGAAGATGATCATCCAGGGTTGGAATTATACTTGCAATAGAAAAGTTAGAGTTTTCTGTAGAAAAATGGTGAGGTAATTACGTACTTGATGGATGATAGCGTGTTGATGCTGTTATTCGTAGATGTTGTTAAGGTGTTTCACTTAGACATGGGGAATTCTAACAAGAATCCATGTTAATTCAGTATGTTGTAACTTTTAAAATATTAAGTCTTTTTAGTGTTTCGGAAGAGAATTTGATTGTTAGTTCCATTTCTGCATAGTTCATCGATTGTGTTCCCAGATAGAGAGACGGTTGGCCCAATCGTATGATCATTTGCAGGAAAAAATCACAAAACTTGGTAGAAACACTATTACCTTATTTGACTTTTAATAAACAAGGGAGAAAGCAAAAGTACATATCAAGCGTGTAGGAAGTGTACTTCTTTGGGGATATTAGGAGATACACCCTATTTGACAATTATTGTTATCTCATTCTTCTTACTATAATTCAAGATGGATACAAGAATAGAGATACATACGTGAATGTTTGGTCTATCTTATATTGAAAAACAAGTATTTTCAATTCAACAATATATTAAATGTGAAGTCCAAGGGACTGTTTGCAAACTTTTGTTGAGCCAATAAGTGGCCTGACTGAATAAGAGCTAGCCTTTTAACCAATTAGCATGTTTCTAAAACGTACCCATTAAGAGGCTACATGAACCACCAAGAGATGTTTTTTAAGTGAAACAAACACACTGCACCTTTGACTGATTCAGAGGTAGCCTATTGATAGAATCATTAAGTGGCTACCAAACAACCGCCTAAATCTGAAGTTGAAGTAATCTTGTATGATTTTGACTAGTCAAGGCGATATGAATTAGTATCTTTTTTTGCTTGGGCAGGACTGAGGTTTAAGTGAAAGTGAACACAATCATATTTCAAATGGTATTTTTTGACATACTTTTTGTATGATCCATCAAATTTCTTTTTTGTATTGATATGGTTTAATTGTCTAGATTTGTACATATTCACGTATACACCCATGTATAAAGGCTTTTGAATATTTTTAATGTGTGATGCTGTTTTAAATATAGGCTGTCACTGCCATGGTTCAACAAGCAATGCAGTATATTGATCAGACACCAGATATCGAAACTAAGATCGAGCTAATTAAAACACTAAACAATGTATCAGCTGGGAAGGTGAGCTCAATAATATTAATTTTAAATAAGTTCTCATGATTGTCTTGTTTTAAACTTCGAAGCCGAATCTTTCTTTTGGTAGATTTATGTTGAGATCGAGAGAGCCCGATTAATCAAGAGGCTAGCTAAGATTAAGGAGGAACAAGGGCTGATAGCTGAGGCTGCTGATTTGATGCAAGAAATTGCGGTCAGTTTGTTTTGGAATGTTGTTAATGAAATATTTTCATTTACTCTTGTGAATCATGTAGTTAACTGTTGGGTTTTTGGATTCAAGTTTGAAATTCATGATCTTATTTCTCTTGACTTACTTTTAAAACAAAAAAATTGGTGTTTGGATAAACAAATTTCTCTTCAGATTATCAGAATAACTCTTTGGAAGCGGTCCCTCTACCTATCTGGATAGAGGAAAGACTTGCCACCACCTACCCCTCCCAGACCCTGCTCTTGAGCGGGATATACTGGGTTTGTTTGTTTGTTTGTTTATTATCAGAATAAGTAATTACTCTTAGATATTTGTTTTCATATCAGGTACAACAAAACTGATTATTTAAGGGTAAATTAGGATTATCTATTCAAAATTTTATAAACCTATGTGAAAGACATCTACTCCTATTTAAAATATCTCTTCTTTCTTTGCATCAGTATCTTTTTTGGTCATTTTATTTTTTAATTGCTTAAATAGTCAGATTGCCAAACACTAACATGTTTTTATCTGATTATTACAACTTCAAACAGCAGAAGCACGTCCAAACACGGTTTTTTTCTATGGCTGATTGTCTGATCATGGAATATTATTTTTTTACTTTCAACACATGCATTCAGTTGTTCTAAGCTCTATTTTGGTGTGGGTCACAGGTGGAAACTTTTGGTGCAATGGCAAAAACCGAAAAAATCGCATTCATTTTGGAACAAGTGGGAATTTTTCTCAAGGCTTTTTTTAATGTTGACTATTTTTTATTTGGAACAAAATTATGATTCATGATAGTTCATTGTATTCAGGTTCGGTTATGTTTAGACCGCCAGGATTATGTGCGTGCACAAATACTGTCTAGGAAAATCAGCCCTAGAGTTTTCGATGCGGACCTGTCAAAAGAAAAGAAGAAGCCAAAAGAAGGTGACAGTATTGTGGAAGAGGCCCCTGCTGATATACCGTCATTGCTGGAATTGAAACGAATTTATTATGAGTTGATGATACGGTATGCAGACCCTTTAATTGTTTCAGTGTCAGTTCTTTTTCTGAAAATGAAAATTAGGAGGTACATCTTTATTTAGGTCAGAAGACGGGTGTAATTAGGTACACAACTTGTGACTTGGCAGTATATTTTAAAATTTGGTTGGAAGATGTCCTAGCGTCTGATAATTATATTGCAGCCATGTTAAAGTACTATTTTTTAAATGATTATTTGAGCCGAAATATTTTGTTTCTCATCAAATTTTCAGCTTTTATTGTCCAAGCTCAAACCAAAAACCGTAATGTTAGTGTCTATATTTCTGTTTGATCGATGTTTAACATAGTTCCTTTTGGATCCATCTGTGCAGGTACTATTCACACAGCAATGACTACCTTGAAATTTGTCGATGTTATAAATCGATATATGAAATTCCTTCTGTCAAAGAAGACCCTGCAAAGTGGATACCGGTAGAAACCTTTTCCTATTTGTTTGGTTCATGAATGTATATGGACCAGCAATAAAAAATACTTTTTTCTATAAATTGAATATTTTGTTGATTTATTTAATAACATCCAGGTTTTGAGGAAAATTTGCTGGTATCTAGTATTATCACCACATGATCCTATGCAATCAAGCCTTTTGAACTCTACTTTGGAGGATAAAAATCTCTCAGAAATTCCTCATTTTAGGTACATGTGTTTTACACCACAGGATGTGCTTTTCTTGTACAGCTGGCAATTTGGACACATTTGTGAATGTGTCTCTTTGGGTTATGTTTGATCTTTAATGCGTCAAACCGTTGGTTATAATAGCAAGAAGTTAAGACGGGTGAAAAGTCGCCTAAAGTGTTATTTAATGCATAAAACCATTAGATTCATTTATTAACTAGTATAGTATTTTCGTAATAATATATATATATATGTGTGTGTGTGTGTGTAGAAATATGTGACACGCTAAGCATCTTTCAAAGACCTAAAAGAAATTGAACAGTGTTTCAGGCCAATGTTTCCAGTTGAACAAATTTACCTGTTTTGACACATTACCGAACTGCCTGGCCCAAACAGGCCCGTTTCACCACCTGAAAATTCTGATGTTTTTCTTTGTGACTTTAAGGTCTCTACTAAAACAAGTGATTACAATGGAAGTGATTCAGTGGACTGCATTGTGGAATACATTTAAAGATGAATTTGAAAGTGAAAAGAACATGCTTGGTGGTTCCTTAGGTGACAAAGCTGCGGAAGACTTTAGAGAGAGAATAATAGAACATGTAATTATGCTTCCATTTATATGTGGCGTTATTATTTTTTTTTATGTTTTTTGATATGGAATGTTGATTCTTACGGCAATCTGTTTATACATTATTGCAGAATATTCTGGTTGTGTCGAAGTACTACACACGGATCACAGTAAAGCGTCTTGCAGAGCTGCTGTGTCTTACTGTCGAGGTCTGTTATACATTTTATTCACATACACATGCACATTTCCTTGTCATGCAGTGCTAACTTATTATTTGTATGTGAAATTAACAAACAAACAAACAAACCCAGTATATCCCACTCAAGAGCAGGGTCTGGGGGGCAGATAGTGGCAAGTCTTTCCTCTATCTAGGTAGGTAGAGAGACCGCTTCCAAAGAGACCCCCGACTCGATATGTGAAATTAACACTAGAGGTGAAAAAGTATGCTGGTTTGGTCAGGTGTCAAAATAGGTATAACTTTTAGTGCACATTGAAAGGGTCAGGTTGGGTCGACCAAAACACTTTTTGCCAAAAAATTTAATTTTTCACATAGTTGGCTTGGCAAATAAGATTGCAAAATTGTATTTTGTTATTAAAAAGGATGCATTTACAATAAACTCTGGGTAACTTTTGTCCCATTCCATTTTTTGATTAGTTTTTTTAGTAGGTTACCTGTCGACTTGTTAGAGATATATCACAACCCAAATCGAGAGGTTAATGTGTCACAATTGCCATCTCATCAATCATAGGACTACATGAAAAAACAACTATTTTAATCCTGTAATAAAAAACAGCATAGATTTTCAAAAAATGGAATGTTTCAATTGATACAACTTTAAATGAAAAATGTCACAAAATGGACGGGTGATTTGACATTATCTAGATATGGCAATTTCCATGGGCTCGATTTGGGTTATATATGTTTACTCTAAGACACGGTTAAAACAGGGCGGATCAAAAAATTGAAGTGTTGCGAAGTTTTTTTATTATTCTATTATAATATTTAGTAAATTAGTTATTTATAATAGTTGAACTTGTTATATGATTCTCTCCAGGAAGCGGAAAAACATCTTTCGGATATGGTAGTATCAAAAGCCCTTGTAGCGAAGGTAGACCGACCTATGGGTATCGTTTGCTTCCAGGCAGCTAAAGACAGCAATGACATTCTAAATTCATGGGCGATGAATTTGGAGAAGCTTTTAGACCTTGTTGAAAAAAGTTGCCACCAAATCCACAAGGAAACAATGGTACACAAAGCTGCCTTAAAAGTGTGAAACATTTCACATAAACACGTCAAAAGGTTAGTTTCTTGACAATTGGTTTCTGTTTTCAACATCGAAAAGAAAAACGGAGGCTTTGATTTGTTAGAAGTGGACTGAGACATACAACATCGTATTGAATTTTCATTTCCTTTTTTTTTAATTTTCTAATTTTCATTTTGAAGTTGTAAGTTGTCGGAGGAGCAGAAATAGATACCAGATGCTATGTAATATGTTGTAATCTTGTTTGAAGCATTCACCCATATTGTTTTGAACCATGCAGTTTGCAACGGTATTCCTTTAAAAGTGCTATGCACAGTGGTGTGTGATTCATGGTTATTGTGATAGGTGATGTCAACCCATATGGGTTGATTGAGTCTTATTTCATCCCTAACAATGGATTGGAGATGCTGAAAAATAGGCATGAGTGGAATCTGACAAACGGTTTGTCGTTCAGAAATAAAACATGTCAAATGAATTGTAGACTACGAGTAGACGCAAAGGGTGGTACATGATGTCAATGGACAATTGTAGCCATTGCTGGCAAAATTGGTTCGAACACTTTTGATGACACTCAGAAAAGTACATTGAGCAGGAACATTTCATATTTCACATATGAAATATTAGGATTAAACCCTTCAATATCCCTATATCAATCTTAACTTTTCATAATCTTAACCTAATCACTCACATTTCAAATGTCAGGATTACGCTCTTAAATCTCTCAATTAATCTTAATATCAATTTGTTTTCACATCATAATAACACTCCGCTCATTATCGTATCGACCCAAACGAGCCACTTCTTCCTTTAATACTTGCTTAGCGCGTTCAGTCGCATAGTTACTGGACTCATGACATCTATAATTCTTTAATATGTTTTTATCTCAATATATGCCTCGTTCTCTTTAATTTTCCTTAGTTTGGAAAGATCTGTTTGACCTCTACCGTAACCGCGGCATTCTACCTTGTCCTCGATGATCAAAACCTTGTCCTTGATCAATACTTATCTTCACCATACTTTGAACTCTCTTGCTTATCATCATTTGAAAGCAACAACTTTCATTGATCATCCTCTTGCTCACATGGATTTTCTATTCGTAAGCCTTTGATTTCCCAACAGCTTCCTCAAACAACATTGTTTTTGTTTTTTAATATTGCTCAATGGAAGCAAATACATGCAACTACTTCCTTGGCTTTCTCACAACTACCTTGTCTGCTGAGCCTGATCCTAGGTCTTTGAATTGTTGGTAATCACACTAAGTTTGACAAAGAGTTCATCAATTGTCTCATTTTCTTTCATCTTAAAAGTCTCTAATTTGAGCTAGGGGTTAGTGGTATTGTCTTATATACTCGTTCGGCTCCTAAATATCACACTAGAAGCGCTTCTCACACATCCTTTTGCATCTTTACGCTTAAATATTCGAAGAAATGCACTTTCAGGTATAGTTTGAAACATGAAAGCTATAGCCAGTTCTTCCTAGACTCAATTGCCTTCTTGTAACTTAGTCATCGCCTCCTATAAACCATGTAATTTTATGATAAACTAACTCGTGAAATTTGTAGCTGTTAATATTAAATGCTACAGCATCATCAATTGGCCTGATCTACCATTGTTTTTATGCTCTTGGTAATCTTCTACACAATATTGCTTCTTCTCTCATCAGCACTACCTTCTTTTTCTTTTCTACTAAATAGTCTCTGCACCGTTACTTTCTTTCTCTTTTCTACTCACCACCATTACCTGCATAGTAAATATGTTAACATTATCAAGCTCAATATCATATTTGTCATACCCTCAAAATCCACATGCGGGGTTTACCGCGAGGCGTGTGAACAAACCAAGATCCCAGTCATTAGTTACTTATAACGACACGATATGCAACATTTAAAATAAATCAGAGTTTGTAACTTTAAAACATTTGTGAAAGCGTTTTGTAAATAAGTTAAACCCAAGGTATTAGAAATGTGACATTGGCAAAACACGCGCCAAACCAATTTTAAAACTAAAATGTAAGATAAACAGAAAATGTAATAGTTCATGTTTCAAATGCATGCTCGACCCGCGCGGCAGCTATTAATCTCGACCTAAGAATAACACACTAAAAGAGTCAACACAATGGTTGGTGAGTTCAAGAGTTTGCTTTTAAACAGTAACGGTTGTAAAACATAAGAAGTGCATTGAAATAGATAGCTAGTCTATATTCATAGGTAATAACTATAGCGATTTAGCGAGACATGTATTTCGTTTGTTTCCCTCCCATCACAACCTACCAAGTTGTGACTATGTTTGTGTCTAGAACAATATTGCACCCGTTTGACCTCGAGTCGCACGGGTGGGGCTTGTCAGGCCCAGTAGTACTACCCAGCATTTCCCGTTACTTATTATTATTAACAATCCGAAAGTGTGAGTGTTGTCGTTGTACGCTACACTATGTTATATTAACACACTTATCAATGTAAAGTGTTTGTAAGATAAAACATTATGCTATCTCCCCCGAAAAGGAAGTAAGTAAAAACGATGGGGCATAAACTCACCTGATGATCAACAAACAATAACAAAGAAACTGACGATGGATGGAAAGACAACCATTCAAAGGTTACCTAGAACACGCAAGTACATAAGTACGTGTACACAGAAAACTTAACAATCCTAAGTGCTCAATAAACACATTGACCCAAGGTTTTGGAAAACAAGACTCATTTGACATAGTTGACCCATTTGACCCGTTGGTGACATATTAATTGAAATCCCATTTAATCAAGTATAGCACTACATCAAACATGATAATCATACAAGTAGTTCACGTATGTCACATCATCAACTCAAGTTCAACCAAGATCATCATACTACTTTAGTTTAGCATACAACTCATTAATCAACAAGATTTATACCAACCAACATACCCAACAATGATCTATTACGATCCCAAACATGATCCTATAATCTCCTAACATAATCCATCATCATGTATAGTCAATAAGAACTTGGATTTCTCAAATGATCAATCAAGCATCCATACAACCCAAGTAACACATTCCACCATATTAGACATCATCCATAAGCATTCTAACATTATCCAAAGATCATAAACATGCCCCAAATCATCACATCCAATGTTCTTAAAAAATAAAGTTTCCCTTTTGGGAAAGTAATACCCAAACTCAATCTAACATCCAAATCATTCATAAATTCATCAACTTTATACCTAATCAAGTTCATAGCATTCATCTAAACATGAGAATCATCATCGATTCATCATAATTCCCAAACATCATACATAAAAGTTTCTACATATAGTAAGGTATGAGCAATCACTAGGTTTCTTGATTTTTCTTGCATAATCCATGTAGACTAACATCAAAGTAATGTATCTAACATCATACAATCATCAAATCATGAATTCCAAGGAGAAAAAGTTTCCACTTTAGGCAATGTATGAACTACATGATCAATTTATGGATTTCTTGCATAATCAACATAATCCAACATTCATACATCATAATCAACAACATATTATCATCTAACAATCATCAATTTCAACTTTTCATGCATAATTTCAAATTAGGGTTCATCCAGAATCAAAAACTGTATAAAACTTGATAAAACCTACCTTAAACGTGTAGAAATCAAAAATTGAACTTGCTAACACCTTGGAACCACTTGGAATTTATCAAAATCGAAATGTTCTTGTTGTTCAAGCTTGAAACCGTAAAGGAGAGGGTGTTTAGGATGGTTTCGTCCGCAATGGGGGGGGGGTTTGGGGGGATTAGGGGTCTAAGTTAGGTAATAGTGGGTTTATAGATATTTACAAGATAAACCCCATTGTTTACATTTTATAAAAACTAATCTTTTTAAAACTTTCAAAAGATTTTAACTACAAAATACAAACATTATTAATCAATAATAATAATCATATACATTTTCAATTAATCACAACACGTGAAATATATATTACACGTAGTCATGTTATCATGTAAAATTTACAAATAATATTTAGAATCCATAAATTCATGAATCACATAACCACAAATTAATAATCAACATTATTAGTTAAATTATTATCTGATTATCATAGATAATTATTATTAAGTCACCAATATTCAACGACAACTAGTGTGTGCTCACGACACGTGTATGCAAGACCTAACGAAACTAACGGAGTTTGGTAACGGAAAATTACCGGATGTCACATCATCTCCATGTTGAAAGAATTTTTGTCCCGAAAGTTTCGTTATATGGTTGTGTTTGTGTTATGTCGCTGGTCTACTGTATTGGCACAAGAAAATCGAGTGAGTTTTTGGGTGAGTTGTCACATCATCCCCATGTTAAAAGTAATTTCATCCCGAAATTTAATCATTACCTTCGCTAGTTGTCACCGTTGTTTCGAACAAATGAGGATACTTGAGCTTCATCTGATCCTCACGTTCCCACGTGAACTCCGGTCCACTTCTTGAGTTCCAGCGAACTTTGACAATAGGAATCTTGCTCTGTTTCATCTTGGCCACTTAGTCCATTACCTCCAGTGGTTCTTCTATGAATCTTAATTATTCATCTACTTATACTTCCTCGAGCGGTACAATCAAGGTCTCGTCAGATAAGCACTTCTTCAGATTCGAGACATGGAGAACATCATGAATTCTACTCAACAAGTCAGGTAGTCTTAATCGGTATTCCACCGGGCCAATTCTTTCCAAGATCTCAAACAGTCCAACATATTACGGGTTTAGCTTCACTCTCTTGCCGAACCGGATCACACCTTTCCATGGTGAGACCTTCAACAAAACTTTATCTCCGACTTGAAACTCTAAAATATTTCTTCGCTTATTAGCGTAGCTCTTTTATCTGTCTCGGGTTGCAGCCATACGGTTTCGTATCTGTGCTATTTTCTCCGTAGTCTCATATACCAATTCGGGGCCAGTCAATTGACTATCACCAGCTTCTGCCCAATAAACTAGTGATCTACACTTTCACCTATACAACGCTTCAAATGGTGTTGCCTTAATACTGGTGTGATAACTGTTGTTGTACGTAAACTCCACTAACGGTAGATGAACCTCCCAATTATTCCCAAAATCTATCACACAAGCACGCAACATGTCCTCCAAGGTTTGAATAGTACGCTCGCTTTGCCCATCGGTCTGCGGATGATAGGCAGTGCTCATATCCAGACGCGTACCCAAAGATTTCTATAACGATGCCAGAAATGGGATGTAAAACGAGCATCACAATCAGAAATAATCGAGATTGATACTCCATTCCGAGAGATAACTTCCTTCAAGTAGATCTGAGTTAACTTATCTATCTTGTCTGTTTCCTTGATTGCCAAGAAGTGAGCAGACGTAGGTAATCGATCCACGATCACCCATATCGTATCACAACCACTAGGAGTCCTGGGTAACTTAGTATTCAAGTCCATAAAAATCTGTTCCCATTTCCATATAGGAATCTCAGGTTGTTGAAGTAATCCAGATGGCTTCTGATATTCCACTTCAACCTTAGAACAAGTCAAACACTTGCTCACGTATGTAGCTACGTGTCACGACCTGCCTAAAAGCAAATCATTTTTCTCGTTGGAAGTTTTTGGAAACATACGGAGGCATACAGGGCTGTCCGGAAGTCTCCGCAACAGCCTAAAATGTTCTGGACCTAGAAGAGACACAAGGAAGCATTAGATCAGCATTGAAACATCAAGAGTAATCAAGATATTTCCCTAGAAATATTTAGGAGGTGGGCTGCCAAGAAGGCTCTAGAAAGGCCTTCAAAGATCCATGAGAATATCTTGTAAATATTATAGTTTTAGAATACTCTAGATCAAGAATGATCTAGATACATGGACAAGTATAAATAGGTGATGTTAGAATCATTTGTAACCACCCAAAACTACATACAAGTCTTGTGTAATCACTTGTAACAAACTCTTGTAAACACTCTTGTAAGCAATACAAAAGCATTTGTATTTGAGCTTGCAAACGCTTCCGCATTGTAACTTCAATTGTTACTTCATTTGGGTCATAAAGGCTGAACTTAGATCAAGTCTAAGTGCCGCACGAGAGTCAAAGAAATCACTACGTGACAAGTGGTATCAGAGCAACGTCAATCGCTAGGAATGGCGACTGATCCAAAGAAGGTTGTCGGCGATGAAGGAAGCCGGGGACAAGATGAGACTCCTCATGGCAGCAAGAAAAATCGTGGGACATCCAAGGACGGTACCTTGGAAAAACTAGTCGGAGACATGGAAATAGGTCTCGTCGAGATAGGATCTCAAGTAGACTTGTGCTTCCAACGGCTAGATGTCCTAGAAGCGGACTTCATGGAGCTTAGAGATGGACTCAAGGCTTCTGTGGAGCTGCTACAGGAAGAGGTAAAGCTGATGATTAAGGACACAATCAAAGATGTTACTACCAAGCTGCAAAAGGACATGGACGCGTTGTCAAGCGACATGCATCAAAGTCTACTCGGCTTGGAAGCAAGGGTAGTTGATTGCAACAAGACAATGATCACGTCTGGAGGTAACATCGTGAACTTTACACCAAGAGTTGAAATTCCCAAACCAAAACCATTTTAGGGCAAACGAGAAGCTCGGGCGGTCGATGACTTCTTTTGGGAAATGGAGCAGTACCTAGGAGGGGTACAAATCCTCGATGATGCCACTAAAATCAAGACAACCACTATGTATCTAAAAGATACAGCAGCACTGTGGTGGAGACGTCGAAGCATGGGCATCGATCGAGGTACGTGCACAATAAAAAATTAGGCCGAGTTCATCCAAGAACTTAAAATATAATTTTATCTGGTAATACTGAGCACGAAGCCAGAAGTCAACTTTGAAAGCTCAAACAATCCGGGACCATCAAGGACTATGTTAAAGAGTTTACAACACTTGTTCTTGAGATACCGGATTTATCAGATAAAGACTCCCTTTTCTACTTCCTCGATGGATTATAACCATGGGCCAAGATAGAATTAGAACGAAGAAATGTTCAAGATCTTGCTTCAGCTATTGCAGTACCTGAAAGCTTGATCGATCATAAGGAAAAACGACCATATAGCCCATGAATGAAGAAAGTGATGACGAGAAAGATGGGGGAGTTAAGCCCAATTATAATCGGAAGGTGTAAACAAGGAGACCACCACGATACGATAACGAAAATCATGCTCAAATTTTCTGTTTCATATGTGATGGACCGCAAAATGCTTAGGACTGCCCGAAGAAACAAAGTCTGCAAGCCATGGTGTCCAGAACTGATGATGCATCCCACGAAGACAAGGAGGTTCGTGTTAGGGCAATGCAACTACAAGTATTGAATGCTTTAACGGCACATGATGGCAAGCCGTTAAAAATGGTTAAGTCTTCCCAACGGAGCACAAGGGCAACATCACGAACACAGAGGCGAAAGGACTTCAGTTTGTGAACTTGGAAATAAATAGACGACTTGTAAAGGCACTAGTCGATATCGGAGCAAGTCACAATTTCATAACACGAGAAGAATCAAAGACACTCGGCTTAAGGATATCCATACGAGATGGATTTCTTAGAGATGCCAATGGGAACACTAAAGCGATCAAGGGAATGTCATGGGCTGTCAAGACTAAGATCGGGACATGGCAAGGTAAACTTGACTTCTCGATAGCACCATTGGACAACTACAAGATCGTGCTCGGGATGAACTTTTTCCAAAAAGCAAAAGTCGTTCCAGCAACATTTCTAAACAATTTGTACATCGTCAAAGACGATCAAGTACACACCTTAGCAGATGGAGTCTAGCCATCGAGGCAAAACACTATCCGTCTTGCAACTCACGACCACAAGCCGATGGTCATGTAAGAAGCACGACGAGGAGGTCGTGGATTTAGGTAGGGGAGAATGTCATGGCCTGCCTAAAAGCAAATCATTTTTCCCGTCTTCTGGAAGTTTCTGGAAACATACGGAGGCATACAGGGCTGTCCGGAAGTCTCCGGAACAGCCTAAAATGTTCCGGACCTGGAAGGGACACAAGGAAGCATCTAGATCACCTTGAAACATCAAGAGTAATCAAGATATTTCCCTAGAAATATCTAAGAGGTGGGCTACCAAGAAGGCTCTAGAAAGGCCTTCAAAGATCCATGAGAATATCTTGTAAATATTATAGTTTTAGAATACTCTAGATCAAGAATGATCTAGATACATGGACAAGTATAAATAGGTCATGTTAGGATCATTTGTAACCACCTAAAACTACATACAAGTCTTGTGTAATCACTTGTAACAAACTCTTGTAAACACTCTTGTAAGCAATACAAAAGCATTTGTATTTGAGCTTGCAAACGCTTTCGCATTGTAACTTCAATTGTTACTTCATTTGGGTCACAAAGGCTGAACTTAGATCAAGTCTACGTGCCACACGAGAGTCGAAGAAATCACTCCGTGACAAGTGGTATCAGAGCAACGTCGATCGCTAGAAATGGCGACTGATCCAAGGGAGGTTGTCGGCGATGAAGGAAACCGGGGACAAGATGAGACTTCCCATGGCAGCAAGAAAAATCATGGGACATCCAAGGACCGTACCTTGGAAAAACGAGTCGGTGACATGGAAATAGGTCTCGTCGAGATAGGATCTCAGGTAGACTTGTGCTTCTAATGGCTTGAACTCCTAGAAGCGGACTTCATGGAGCTTAGAGATGGACTCAAGGCTTCTGTTGAGCTGCTACAGGAAGACGTAAAGTTGATGATTAAGGACACAATCAAAGATGTTACTACCATGCTGCAAAAGGACATGGACGAGCTGTCAAGCGACATGCATCGAAGTCTACTCGTCTTGGAATCGTGAACTTTACACAAAGAGTTGAAATTCCCAAACCATCACCGTTTTGGGGCAAACGAGAAGCTCGGGCGGTCGATGACTTCAATTGGGAAATGGAGCAGTACCTAAATCCTCGATGATGCCACTAAAATCAAGACAACCACTATGTATCTAAAAGATATAGCAGCACTGTGGTGGTGACGTCGAAGCATGGACATCGAACGAGGTACGTGCACAATCAAAACTTGGGCCGAGTTCATCCAAGAACTCAAAATACAATTTTAGCCGGTAAACGCTGAGCATGAAGCCAGAAGTCAACTTCGAAAGCTCAAACAAACCAAGACCATCAAGGACTACATTAAAGAGTTTACAAAACTTGTTCTTGAGATACCAGATTTATCGGATAAAGACTCCCTTTTCTACTTCCTCGATGGATTACAACCATGGGCCAAGATAGAATTAGAACGAAGAAATATTCAAGATCTTGCTTCAGCTATTGCAGTAGCTGAAAGCTTGATCGATCATAAGGAAAAACGACCATATAGCCCATGAATGAAGAAAGTGATGACGAGAAAGATGGGGGAGTTAAGCCCAATTATGATCGGAAGGTGTAAACAAGGAGACCACCACGATACGATAACGAAAATCATGCTCAAAATTTCTGTTTCATATGTGATGGACCGCAAAATGCTTAGGACTGCCCGAAGAAACAAAGTCTGCAAGCTATGGTGTCCAGAACTGATGATGCATCCCACGAAGACAAGGAGGTTCGTGTCAGGGCAATGCAACTACAAGTATTGAATGCTTTAACGGCACATGAAGGCAAGCCATTAAAAATGGTTAAGTCTTCCCAACGGAGCACAAGGGCAACGTCACGAACACAGAGGCGAAAGGACTACAGTTTGTGAACTTGGAAATAAATAGACGACTTGCAAAGGCACTAGTCGATATCGGAGCAAGTCACAATTTCATAACACGAGAAGAAGCAAAGACACTCGGCTTAAGGATATCCATACGAGATGGATTTCTTAGAGATGCCAATGGGAACACTAAAGCGATCGAGGGAATGTCATGGGCTGTCAAGACTAAGATCGGGACATGGCAAGGTAAACTTGACTTCTCGATAGCACCATTGGACAACTACAAGATCATGCTCGGGATGGACTTTTTCCGAAAAGCAAAATTCGTTCCAGCAACATTTCTAAACACTTTGTACATCGTCAAAGAGGATCAAGTACACACCGTAGCAGATGGAGTCTAGCCATCGAGGCAAAACACTATCCATCTTGCAACTCACGACCACAAGCCGATGGTCATGCAAGAAACACGACGAGGATGTCGTGGATTTAGGTGGGGGAGAATGTCACGGCCTGCCTAAAAGCAAAACATTTTTCCCGTCTTCTGGAAGTTTTTGGAAACATACGGAGGCATACAGGGCTGTCCGGAAGTCTTCGGAACAGCCTAAAACGTTCTGGACCTGGAAGGGAAACAAGAAAGCATTTAGATCAGCCTTGAAACATCAAGAGTAATCAAGATATTTCCCTAGAAATATCTAGGAGGTGGGCTACCATGAAGGCTCTAGAAAGGCCTTCAAAGATCCATGAGAATATCTTGTAAATATTATAGTTTTAGAACACTCTAGATCAAGAATGATCTAGATACATGGACAAGTATAAATAGGTGATGTTAGGATCATTTGTAACCACCCAAAACTACATACAAGTCTTGTTTAATCACTTGTTACAAACTCTTGTAAACACTATTGCAAAAGCATTTGTATTTGAACTTGCAAACGCTTTCGCATTGTAACTTCAATTGTTACTTCATTTGGGTCACAAAGGCTGAAATTAGATCAAGTCTAAGTGCCGCACGAGAGTCGAAGAAATCACTCCATGACATACGTCTGCCTTCATATTAGGCCACATATAATGCGCCTTCAGATCATGATACATTTTGTTAGAACCAGGGTGTATAGAATATCTAGACTTATGTCTTTCACTCATAACCAAGTCTCTCAGATTCCCATGTAAAGGCACCCAAAGCCTATCCATGAAGTAACGAATTCCATCGGATTTCACTTCCAACTATTTGTCCGTCCCACGTAAGGATACAGATCCAATATTCTCCTCTTTCAAAGCTTCCGTCTGAGCTTCCTTGATTTGTTTAGGAAAGTGAGTACTAATTGTAAGCTGCAAAGCTCCTACTCGTCGGGGTTTAACGGTCTCCTTTCTACTCAAGGTATCTTTAACTACATTCGCCTTCCCTGGGTGATATTTAATAGCATAGTCGTAATTGTTTAACAATTCCACTAGCATTGCTTCCTCATGTTCAGATCTTTTTGCTCAAAGATATGTTGAAGACTCTTGTGATCGGTGTAAATAGTGCATTTGATACCGTACAAGTAATGTCTCCAGATCTTCAAGGCAAAAACCACTGCACCCAGCTCCAAGTCATGGGTGGTGTAGTTCTTCTCGTGCACTTTCAGTTGTCTCAAGGCATAGGCTATCACCTTGTCATGTTGCATCAAGACATAACCGAGTCTTTGGATAGAAGCATCACAATAAACGATGAAATCATCACTTCCTTCCGGTAATGCTAATATTGGTGTGCTACAAAGCTATTGTTTTAGTAACTGGAAAGCTTCTTCTTGACTCTCTCTCCCCATATAAACACGATACCTTTATGAGTCAAGGCAGTGAGAGGTTGAGCGATTTTTAAAAATCCGTTAATGAAGCATCGATAGTATCTTTCCAGTCCAAGGAATTGACGTATCTCACTAGGCGTCTTAGGAACCGACCAATTCTTGATTGCTTCCACCTTCCATAAGGAACTTGGCTTCCAAGAACTCTGCCTTTCGAGCAATAAATACCTTTTGTTCTGTTGGATCAAAGAAGTACTATCCTATACAGTCTTTGGGATATCCAACAAATATACACTTAGTGGATCGACTTTCCAATTTGTTTTGGGTGTTAAGCTTAACATAAGATTCTCAGTCCCATACTATTAAATAAGATAGCGATGGAACTCTTCCATGCCATTTTTCAAAAGGTGTCAAATCCACTTTCTTGGTTGGGGCCATATTCAAAATACGAGCCGCGGAGAGTATTACGAAACCCCAAAATGATAGAGGTAGTGAGCTTATAGCCATCATAGATCGAACCATATCCAATAGGGTTCGGTTTCTCCTTTCAGACACACCATTATGTTGTGGTGTTCCGGGAGGAGTAAGTTGTGAGACAATCCCACAACTTCTTAGATGATCCTGAAAAGCCTCACTGAGGTATTCACCTCCTCTATCTGAACGGAGAACTTTGATAGTTCTATTGAGTTTATTTTCTACTTTATTCTTGAAGATTTTGAACATTTCAAAAGCTTCATGTTTATGTGTCATCAAGTACACATAACCATAGCGACTATAATCGTCGGTAAAGGTAATGAAGTATCTTTCACCATTCCTTGTCATTGTTTTAAAAGGACCACATACATCCGAATGTATGATTCCTGATAAGTCTTTTGCCCTCTCGTTAGTACCACTAAAGGGCGACTTGGTCATCTTACCTTGTAAACAAGATTCACACTTATCAAATGAACCATTTTCATTTGTTTTCAAAAGACCATTCTTTTGAAGTGTTTGAATCCGATTCTTGTTTATGTGACCAAGACGACAATGCCAAAGATAAGAATCACTTAAACTCATTTTAAGTTTCTTGGTGCTTGATTGGTATAATGTGTTATTATAGGATGAATCATCATGAACCAATTCATAAATACCATTAAAAGGCATAGCCTTGAAATAAAATACATCATCCATATAAACATAAATACCATCATTTACAAACTTTAAATCATAACCATATTGTTTTAAAAGGGAAACTGAAATTATGTTCCTAGTCAAACTAGGAGCATAGAAAATATTTTAAGAACAACTTCCAAACCATTTGAAAGTTTCAAAACATAGTCTCCTTGGGCTTCGACATCAACTTTTACTCCGTTGCCCATGTAGAGACTTGTGTCTCCCTTCTTAAAGTGCTTATTTCTTTTGAACCCCTACAACAGATTGCAAATGTGAGTTCCACACCCGGTATCCAATACCCATGTGTTTGAAGAAATAACATTTAAGTCAATATGGATCATGAAAGTTGTACCTGAGGTCTGCCCAGCATCCTTCTTGTTTCTCAACTCTTTGAGATAGGTTGGACAATTCCTTTTCCAATGTCCTATCTTACCACACTCAAAGCATGGATCTTTTTCCATTACCTTAGGCTTCATAAGCTTAGGTTTTGGAGGTTTCGCTTTAACCTTCCCTTTCCCTTTGCCTTTGATGTGCCCCTTTCCTTTGGCAACATTTGCCTTGGGATCAGGGAATGGCCTTTTCCTATTGCCTCCCTCATTGATCGAGAGAACAGGTAGAACCATTCTACCCATCCCCGCCTCAGCTGTTTTGAGCATTGCATGAAGCTCACCAATGCTCTTGTCCCATCCGTTCATATTGTTATTCATTATGAATGTCTCAAACCTTTTAGTTAGGCCATTAAGGATCAAATCCGTGGCCAACTCCTTTGAGACAGGACAGTTAAGCCTCTCGAGGCGATCAATGTGACTTTTCATCTTAAGTACATAAGATGATACCGATTGGGTTTCTTCTATGCGACACGCATGAAGCGCTCGAACCGTTTCAAAGCGCTCTACCCTAGCTTGTTGAAGGAACATTTCCTTCAATTGAGTAATTATGTCATATGCCCCATGATGCTCCAAGTCCTTTTAGAGCTCAGGAATCATAGTTCCCAATATGAGGCAGGATACCTGCATGGAATCCTCAGTTTACTGAAGCCAATTGTTATAGGCCTCAACATCCTCGGGGTCGGGTTGGTCAGGCATAGGATCGTCAAGGACATAGGCCTTTTTCTCTTGCTTGAAAACAATTCTCAAGTTTCGAAACCAGTCCATAAAGTTGTTATGGTTCAGACGATCCCTCTCTAAAATAGTTCTCAGTGATAGGGTATGGACGGTCGGGGTGGTAGCATTATTGTTTGCGGCCATTCTACAAAATTTACAAAGTTCTTATTAGTATTTATGAAAAGTTACATTTTAATCATTAATACCCTTTTATGTCTCATAGACAATTAATAATTAAAATCTAGAATCCAATTACATTCAAATAATGGTTAGGCGACCTTTATCCCATTATTTAAATTAACAAGGTTGTCAACATTTGACAATTGCAACCTTTTTCAACTTCTAGCCTTTATGGGATCGGTTAAACATCTTATGTTTGGTTGGCATGTTTAATCCCATCAACACCATTGTACGCCATGCTTCGGTGACCCTATGCACATGGTTTCCAATTCACGTCGTCCTACTTACATACACGTGTGAGTGTACACATACAAGTGGTTAGGTGACCTTTATCCCACAAATATGTTAAGCCCACCTCAAAACACAAGTTCCTTAAAAGTGGTTAGGTGACCTTTATCCCACAAATAGTTCTCAAGTGATTCGAGTGTCGTGTAAAAGGATGGAGTTAAACTTGTTTCTAAAGGGATTTAGTTTTCATTAATTCTAGTTTTGAAAACTCTATGTACCTTGTATTTACATGCTTTCAAAAACATGATACCCTATGGTTCTCCTTTTTAATGAAAACCCATTTATTAAAATTATTAATCCTTTTAATAACCTTTTATTATCCACTTAATGATTAGGAACCATAAATTTTCAGCTTGTTAAGTTTGCTAATGAGTTTGTTATGCATATCCAAATGTCAATCAACAATCATACAACAAACAACCAAACAAGCATAATCATACAAACATATGTGCATAACCATAGCCACTAAGTTGACTACACTTGTTTGCCATCACAAGTGTTGTCATAAGGTCTTTCCTAAGGGTTAATAATGACACATCGTATGTGTCCATGAACTCCCACTTGAATCCACATCCAAAAGCTTCAAGTGTCCATGTCTTTTGTGTCCTTCCTTTTGGGTCTTCATCTTGTGCATCTTCCTTTACAAAATCATATCCTAATACAATTTTCTAATAAAAGAAATGCACCTATTCTATTTATTACATAACCAAAAGAATAAATAAATTACAACCCAAAATAAAAACACAAAAGAAATTATTAAAACCCTTTGAATGAATACAACCAACATGACAAAATCATAATCAACCAAATCCAAAACACATATGGTCAAGGCTATGTTATGCACCAAAATATGTATCCATATACAACATTTTAAGAACAAAATGAACCCCTTTTATAACCTTAAAGTTCTGGTCAACATGAACCAAAACATTAGGGTTATTTCCAAACAACATAATCAACCATTTGATATCATCCTTTCAAGATTTAATCATAAGCATGCAAGATATAACCTTAAAAGGTTAGGGTTTCATCATATCATCACAAAACAGCCCCTATTAGGTTGTTAAAGTCCCATAAAACCTATTTTATAAGGACAAAAGAAGCTAGTCATCCACATATCCGGCTCTAGATGCCAATGTTGGGTTTGTTGGACCATTATCAAAGTTGTTTAACCATTTAAACATGAAAACGCAGCAGATTAAAGCCTTAATATTATGATTCATAATCTGAAAATTAATGTTAATAACTTAACATCAACAAACCCAAGAACATATGATCGTTTATATGGGTTTGAACTAGCAATCAAGATGAAACAACAACCAAAAGCAACACAAGATACAACCTTTGTAGAGCTGCTGAAAATCAGGACTTTTGATGAAGATGATGATGTTCTTGAACAACCAAAACACCAAGGAGAGGTGTCCTCAAGCTAGCATACACACAAGTGTGAAGCAAACACCCTTTTGCTAGGATTTTTGACACCAAATCGAACCATGAATGCTGAAATCCGAATTTTTCAGCTTGTTTTCTTCAAGGAAGCTGAGAGAAAAAGTCTTGGTTTTTTGTTTGCATGTATGAGAGAGATAGGAGGTTGAGTGTAAGTCATAAAGTGTGTATCTAGTACCAAAGGAAACATTAAATCCACCCATGAATGGGGGAAGGGGGGCGAATTTGGGGAATTAAAAAGGGTTTTCCCCCAAAACATTTGTTCAATATTTTAAAACAAGTCACTAGATAAGTTATAAAATTAATCCTTTTAATTTTATAACTCTTACACACTTTATTACTTTATGTTATTCAACTAATTTAAATAACATTTCAAATAATGCTTTTGAACAAAATATCCCTATAAGTTGTTCTATCTCATATGCAACTTATTTAGAAAATCCATTTTCTAAATTTTTCTAAATTGGTGTTGATATTTAATTGCATGATCATATCATCAATTAAATATTAATTGATGTTTGCTAAACTTGTTATTGGTATGACCCGACTTGGATCATGACGTACTAACCACATCAATATTCTATGTGTCTTGGGCATAAAAAAATCCAACAAATAACTTTATTTTAGCTTATCTTTCTTAATTTGTATATTTGTATTACTAACTCTTTAATACATGGTTTCTAACTTGGTGCCATAAATTATAAACAAACGTGTATGAAAGAAAATCGGTTTCGAGAAACAGTTTACAGCCCATGACCAGTATTAAAATAAGTTTGACAATGATCCTACCCGTAGGATTGAATCAATTTTTATTCCCTATACTTTTCAAATTTGACCAAACCAAACTTCATAAAACTAATTTTGTTTCCAGACTGAACCGATCATTTTCTTCTCCAAAAATTAGTTCCAAACCACGGTTTGACTAAATCATGGTTGTCCATCTTTGACCCAAAAAGAAATGATTTCATAATTTATACTCCTGGTTTTAAATTAAGACTTGATTTGTACACCTATGACTTGATAATAATCCAAAATAATATAAAGGTGGTGGTCCGAATCACCAAGTCTAGATAATAATCGCACCAACTTTCCTATCCTTACCCTCATCTCAAAATCATCGAGGAACATGAGAAAACATGTAATTTACTCTTATTTCAACGTTTGTATCCCTATATTTTTAGGAAAAACCAAAATAAGCCCGCATATTTAAAGCATGTCCGGTTCTTTATCTTTATCTATATAATTTAATTAAAACACACACTTATTTCTAAAATTTGTTAATGTTATCTCATTCCCTATATTATGTCCTTATTAGATCAAATAATAGTTTTTTATTTATTTTTAATATATTTTCTTGTTTTTCCACTCACAACTATTCAAAAATATTATGAATAATAGATATAGGGAATAAGTAATGAGTTCCTAAATATGTAGAATGTGAAGCAAGTCTATAAACTGATCCGTATTTTAAGAAATGAGATGGAGTGACAATTTGACTGATTTTTCTAAGTTTTTTCTTGTGAATACACTTAGAGATCACAATTCTTTCCTCATATGTATTATTTTTTAAAATTTTTCACAAGTGGCTCTAATTAAGTATAAAAGAAATAATAAAAAATAATTCAACATTATTATACTATCATTTAAAAACAAAACGAAATGAACAGTGAATATTTAGATTTGGGCCGTTCGATTGTAATCCACGGTTGTGGGTTAATGGTAGTTTGGAGCTAGAGTCATTGCGACACCTGTAAGGTTGGTAGTGATGATGGGACACGTATTGGTTGTGTTCTTTTCAATATGCCACAGTGGTTATGTTCTTTTGCGTTTGTGCCCATGTGTGGCTCTATATAGGCCATTGTGGCCGAGAGTGGGACGGAAGGACACCCACTGCTGCCGCATGCTTCCCGCCGGTGACCGTCTGGCTTCTTTCTCTGCCATACCTGGATGGTGGGCCTCCGTTGTGTCGATGCACGACGGGTGGTTTCGGGGGCCGCCCATAAGCCGACCGAAGGTTGAGCGTCGCTTCTGCGAGGCTTTTTCTTGCCTACCAAGGCCTTATGGGGATCCGATTGGTCGATGATGATGTGCGACTACTCATCTGAGTCGCTGATTTATGTTTCTAATTCAAAACCCTAGGTGGTCGCCGTATGTCGATGATGATAGGTAAACTTCATCTGAGACTTTTGCTTGAGGTCTCTGATCTTCAATCCCTACCTTAATCTTTCTGATTCGTGTTTGGAGCGGGGTGGAGGTCGAGTGCCTCCGACACGCGGTTGTGGGTTTGCGACGTCGGCCGAGGCTATCTAACGGTCCGCGGGTGGCACTGAGGGAGTCCGGTGACGGGATGATCGACGGTCCTGGGCTGGTTGAATGCATAGGGAGAAAGGAGGGGTGCTGATGTGTCACCCCCGCTACCGACCGCCTTTTGGTTGGCCGGTGGCTGTTCAGCTCTGCCGCTCCTCGCGACGGTGGTGGTTTGTGCTAGACTTCCCCATTATTTGTCTCCCTTCCAGGAATTCCATCACTTTTTGGGTGTTAATAAGGCGATACGCAGCCGTATCTGTTGGGCATTCCCTTCGGCGACACCGGCCTTGGCTGTGACTGTTATTGGGCTGTAACATGGAAGCCATGTCCACTGGCGCCTCAGCTTCTTTGATATTTTCAGTGGGTTTTGTTTAACCTGTATGTTGATTTAGAAATGGAATCAGTTTACAATCCATTTTGCATTCGGTACCATTGGATAATGCATGTATTATTTGTATGTTCCAGTCGATGACGACGAGTGCAAACTCATCCTAGACTTTTGTTGTTGGTTGCTTCCTTTATTGTTGAGGCACTATGTGTAGGTTGATATCTCTGTTGTCGTGTGAATATGGATTAGGCGATGATGAAAAAGAGAAAAAGGATGTTATGTTCGTTGTTTTGGCGTGGTAAACGAGTCTTTGCAACCACAGTGAACCACCATCTCTGAGCCTCTAATTCCGTAATTACATATCTTGCTTTTGTCACTGTTTATATTGAAATTGTTTTTGGTAATAATCAATTTATTCAACACGCGTAATAAATGACGTACTAAAGCTAGTTTACTAAAGTTTGCATAAATTGATAAATATATTGTAATAACGTAAGACAAACACACACGTTTTTGTGTGTATATATAATGTTTAAATATAAATAATCATATTATTAAGTCGCAATTTGGCAATTTTTCGGGTTTCTAGAGTGCGACCTTGTGATTGAAATGTCACTATAAGATTTTTATTAAAGTTATTTTAGTTTTCATATTTTTAGATATGTGTAAATTTTCTTTTCAAATTAGCATTAATTTTCATTCTTTTATATTTTCAACTTTGAATATTAGAAATTTTAAGTATCCATATTTAGTTTCCTGTTAAATTCATTCAGTTACGAAATAGTAGTTATTCAGAATTTAAATATTTATATTAAATATCTAAATACATATTTTCTTTAATTTTATTGTTATTTAATATCATTAATATTTAATAGAAAAAATTTCATATACATCCTAAACTTGAAAAATATCATATATACTCATTCAAAATTTAAAATCTCATATATGTCCTTATAAACTCATTCAAAATTTAAAGTATTCACTCAAGTTTATAGGGGTATATATTAAATTGTCTCAATTACTTTCATCTCGTAAATCTATAGACTATAATAAAACAAGATTTTTAAAGTCATATGTCCATCTCTTACACCAAGTATCTGCCACGTGGCATCCTCTTACCACACTTTCACTTTGAAATCCCGCCTAAGAATTCTTGACCCGTTTTTAACTTTTACGCGGATCTTATTAGGTTGGATACTACCCGGTTGCTCCCAACCCCTCTTCTTCTTTCTAAACACAAACCCTAGATCAAAATCACCCAATCGTTCGAACACCAGAACTCCCTACTGACCTAATCGATTGAACACCAGGTTAGTTTCTTCCTTAAATCTTTCAATCTTCTTCCTAAACCACAACTCTCTATTCGAATCGATATCTACGCTTTTCCTTTTCATTATCTCCGTCAATGAGGCTGAACTTTGATTTCGCTTTAATCGTTTGTGTGTTTTTTTCTCTAGTTGCAAATCTTCACCCGTCCGCTTTGAGGATTATTGCCATTTTGAAAGTCAAGCAGGTGTTGACATTGATTTTTGAAAGTCTGATAGTTGATTTTTCTACATGTAGTTGATGATCACTTTCTAATGTTTTTAGTATAGTGACATTGAATATGATTAGGGAATGTAAACCATTGAATAGTTAGAACTAGATAAACAAATGGTTACGGTGATTGATGAAATTGATGCCAAAATGTATATCAAGCTACTCAACTAAACTTGAATAATCTGTGATAACTGTTTGATGGTCATCTATTTTGTTACTATTATCTTGTCTGAAATATGTATTATGATTCTTTGTAAGATTTAACATAAAAGCTGATGCAAGTAAAGCAACCAAAGTCTTCCTGCATGCTTGCACTTAGTACAAGGTAGAAGTTGCTTCGAAAGATTTACACTACACTCAAAAAATACTCTAAGTGTAAAATCTTCCGAATCCAAATACCAAATCTTTCGAAGCCAAAAGATGAAGTCTTTCGAAGCTTCGAAGACAAAGTCTTTTCGAAGCCAAATAAAGTGAAGACTGATTTCTTCCGAAGATAGAGGAGAACATGCTTTTCTCTGATGTACTTTTGTGTAAAGTTGACCTACTTTCTGCTGCAACTTTGAAGACTCACCAACTTGCATGAGTTGGTAAAAAGGTTCATGCTTATACAACTGTACATTGAGGTCTTGAGTCTGGAGCTTTCTACTTTATGTACTTTTATCCTTTTTGTAATATATTAGGATGTGAGCTATGGCATGTCTTAGTCACTAGTGAAAAGGCAATCTGCCTTTTGACTCTATATTAGTTTTATTGTCTTTCAATGTTCTAACTGGCTTTCAAAGTATACTCGGTTGCAGGATATAGTATAAAGTATCTCAGGGTCTTGTATTCTATTGAACTTATGCATTGTAACTCTTATAAAAGAACTTGAGACTAATATACAACATTATTGAAAACCATATATATTGCTCTTGAAGTTCTGTCATTGTTACTAGTGTTCTTTACATCTTGTTCTTAAATCCGGTTCCCTATTTGAACTGTTAAGTGTTCTAACACTCTCCTTATTGTGAGACTCATTCTATTGACCATTCCTTAACCGGTCCTGCAATTGGTATCAGAGCATTCCAGGCTCTTGATTGTAAGATCTCACCACCTTAAATCTCCTCAGTTCTCACAAAACACTTAACATCTCAAATGACAGCATCTAAGTCTGATATGGAAACCAGTGCATAGTAAAGTCCCAAGTAGTCACTCCTGATGATTTTGATACTTGGTGTTTAAGAATGGAAGGCTTCATCAAGTCATAAGACAGCAGGATGTGGGAGTCTGTTATGACAAGACCTTGCATTTCATGCACCTCTTCAGCTGCTGCTGGAGGTGGCATGATCCTAAAGGAAGTGGCTGAGTACTCTGAAGAAGATAGAAAAAGAATAGATGCAGATTAGAAAGCCATGACTGCCCTCCAAACTACTCTTCCAAATACCATCTACAGAGGCTTCAAGAAGTGCAAAACTGCTAAGCAGCTCTAAGATGCACTGAAGCTGATGTATGAAGGGTCTACTGAAGCCAAAGAAAACAAGAAAGACCTTCTAAAGCAGTTGTTTGAGAACTTCACCTTTAAAACAGGTGAAACCATGACTCAATAATACTTCAGGTATGTTAAGATTGTGGACACTCTGGTGGATGTTGGAGTGAAACTGAAGAACAGGAATATTGGAGAAAGTTCATGTCCTCTCTTCTTAGACAATGGATGCTATTGTATGATCATTAAGAGGACTAAAAATCTTAAGACCCTCACTCACTCTCACTGAGTTGTATGGCATACTCGGTGGTTACCAGATGGAGATAAACATGCAAAATCCATCTGGCAATTCTAAAAATAACAGAATTCTGCCCTGCATGTGGTTGAAAGGGATTGTAGAGAACCACAGCACCATTTCATCTCTTACCCTAACAATTCACCAAAGAGCCCTTTCATCACCTTCCCAGAGACATCAAGGGAAAGCTACATCCAAGGAATCCCATTCCAAGAGATAAGGTCATCACAAGCCTTTGTGTCTCATGACTGAAGCACAGGCAACTTTCTCTTCACCCTTGAAGATTTGGACTGTATCCATCCGGATGATCTGGAGTATATGAAAATAGTTCAATAAATGGCTCTCCTCACTCATAGAGCTAAGAAATTCTACAAGAGGACAGGGAGAAAGTTTCCTAGCAATGTATCCAGTGGAAAGTTTGGGCTGGACAAGAGTAAAGTGAAGTGTTACAAATGTAACCAGATGGGACACTTTGCTAGGGAGTGCAGGGCACCCAGGACAAATGGTGGTCAGGCACAACACAAGCCAAACTACACTGAGGGAGCTCTACACACTGAGAAGCCCAAGCAACAAGCTGCAATTGCTGTGGAAGAAGGGGGCTTTGATTGGAGTTTCCAGGTAGAAGATGTGTCTCCAAACCAAGCACCGATTGCAGATCTGGATAAAGCCAAGGTATTGGAACATTTTTGTACCCCAGAATGCATTACTAAAGTAAATAGATATAGGTCCTATAACTTAGAGATGAGATCTGATCTTGAGTTCTTGAACATCTTAAAATTTGATTTCAAAAGAGCTGAAAATGGGTATAAGTTAAAAATAGAAGACTTAAAAATCATTTTAACTCTTAAACATGAGCACACCAACTATAGATCTCAAATAAAAGATCTCATCACTAGGTTAACTGAGTGCCAGGCTGAGCTAGTGATCAGCAAAGCCAAGGCAGAGAAACATGTTCTTAAAGAAGAGACCTTCAAGAACATAATATCCTCATCTCTGCATTCCTAAGTGTGTTATCAAAACAATCAGGGACTGAGATCTAGTGAGATAGCTCCTCTACATACTCTATTATCTGTAAGATCTCCCAGGTGTGGAACTAGTCAAGATGAGCTTCCATCCACAGATCCTAGTAATGAAGAGGACGAAGAGGAGATAGTGAAGGATAGATCTGGGAAGAGTGAAGAAGATCATCCTAACAAGGACTACTCTCTTGAGTAGAGGAAGAAGTCAGGGATGACTAAGTCCAAGAGAAAGAACTTGATCCGAGCAGCCAAAAGAAGATCAAAGATAGCACAAGAGATCAAGGCCACCTTCAACTCCAAGCAGAAACAAGTTTTTATCTCTGCAAGTTTTGAAGTGGTAAAGACTGAGGATACAACTTTGAACTCTAGTACCAAGAGTTCAAGTTCATTCTAGTTCATCCCTGTGAAGGAATGAAGGCTGATCAGTTATATAACACTGCTACACAACATGAACCATCCACCTCCAAAGGCAAGCCTCACCTTAGGAAGCTTGCTACAATATCTGAAAGGATGAGGATGGAGATAAAAAGTGAAATAACTCAGTCTTCCATTCAAAAGAAGACCCTTGGAAGAAAGCAAATTGACAGCATTATGTGTGGAAGTACTTCTCATCTTGCTACAGATTGCTTATATAATCCTAAAAGTACTATTAACATAACAAGAAAGAAGACTTCTGAGAGGACCAAGAAGAAGAAGGCTTCGGAAGAAATCTATGTTTCTTTCGGAAGCTCCAAAATGAAAATGAAGACAAGTGAAAAATTGCCTTCGGAAGGAAATTTGGTCTCGAAAGAAAGGAATGCTTCTGAAGCACTGAAGCTTGCTGCAGTGAAAGCAAGATCTTCCGAAGGGTCAGTCTTCAAAACTTCTGAAGTTATAAAAACTTCCAAAGTTATAAAAACTTCCGAAGCTTTAAAGGTCAAGGCTAATCTTCTAAAGATGGTGTGGAAGATAAAGGAAGACCATGTGACTGAGAATTCTTCATTAACAATAGCAAATGATCCCTAGAATCTCAGTATAGGACCAATTACTGTTGTATTATCTTGAGTTCATTTTGAAAAGCCCAAGACCATTGAGGCTTAGGTTTCCAAATGTAACTAACTCTCTTTTATTATGCAAGAACAGCTGAGGACCAAGAAGAATGTATGGATATTGACAGTGGCTGTTCCATGCACATGATAAGCAATTGCTCTTTGCTCCAAAACTTTGAAAGAATTGATGGAGGGCTAGTTGCTTTTGGAGAAGATGCTGGAGGTTACATTACCGGAACGGGCATGGTCACAAATGGTAAGCTCAGCATTGAGAAAGTAAACTTTGTTAAGGAGCTTGGTTACAATTTACTGAGTGTATCAAATTTTATGACCAGGGACATAACATGCTCTTCACTGAGAATGAGTGCATTGTACTCAAGCTCGGGGTGGTCATTTCTCAAGAGCATATCCTACTTAGAGCACCCCAGAAAGGGAATATTTACAAAATGGATTTATAGAAAACATCCCTTTAAGGAGAAGTTTCTTGCTTTCTATCTAAGGGCAATAGTGATGAGTCTTTCCTTTGGCATAAAAGAATGTAAGGCCCTATTCCCGGGAAGCCTCACAGTTGGTTAATCATAGCATAAAATCAGTTTAATAACAAAACATTGCAGTAAAAATAATTAGACATTCATTTAAGACTTAGAAACTATGTCATACTCATACATTTGTCCTTTAATTGTAAATGAAACATATTCTTGTTCTTAAATTACAATAAATATTTCATAAAGAGGAATGCCATCCAAAGCTCCCCAAGTAGCTTCGTGGTGCCATCCTCAGCATCAGCGCTTACCTGTCCACTATTATGCATAAAAGTCAGCTTTGCTGAGTGAATTCTAGTTTTATATAAGTAAGAAAATATAAGCTTTATCCCCCATGTAATGACCACACATACATCATACTACATAACATTACTTGCATCATATTAGGCATGTTCATTATCTTTCATTCTTTCATTATGTTTCACTTCATCATAAGCGAGATTGCAGAAAGCAAGAGCTCCATGTTGATCGACAACGAATGTCGATCCCCGTCGGTACACATCTTCATGGTAGCTAACCCCCGACAGTTGATCCACACTGCAAGGCACATAGCCCGCTCATGAATACGGATCCATCATCATACATCAGACTCACCTAAGTGAAGTCTATCATAGTTCTTGCAAGACTTTCATCATCAAACGGGCCCGGGTTACATTCGTTAAGTTCCACTTTTCATTAATATTATCTTCCACTTAATATATAATACGTAACTTATTAAGTACACAACATACCAAGTACTAGTCAACATAACACATAACCAACCCTCCGCGGGATAGCGGGGGTTTGGGGGCGGCAGCCCCTGACAGCGGGGTCCTAGGGGCAGCAGCCCCTAGTGGGGTCCAAGGGGCAACGCCCCTGGCTGGGGCCGGGCTGCCAGGTCAGCGCGCAAAAATTTTATTTTGAGCTATTTAAATGGCACATTTTACTTTAGAAAAATGTATTTTCTTGTTAAAACCCCTTGAAATCCTTACCTTGAAAACCTTATGTTTACTATGCATAATAGCCCCAAAAACATAGAAAAACGTTTAAATAAGGGTATCTAGAACTCACCTGGATATCGTGAGTAACTTCTAAACTAAGCCTTCTACGCTAGGATCACACTACACAACCTGCAAATAAGTTCACACTCAAAAAGGTCATTTTGTGCAGTTTCGCTGCCCAGTTTCGCTGGCAGTTTCGCTGGCAGTTTCGCTGGCAGTTTCCCTGGCAGTTTCGCTGCCAGTTTCGTTGCCAGTTTCGCCTAGCAGTTTCGCATGACAGTTTTGCTGTCAGGTGCGCCCAACTTTCGTTGCAATTTCCTAGTTTCGTAGTATCTATAGGTCAATAGTTTCGCCCCAGCGAAACTGTAGTTTCGCTGGAACTTCTCATAGTTTCACTGGATGAGTATACAGTTTCGCTGATCGGGGACACAGTCTCGCTGGTTGAATAAAAATGACGAACCAACCCGTTTTTAACCCAAAATCTTAACTTTTTACGTCCAAATCCTTGGTTTACCATCCATGAAACCATATCTAACCTTTTTACACGTTTTCATACGTAAAAATTTGATCTTTATGGGTTTCTTTGAAACTTTTCAAAACCCAAAACCCTAGAATCCGGGTTTGATCTATAGAAGGGTTTAGAGGTCGATTCTTACCTGGATTTGTTGCTCCTTTCTTGAGGTTTGATGCCCCAACACCCAGATCTTCAATCCCTTGACCTTAGAAGCTTCAAATCTTGAGTTTCCTTCACTTTCTCTCTCTACTTTCTCTCTCTATGAATTTTGGGAGCTAGGGTTGAAGTGAAGGAGATGGAGGCTGCTTTGGGTGGGTTACCGGGCTGATTATGGGCCTTAATCACTAGCCTCTTGCCCATAAACCCAATTTAGCCCAAAACCCTTTTCCTTCTTTTATTAAATACCCATTAATTAAGCCCATTATCCTTAATGACTCGTTTTGACTTTTCGGGGTGTTACAAGTCTCCCCCACTTATTTAGGTTTCGTCCTCGAAACCTGTCAGTCATCAAACAATTGAGGATAAAATTTCCTCATCTCCTCCTCGGTCTCCCAGATAGATTCTGATCCCTTCCTGTGCCTCCACTGTACCCGTACCAGCGGAACCACTTTATTGCGTAAGCGCTTCTCTTTCCAATCAAGGATGGCCACCGGCTGCTCCACATAGTTCAGGCGTTCATCGATTTCAATGTCCTCTAATGGTACAACTGCATCATTATCTGCCAGACATTTCCTAAGATGAGATACATGGAACATAGGGTGAATTCCACTCAACTCATCGGGTAATTCTAATTTGTAAGCCACTTCCCCTACCCTTGTGACAATACGGAATGGCCCTATGAACCTTGGGCTTAACTTTCCCCGTTTGTTGGACCAAAAGAACCAATGAGCCAAGATCAGGAAAACCTCTAAGTCCTACATGACATCACAACAACAGCTGAAGACTCCCATCAGCTGTTCTGACAAAGTCTGAAGAATCAACAGCTGAAGTTCAAAGAACTGAAGTACAACAACTGAAGATCCCAAAGTACTGAAGACAAGTACTGAAGTCTAAAGTACTGATAAACACAAGTACTGAAGACTTCAAGTACTAAAGACAAGTGCTGAAGATCAAAGTCTGAAGAACTGAAGAACTGATGAACAACTGCTGATGCACAAAGTCTGAAGACAACGACTGAAGACATCAGCTGATGACAACTACTGAAGTCATCAGCTGATGAATCATCTGAAGACCAAAGTCGAAAGACCAAAGTACTGAAGTTTCAGAGTTTGTCACAACAGCTGAAGAAGTCTTCTTCAGTTGTTGTGATGGTTTATTTTCTTTTCAGTAGTTTTATGTTTTTCATTTCAGTAGTTTGTACAACAGCTGAAGAGTTTGTTCTTCAGCTGTTATAGTTCAGTAGTTGTAAACGACTGAAGAGTCTGTTCTTCAGTCGTTGTAGTTTTCAGTAGTTTCCTTTTCAGTACTTGTAACAGGTAGAACACTTGGGAAATTTTGTAAGAAGATGTCAGCTGTTGTGACATCTTCATTAGTTGTGTTCTACAGTAGTTAGTTTAATAATTGCTTTATGTCAGTGGAATCTGACAACGGTATGGGTCATTTGCCTATAAAAGGGCAGTGACCTGAATGTATTCGATGCCGAAACATGAAATAAACGAATATTATTCCTTCAAGGCAGAATTATTCTCTCTACATCTACTTTTGGTTTGCATGCAATATTCTTTATGTTCTTGCTTTAATTGCTAATATTCATGCTAAATCCGCTGCGAACACAATCTAATTGATCAAACTAGAGGCTGAGATCCTAACAGATGGTATCAGAGCGGGTTAATCATTGATCGATTTCACCATTGATCATTTGAAACTGCTCTTTTGATCTCTAAGTTTGATCGAATTAGCAATTTGCAAGAATTAGCTGTAGAGAGAGAGATTCTGCTGTTTCTGGCAAAAACTTGAGGTTCTCTGGTGGTCTTGAGCTATATTTGTTTTGTTTAAACTTGAGTTTGACTAATAACTAAGATGACTACACCAACAAACGATCCTCACAATACTGGTTCCTCAACCAAGCCTCCGATGCTTGTGAGGAATGAGTGCAACATATGGCAAAGACGATGCTTCACCACTTGTCTGTCAACAGTGCTGGTTGTTGGAAGTCAGTGGTGCATGGACCATACAAGCCTATGGTGAGCGTCCCTGAATCTAATGAACAGGTTCCAAAGAAACCTGAACAATATTCGGACGAAGATCTAAAGCTGTTCGAAATTGATGCTAGAGCCCATGGAATTTTAGCCATGGCTATTCCAAATGAGATTTGCTCAGGGCTCTTGCATCATGAAACTACTCATGACCTATGGGTTGCTCTAAAAGAACAATTTGGAGGAACTGATTCGGTCTTAGCAAATAATAGGGAAATCCTCGCCCAACAATATGAGACATTCTCATATAGAAAGGGTGAGACTCTGACCCAGCAGTTTGAGCGGTTCTCTTGTTTGATCTCTGAACTGAAGATGGTCAAACAAGAGTACTCCAACAGCCAGATGAACAACAGGTTCCTCAGATCACTGCCTGAGAGATGGGACACTTATACCATTGTCCTACGCTCCAGTGCAAATCTGGAAACTCTATCTCTCACCCAACTTCATGGGAAACTGCTCACTTTTGAGAGAGAGATAGAGCAAAAGAGGAAGTTGTCCACTTCTGGCAAGCTCGCTGATGACTTTGTTCAAGGCAATGCTGCCTTGATAAGGCAGGAGTCAGAATATGCTTCATCAGAAAGTTCTTATGATGAGCATATTGATTTCTCTACCAACTCAGAACAAGCTTTTGTTAGTGTAGGTAGTAGTTCAGGAGGCTGCAGTGATAACTGGTGCTTCTTGTTGGATGATTTGAAGGGCATTCCAGATGATGATCTGGAGGAGATGGATATTTTGAGCCAAATGGCAATGATCAATATCAGATCTCAAAAGTTCTACAAAAGAACTGGTAGGAAATTCCCTGGTCTCTCTGGCAAAACCAAAGTTGGTTTTGACAAGAGCAAGTTGAGGTGTCACAAGTGCCAAAGGCTTGGACACTTTGCTAGAGAGTGTAGATCATCTGGATCTAACTCCTCTGCACCCTTTGTGACTTTTCCAAGCAATAGCTCACAACACAGAGGGCAACCTTACTCCAGTTCTGGTCATCCATCACAAGCACAGGCATCACCTGCTTATTTTGTGCCTCAGGGGTATATGCCATACTCTTATCCCTGCTACTACATGCCTCAGTCCAGTCAAACTCAAGCACCTTCGGCTCAACCACCACAGGCTCTTCCTGAGCCTTAATCTTCCCCATCTCATCATCAAACACAACCTCAACAACACAGCTTCTTCACCTAGGAGTTGTTGACTGGAGTAGTCTACCAGATGATCTATCTGGTCAGGAACAACTACTCCAAGGTACTGGTCAACATGGTGGTGATAGTCCTTTTGGAAATCTTGCTCTGATGGCCCTTGAGTCTGCTGAGGGGTCATCATCCAATGCCTCATCACAGGTATCATCTGAGGCCAAAGCCAAGCTTTGTTCTGAATCATGCATAGCAGCATTTGCTTCTATTAGAGAAGCAAATGTAGCTTTAATAGATAAAATCTTGAGCTAGAGCACACTATTTCCAAAAGAAAAGCTGATTTTGAGGTTGTACTAAAAGAGAAAAATGATGAGATTTACAAGCTTAAATGCCAAATCAAAGATGGTAAAGCTAGGGAAGATGTACTTCTAGAGAAGTACAGAGACCTCAAGGAAACTCTTGCAAACACCCAAGTAGAGTGTGATCGATGGGTGCAATCATGCAAGGGTTTTGAAATGCTTCTTAAGAAGCAATCAGCTTCCAGTGTGAAGTTTGGGATTGGTTATAATCATACTGCTCCTCCTACAGATTTCACTTTAAGAGCAGAAGTTGAATCTGATAGAGAGAGCAATAACCAATCCTTCTCATAATGTGACCTACTATCTTCTGATTCAGCATCATCAGAGATAGAAGTCAGCAACCAATCAGCAGATGCTACAAGAGCTGATGGTTCAAATGCTGACTGTCACATGATCAAAAGGCTGATTAACTCAGGTGTTGTCACTAGAAGTACTGAAGGTACTGGAGAGCAAGTGACAACATCTGAAGTTCAAACCTCAAATACTGTTAGCACTAAAGAGAAGAAAACTAACAGTAGGAAAGGTTTGAAGACAGCTAAAGAGGATACCATGAAAATAGGCACTAGGAAGAAAACTGCTAGTACTGATGGCAAACAGCTGAAGAACAAGTCTTCAGCAGTTAAATTCTCTTCAGCTGATGATCAGCATAAGATGAAGAAAAAGCCATGTGAGATATGTGGCTTGTTCAATCATCTTACTGATGATTGCTGGTACAAAAGGGGTTCCAAACTCAAACAACAGGAGGAAATTAAAGAGCAAATAAAGAAAATGAAAAATGAGTTTGAAACCAAGTTTGTACTAGCAACATCAAAGCCTGAAATCCCTAAGCCCAAAGCTAAATATAAAAAGAAAGTAGGGAATACTCAGGCAACAGCTGAGGTTGCTCAGAAAAAGATGGTACAACATAGGAATCCGTCATCAGCAAATTCCAGTGTGTCTGAAGAGCTGAAAGCTTTATCACAAAGTCAGACACAACTGGTGATGATGGTTCAGCATCTAATGGGAAGAGTCAACCATTTAGATGCTCCTGTGTTAAAACCACAGAAAAGGAAGTCCAAGCCAAAGGGTTCCTCTTCTACACCATCTTCTTCACCTCAGGCTGTTACACATAACACACCTGTTAGTGCTGCACCTATAGTTGAGAACAGACCTAAAACCAAACAGGTTTGGGTCTCTAAAACTAACTAACATGTGGTTATGATTGCAGGGTTCTTCAACATGCCAAAGAAGCATCTGGTATGTAGACAGTGGATGATCTATGCACATGACAGGAAGCAGCTCCCTTCTTAATGACTACTCTCAAGGAAAGAAGGGATTTGTCTCCTTTGGCAATGATGCTAAGGGTTACATCATCGAAAAAGGCTTTGTTTCCAATGGGGAAATAAGGTTTGATGATGTGAACCATGTGGAGAATCTCAAGTATAACCTCTTGAGTGTCAGTCAAATGTGTGATAAAGGCCATGTTGCCCTTTTCACAAGCCAGAACTGTCGGATTCTGTCATCCAAAGTTCTAAATTTGATTGACAAGGTGTTGGATGAATACACTCTCCTGAAGGCCAACAGGACAGGAAGAGTGTATGCCTTAGATCTTTCCAAAAAGATAGATCTAAAAGGCCATCCTTGCCTATTCTCCAGGGCATCTTCTCAAGAATCTATTCTATGGCATAGAAGGCTGGGGCATGTTAATTTCAAGAACATGAATCAGTTGATAAGCCATGGTTTAGTGAGAGGATTGCCTTTGAAGGAGTTCAAGTGTGAAGACAACTGCACTGCTTGCTTAAAAGGAAAACAACACAAAGTTTCATTCCCTTCAATAGAAGAACCAAAGTCCACTGCCTGCTTGCAGCTCCTGCACATGGATCTCTTTGGTCCTGTCAGAGTGATGAGCATGGCAAAGAAGAAATACTGCCTGGTAATTGTGGATGATTATTCCAGGTATGTATGGACTTTCTTCTTGCACTCTAAGGATGAAGCAGCCAAGACTATCATGAACTTTGTGGTATTTGTAGAAAAGCAGTATTCCCTACAGGTCAAGTGTGTGAGGAGTGACAATGGAACAGAATTTAGAAACCACACACTTGATGACTTCTACCTGTCCAAGGGAATTAAGAGGCAGTTTAGTATTCCTAGAACTCCTGAGCAGAATGGAGTGGTGGAGAGAAATAACAGGACTCTCATTGAAGCTGCAAGGTCAATGCTGGCTGACTCAGGATTGCCACTGACCTTTTAGGCTGAAGCTGTCAATACAGCTTGCTATGTACAAAATAGAACTTTAGTGAATAAGAGGTTGATGAAGACTCCTTATGAGATTCTTCATCATTTGGCTCCTCTAATTTCATTCTTTAGAGCCTTTGGGTGTCCATGTTTTATTCTCAACACTAGCAACCCACTCCAGAAATTTGCTAGTAAGGTGGATGCAGGGTATTTTGTTGGTTATTCATCAACTTGCAAGGCATACAGAGCTTTCAACTGTAGGACAAAAGTGGTTGAAGAAACTCTGCATGTTAAGTTTAATGAATCTCCAACGGACAAGATTCCACAAAACCCTGTAGAGCTGTTTGATCTGGAGATACTGCAATATGTTCCTTATCAACCTCCAGCTATTGAGCCTGTCAACAGTTCTCCACCTGGTGGTACTGATGATGATGTAGTCAGTACTCACCTCTTCAGGTTTAGTGACAACCTGCCTGAGTTCACTAAACCTGATGCTCCTGTAGCTTCAGCAGCCCCATCCACAACAAATGCTGATGAGATTTCTGCAAGCTCTACTTCATTTGAGCTGCCATCTCCTACATGGTTTCAAGAATCTCCATCACCATTTGTTGCTGCTGAAAGTCCTACAAACACTTGCACTAACATTATAGTCTATCAAGAGCTGAAGAATCACCCCACATCTCAAATCATTGGTGATATCAATGCTGGAGTTTCAACCAGGAATCAATTGTCCAATTTCTGCTTCTATGCTCTCTTCATCAGTCAGCAAGAACCAAAGAACTATCATGTTGCTTTAAGAGACAATGGATGGGTTGAAGCAATGCAGCTTGAGCTTCTTCAGTTCAAGAAACAGCAAGTGTGGGAGCTTGTTCCTTTACCCCAAGGGAAGTGTGCAATAGGCACCAAATGGGTATTCAGGAACAAAACAGATGATAAGGGCCAAATTGTCAAGAACAAGGCCAGGCTGGTTGTCCAAGGATTTGCACAAGAGGAAGGCATCGACTATGATGAGACCTTTGCTCCTGTGGCAAGACTGGAAGCAATCAGACTGTTCTTAGCTTATGCTGCCCTTCATAGTCTTAAGGTTTATCAAATGGATGTCAAAAGTGCCTTCTTATATGGTAAAATAAAAGAAGAAGTTTATGTGTGTCAACCACCAGGCTTTGAGGACAACAAACATCCTGATTGGGTGTACAAGCTTGATAAGGCTCTTTATGGGCTGAAGCAAGCTCCTAGAGCCTGGTATGAGACACTCTCAACTTTTCTTTTAGAGAATAAGTTCACTAGAGGCACCATTGATAAAACCTTATTCATCAAGACTGTGGGACAACATAAGCTCCTTGTTCAAATTTATGTAGATGACATCATCTTTGCATCCTCTGATCTAAAGTTGTGTGATGAATTTACAATGCTCATGAAGCAAAAGTTTGAAATGAGTGCTATGGCGGAATTACAGTTCTTTCTAGGTTTGCAAATCAAACAAAGGGATGATGGAATTTTCATCCACCAGTCCAAATACACCAAAGAGTTATTGAATAAGTTTGATTTACAAACCTGTAAGCCCTGTTCTACTCCCATGAGCAGCATCACACAACTAGATGTAGATCAGAAAGGTAAAGCGGTTGATGAAACCCTTTACAGATGTATGACTGGGTCCTTGATGTACCTTACAGCTTCTAGACCAGACATCATGTTTGCAACATGTGTTTGTGCTAGATTTCAGGCTGCACCTAAAGAATCCCATTTGATTGCAGTCAAAAGGATCTTTAGATATCTGCAAGGTACCCAATCACTAGGTCTTTGGTATTCAACTGGGCATTCTTGCAAATTAGTTGCTTTCTCTGATAGTGACTATGCAGGATGCAAAGTCACCAGAAAATCCACTTCTGGTGGTTGCCAATTCCTAGGCAATTGTTTAGTTTCTTGGCAGAGTAAGAAACAAACATCAATTGCTACATCCACTGCTGAAGCTGAGTACATTGCTGCTGCAAGTTGTACATCTCAGATACTCTGGCTTCAGAACCAACTCTTGGATTATGGCATCACAGAGACTAAGACTCCATTATTAATGGATAGTGCTTCAGCTCTTTGCATTGTCAAAAATCCAGTCCAGCACTCTAGGACCAAACATATAGAGATCAGACATCATTTTATTAGGGATTGCTATGAAAAAGGTCTGATTGATCCAAAGTTTGTGCCTAGTGCTGATGAGCTTGCAGACATATTTACTAAGCCTTTAGATAGTGCCACATTTCAAAACTTGGTACTAAGGCTTGGTATGCTGCAGCTAGAATAATTTGACCAATACTGATTCTCTCAGTTCACAAGTACTGATGAGCATTAGTATGCAAAGGTCAAATATAAGTACTGATGAGTAATTTAGTCTTCAGCATTTTCACAACTACTGAAGACTAAAATGCTTCAAAGTACTGATGTACATTATTTGTTGAAAACAACTGATGTAGTGAAGTGGATTACAACTACTGATGTATTATTTTCAAACAAATAAGTACTAAAGAACAAATTTTGTTCACAAGTACTGATGTGTAATCTTACACAAGTACTGAAGTACAAATTTTGTTCACCAGCTCTAGAGTATTTCATCAGCACTTATGAACATCTGTTCACAAGAGCTGAAGGCATAAATATTCACAAGAGCTGAAGGGTCAATGAAACATCTGAAAGTCAGCCAAAGAGCTGATGAGTAAATATGGAGGCCAGCATGAAACAACTGATTTGACGGAAATAGCTGATGAGTAATTTTACTCTTCAGCTGATGCCAACAGCTGCTGTTTCATACCCAAACAACTGAAGGACAAAACCATGTCTTCAGTAGTTTCACAACTACTGATGGCTAACACCAAGTCCTAGTTGTTTACAACAACTGAAGCAATACCATGTCTTCAGTAGTTCACAACTACTGATGTCAGTAGTTCACAACTACTGAAGGCTAACACCAAGTCTTCAGTTGTTACAACGTCTGAAGATGGAAACTAGGTCTTCAGTAGTTTATAACTACTGAAGACTGACAACAAGTCTTCAGCCGTTTACAACATCTGAAGGACAAAACCAAGGCTTCAGTAGTTTCAACTACTGAAGACTAACACCAAGTCCTCAGATGTTACAACCACTGAAGGTTAAAACCACGTCATCAGTAGTTTCAACAACTGATAACTAACACCAAACCTTCAGTAGTTTTCTTTCAGCCATTGCCGTACCCTATAAATACCCAACCCTTCAGAGCTTTTCATTCTCACTTGACCTAACTTTTTCGAAAACCTCTGAAATTCCCATACACCATTAATGGCGGCCATGCAACTCAAACCTCGACACAACTGTGTCGCTCATCTCACCAAACCGCCATTCTGGGCCAAGTTCCACAATGCCGTCGATCTGATGACCGACTCACAATACCAGACGGCCTTCCTCCTTAACCCCACCATATACACCGACTCCTTGGCGGAGTTCTGGACGAACATCATCGTCCAAACCGGAGAGAATGATGGCGAGGTCTCTCTCCGGTCCTCCGTAAACAACCACCAAGTGGTCATATCTCCAGCCACCATTCGAGAAACCCTAAAGCTGGAGGATGCCACCTACCCAACCTCCTACCCTAAAGGCGCCCTCGATCTATGCTTCACTGCCAATGACTATCAGGGCGACCTTTCAGCCACCACCTTGTTGAAGAAACACTTCCCAGATCCCCAACGACTGATCTTCCACATGGTGAATGTGTGTCTGGCTCCTAAAACTTTTTCATGGGACCAGATGTCAACAAGGTGGCAACAGGTATTGTATTCTATCCTTGATAAACAACCCCTAAACTTTACTGATATTATATTTTGGGAACTCAGGGATATGGCCACAAAACCCATTTCTAACCGTTGGATCTTGTATCCTCGGTTTATAATGGCCATCATCCAAAGCCAGCTTCAAGATGAGGTACTTGTTGGCACTGGAGTCCCTGCCATGGCTGTTCTAGCCGAGGTATACTCCAGGCACAACACCGACCACACACTCAAACAGACTGGCCGGCTGCGAAAACCCACGCAGCAGGAACCCACAGCCTCCACCTCCAAATCCAAAGTCCCCACCAAGCCAAAAGCCAAGAAGCCCAAAAAGGCTACTCAGGGAAATGAGTCCCCTGAGGATGCCCCTGCAACACAAAGGCAGGATGTGGCTGCTGGTTCGATTCTCCCAGCAGCTACCATGACTCCACCCACCACAACCGCACAGGTTTTTACTCAACAGGAGCCTGATGCAACCACAACTGGGGCACCTACACATCTGGGGTCTTTCTCACTTGAGGAGACTGCCATTGAAATGCACACTCCTCCCCATGTGCACTCTGCTTCTAGCCCATCTCCCACAGAAGCCGCCCTACAAAGTCCAACCCTAATGATTGCCAAAGTGTTGACCCACCTGAGCACTCCATCCTCTCCCCAGAAACCTATTACAACTGGGGAGACTCCAACCGAAGAGAGGGTGGATACAAGTGCTGGTGGGAGCCCCCAACACAGAGAATCACATGTCCAATCTCCCAGTGTGGCTAGGGAGATAGGACATTCTGGTGAGGCTGCCACTTCCCCTGCATCAGCACATGAGCAGGGTGAAGCTGGTACAAGCAATAAGACCTCACCAGAGGCAACTGCCGATGATGGATCCAATCCGGAGGCTGGAAGTCCCCAGTACCAATACAAAGGGGCACATGCTACTACTGAGCCATACTCAGAGCATGTATATCCTGACACAGTCAGGAGGTCAGGTGATTCAGTTCATACTGATGATGACCTGAGCTTCTTCTATGATGTAGTTGCTCACAACACTATCTTAGAGGATGAGATAAGCAGACTCAAAGAGCTGCTTGCTCAAATGACTCAAGATAGAAGTCCATCTGCCACCACCAACCCACAGATGGCACCTTCACCCGAAGGTCTCACATACACTGAGCCACTCCCACAAACTCAGCCACCAGCCCCTGCTTCTGGCACTAGCTCTCAGGGCCAGAACCCCCCTGAGCAGCTAGATGCTATCCTCCAGAAATCCCTGCCTCTCATCACACCCATAATCACAGAAATTATGATGAAAACCATTGATGAGAGGCTTCCCACACATATCCAACCTCTGGTGGAGGTTGCTGTTGCTAAAGCCCTTGCTGAGAGTCAAACCCCAACCAATGCACCCAAAAAGGGGGAGACCTCAGTGCAAGGTAAGAGGAAGAGGGGAGAGGAGGAGCTAGAGATAGGTAGAAAGGAGGTGGTTGAGAGGGAGAAGGTTCAGGAGACTAAGGGGAAGGGGAGGGAGAAGGAGGAGAGAGCTGAAAAAGAAGTGACTGGAATCCAAAAGGATTTCAGTGTCACTTATCAAAAGAAAGGAGAGAAGAGAGGAGAGGTGAGGGAGAGTGCTGATCCTGATCTAGCAGCCCTTGTCAAGGAGGCTGATGCTGAGCATAGCCGTTCAATGGATTCTGTCATTGAACAGCTGTTCAGGCAAGGCTTTGATAAGGACACTACCTTGCTAGATCAAGAGATCAGGAATATGGAGAGAAGAGAGATTGAGTACCGATGGACTACTCATAGCCAAGAGGAAAGAAAGAAACTTGAGGCTATGAGTAGGTTCACTTCGAAGTACCTGGGCAGACCAGTCCTTGATGTCAAGGCATGGACCAGGGATAGACTCTTGGTAATAACCACCAAGATCTGTTCGGCTGGTGATTTCACTAAGGGACTGGTCGCTGAGGCCCTCTCTGAAGCCGGTGCTGGGAACAGGACACTGCTAGTAAAACTGACCAAACCAGCCCTTATCTCTAGGTTATTAGCAGTGCCTGCCAACATTCCCACACCAACAACCCAACCACAACCCACTAAACCAACCCCTTCACCATCAAAACCCGCAGCCAATGATCCACCCTTAAAGAAGAAGAGAAGGGTGTTGAGGCTGCAAGAAGAAGAAGAAGAGGAGGATGAGGAGGACAGACTGCCCCTTTCAGCAGTCATTCCTCTACCAAAAGCCAAATCCCAAACCATCACTCCTACCTCACAGATGGACACTGTGAGGGTAAAGATAGAGGAAGAGGCACAGCAGCAGCTTCATGATGCTGAAATGCTTAAGTCAATTGACCAAGCATATGCTGCCTCTACCTCTATCATGAATATGAAGAAAGAAGCTCTGAGACTCTTCACTCTCAAACAAACCTTCCAATATAACAAAGAGAGAGTGAGGACTTGGCCTGATCCTAGGGTGGCTCATAGGATCACAAAGAAAGATATTCCTGTGAGGTACAAGAGCCAGATGAAGAGGATTATAGATGAAGAAATCACAGTGGCTCTTGTAGTAACACCCTGGGAAATTGTGGATGAGTTCGAGAAAGCTTATAAATCTAAGCAACCTCCTGAAATGATGTTGGAGAACAGGATGGTGAGGAAAGGCTTAGTTTATAAGAAGCTTGAGAACTTCCACAAAGATGAGCTCAACTTGTTGCTAGAGGGCAGACATCCAGATGAATTTGCTTATAGGTAAATCACAAAAGTTGAGCTCAAGAATGGCAAACAGGTCAAGTTTGTCTCAGAGATGTATGGCCGTGAAGGATTATTTGATGGTGGGGATGAGGGCATGACCAAAGAAGAACAAATGATCTTTGTCCAAGCCTACACCAGAGAATCCTACAGGCTAGTACATGGGAAGTAGGTTTCATGGATGGGATAACAGCTCTGTGTCCAATTCCCCAAAACAGAGCTCCCATCCATACTTAGCCAAACAAATACCAGAAACCTTCTCCTAGGCCAGTGCTTATCAGGGTCAACTTCTGATCTGATCCAGAAGGAAATAGACCAATCTTTATGCCAACAATAAGTGGGATAACAAATAATTAGAGGTTTTGGCTGCATTGGTTCAGGGGGAGTTTGTTGGACCAAAAGAACCAATGAGCCAAGATCAGGAAAACCTCTAAGTCCTACATGACATCACAACAACAGCTGAAGACTCCCATCAGCTGTTCTGACAAAGTCTGAAGAATCAACAGCTGAAGTTCAAAGAACTGAAGTACAACAGCTGAAGATCCCAAAGTACTGAAGACAAGTACTGAAGTCTAAAGTACTGATAAACACAAGTACTGAAGACTTCAAGTACTGAAGACAAGTGCTGAAGATCAAAGTCTGAAGAACTGAAGAACTGATGAACAACTGCTGATGCACAAAGTCTGAAGACAACGACTGAAGACATCAGCTGATGACAACTACTGAAGTCATCAGCTGATGAATCATCTGAAGACCAAAGTCTGAAGACCAAAGTGCTGAAGTTTTAGAGTTTGTCACAACAGCTGAAGAAGTCTTCTTCAGTTGTTATGATGGTTTATTTTCTTTTCAGTAGTTTTATGTTTTTCATTTCAGTAGTATGTACAACAGCTGAAGAGTTTGTTCTTCAGCTGTTATAGTTCAGTAGTTGTAAACGACTGAAGAGTCTGTTCTTCAGTCGTTGTAGTTTTCAGTAGTTTCCTTTTCAGTACTTGTAACAGGTAGAACACTTGGGAAATTTTGTAAGAAGATGTCAGCTGTTGTGACATCTTCAGTAGTTGTGTTCTATCAGTAGTTAGTTTAATAATTGCTTTATGTCAGTGGAATCTGACAACGGTATGGGTCATTTGCCTATAAAAGGGCAGTGACCTGAATGTATTCGATGCCGAAACATGAAATAAACAAATATTATTCCTTCAAGGCAGAATTATTCTCTCTACATCTACTTTTGGTTTGCATGCAATATTCTTTATGTTCTTGCTTTAATTGCTAATATTCATGCTAAATCCGCTGCGAACACAATCTAATTGATCAAACTAGAGACTGAGATCCTAACACCGTTTTCGAAACCTGATGATCCGTTTCCAGGGAGATACCTTGAGCATAACCTTGTCACCAACCTCGAACTCTATCAGTTTACGCCTCTTATCAGCATAAGACTTCTGACGATCCTTTGCGGCTTTCATGAATGCCTTAATCTTATCTAACTTCTCGGTTGTGACTTTAATCACTTCAAGGCTTCCTAATTCCTTTTGCCTTATGTCACCCCAACACACGGGTGTTCTGCACTTCCTACCGTACAGCATCTCATAAGGTGGCATACCAATGCTGGCATGGTAACTATTATTATATGAGAATTCTGCCAACGGTAAGTGCTCATCCCAACTTCCTCCAAAATCAATCACACACGCTCGTAGCATGTCCTCTAATGTCTGAATTGTCCTTTTCGACTGACCATCCATCTGGGGGTGGTAAGCCGTACTAATATGCAGTCTAGTCCCCATTGAGTCGTGAAACCTCTTCCAGAACTTGGACATAAACCGCGTGTCCCTATCCGAAACGATAGACACTGGAACACCGTGACGAGCCACGATCTCCTTGATAAATAGCTATGCCAACCTCTCATAGGAATACGTCTCACGAATTGGTAGGAAATGGGCGCTCTTTGTTAGACGGTCAACAATCACCCAGATCGCGTCAGTCCCTCTCGCCGTACGAGGTAGCTTCGTGATGAAGTCCATTGTGATGTGTTCCCATTTCCATTCAGGGATGTCCAAAGGCTGGATCTTACCATATGTCTTTTGGTGCTCCGCCTTCACGTGCAGACAAGTCAGGCACTTGCTCACGTACTTAGCCACATCTTGCTTCATTCCCGGCCATCAGTAATCTTTCTTCAGATCCTGAAACATTTTCGTGGCGCCAGGGTGAATGGAATATCGTGTTTTATGAGCCTCGTCCATAATCTTCTCCCTCAGATTCCAGTAGAGAGGAATCCACATTCTCCCAGATCAGGTTCTAACACCCAGGGTGTTTTCCCCCAAATCTAAAACTTGTCCTTTCATCCTTTCAGAGTTGACTCTGTCCCCTCTTAATGCCTCATCCTGGAACTCCCTCACTTGTTTCATAACATCAGGCATCATGATTATCTGGCAAGCCCTCACCCGAATTGGTTCGGGTCGTCCTTTTCGGCTAAGGGCGTCAGCCACAACATTAGCCTTGCCTGGATGATAATGAATTTGGTAGTCATAATCGTTGATCAGTTCCAACCACCTCCTCTGCCTCATATTGAGTTCTTTTTGTTCAAAGAAATACTTCAGACTTTTATGATCAGTGAAGATAGTGCACTTCACCCCATACAGGTAGTGCACTTCCCTCGTTGCATCAACACGCAACCCAATCCTTCATACGAGGCATCCGAGTAGACTACCAGATCCTCATTCCCTTCAGGTAACGTCAAGACAGGGGCTTGAGTTAACCTCATCTTTAGTTCTAGGAAGGCGTTCTCTTGATCGGTGCCCCATTCATACTTCACGTCCTTCCGGGTCAACTTAGTCAAAGGAGAATCTATCCTGGAGAAATCCTGGATAAACCTCCTATAGTAACCTGCCAGGCCAAAGAAACTATGAATCTCAGATGGCGTCTTTGGAGGTTCCCATTGCATCACCACTTCAACCTTTGCAGGGTCCACTCTGATCCCCTTAGGATTAACCACATGACCCAGAAATTGAACTTCTTGAAGCTAAAATGCACATTTAGAGAACTTAGCATATAACTTCTCACTTTTGAGTGTCTCCAATACTTCCCGAATGTGATCAGCATGTTCTTCTTCACTTTTTGAATAGATCAAGATGTCATCGATGAACACTATTACTGATTTATCCAACATCGGCTGACATACCCGATTCATAAGGTCCATAAAAGCAGCTGGCGCGTTGGTTAGACCAAAGGACATGACGAGAAACTCATAGTGTCCATAACGCGTATGAAACGTTGTCTTAGGAATGTCTTGTTCCTTCACCTTCAGTTGGTGGTAACCAGACCGCAGGTCTATCCTTGAAAACCAGCTGGCACCCTGAAGTTGATCGAACAAGTCGTCAATCCTTGGTAACGGGTACCGATTCTTTACGGTCAGCTTATTGAGCTCGCGATAGTCAATGCACATCCGCATGCTACCGTCTTTCTTCTTGACGAATAAAACCGGAGCACCCCATGGGGAGATACTCGGTCGGATGAAACCCTTATCCAATAAATCTTGCAACTGGTCCCTCAGTTCTACCATCTCTGAAGGAGCTAATCGATATGGTGCTTTAGCGACGGGCTGTGCTCCCGGTAGCAAATCAATCTGGAATTCGATTTCGCGGTCCGGCGGCACACCAGTCATGTCTTCATGAAAGACGTCAGGAAAATCACGCACCACTGGTACACTGGATAATTGTGGCTCTGGCGTATTCACATCCCTTACATAGGCCAAGTAAGCACTGCACCCACACCTCAAGTACTTTTCGGCCGTGATCATCGACACCACCTTCGGTATACTGCACGCTCTATCCCCGCGAACCGTAACTGAGCTACCATCGGGCACGACTAGGCTAATTATCTTTTTACTACATACTATATTCGCTTCATAGTCAGCCAACCAATCCATGCCTAACACCACATCAAAACCTCCTAAGGCTATAACATGCAATCTAGGGGGAACTTATAACCCTCCAACTCTATCAGGCAACCCTCAACTACCTCAGTCACCTTGGTGGACTTACCAATGGCTGTTTCTACATAAAAGGGCTCGTCTATCTTTCTACTCTTAATGGGCAACTTATCACAGAAAAACAACAGAAACAAAACTCTTTCTAGCTCCGGAATCAAACAACACAGAAGACAGAGTTTGATTACTAGATACATAACTGTCATGATATCGGGGCCCGTCCTAGCCTGCTCCGGCATTATCGTGAAGGCCCTGCGCCCTCTGCCCGTGGTTTCTTGCAATCCCTGCTTATGTGACCTTTTCCTCTACAGTTATAGCACCGTACCACCCCACACTCTCTGGCCACATGACCGTACCTCCCACATCGGAAACAGACATTGGTCCCCAATCTACATTCCCCGAGGTGTTGGTGTCCACATATGGAGCATAGGTTTGGTCTCCACATACATTCTCCAATGTGCTCCTTGGCACACTTACCACACTTCCTCGTCCCCGCACGGACGAAGCTGCACACCGGTCCTTCATCCTGGCAACCTTTTTGTTGAGGGTGGCCCTGCCATGTCCAAACCGCTTTTCGTTCCAGTTCATGTCGTTGCTACCCTTCGTGCTTCCTTCAATAGCAGTCGTCTCCTTCACCGCCCTAATTACCTCAGTCACCATAGACGGCAGAATCGCCAGCATGACTTGTTGGACTCCCTCAACAACAGCCTCTTTCAGAGTGGTCCTCAAACTAGCACTATCATCGCTGCCTTCCAGGTGAGGGGCCTCGGGCTCTCCGAGTGCCATTTCAGCCGCCCTAGCCATGCTTCTCGTGACACGCGGTTCAGCGCCACGTTCACCACAACCCCCATCTGACAAAACCATAGGAGTTCTACTGCTAGCCATCCTCTAACACACACTGAAAGATTTAAACACCAACACGGTCATTCAAGGGAATAACTCAGTTTATGTCAAGTATAGTAAGTCCCTAATTACAGTGGCCAGTTATGATTAGCCACTTACTTTACTCTTCGTACCTCGAGCATTACCTGTCCTGACTACATTAGTATCTAAATCTAGCAGTAACACATAAATCACATAACATGCGCACATAATACTGTTTAACTTTTAGAAAATACCTGATGGCACGCAGCTACTCAGATTGGCATTCCTTCCCGTTCCGTCCCATTTTCAGTTTAAGTTAAGGTTTATTTGGAAAATTTACCCGTTTCACTTAAACTTTGGCTCTGATACCAACTTGTAAGGCCCCATTCCCGGGAAGCCTCACAATTGGTTAATCATAGCATAAAATCAGTTTAATAACAAAATATTGCAGCAAAAATAATTAGACATTCATTTAAAACTTAGAAACTATGTCATACTCATACATTTGTCCTTTAATTGTAAATGAAACATATTACTTGTTCTTAAATTACAATAAATATTTCATAAATAGGATCGCCATCCATAGCTCCCCAAGTAGCTTCGTGGTGCTATCCTCAGCATCAGCACTTACCTGTCCACTATTATGCATAAAAGTCAGCTTTGCTGAGTGAATTCTAGTTTTATATAAGTAAGAAAATATAAGCTTTATCCCCCATGTAATGACCACACATACATCATACTACATAACATTACTTGCATCATATTAAGCATGTTCATTATCTTTCATTCTTTCATTATGTTTCACTTCATCATAAGCGAGATTGCACAAAGCAAGAGCTCCATGTTGATCGACAACGAATGTCGATCCCCGTCGGTACACATCTTCATGGTAGCTAACCCCCGACAGTTGATCCACACTGCAAGGCACATAGCCCGCTCTTGAATACGGATCCATCATCATACATCAGACTCACCTAAGTGAAGTCTATCATAGTGCTTGCAAGACTTTTCATCATCAAACGGGACCGGGGTAACATTCATTAAGTTCCACTTTTCATTAATATTATCTTCCACTTAATATATAATACGTAACTTATTAAGTACACAACATACCAAGTACTAGTCAACATAACACGTAACCAACCCTCCGCGGGACAGCGGGGTTTGGGGGCGGCAGCCCCTGACAGCGGGGTCCTAGGGGCAGCAGCCCCTAGTGGGGTCCAAGGGGCAACGCCCCTGGCTGGGGCCGGGCTGCCAGGTCAGCGCGTAAAAATTTTATTTTGAGCTATTTAAATGGCATATTTTACTTTAGAAAAATGTATTTTCTTGTTAAAACCCCTTGAAATCCTTACCTTGAAAACCTTATGTTTACTATGTATAATAGCCCCAAAAACATAGAAAAAAGTTTAAATAAGGGGATCTAGAACTCACCTGGATATTGTGAGTAACTTCTAAACTAAGCCTTCTAGGCTAGGATCACACTACACAACCTGCAAATAAGTTCACACTCAAAAAGTTCATTTTGTGCAGTTTCGCTGCCCTGTTTTGCTGGCAGTTTCGCTGGCAGTTTCGTTGCCAGTTTCGCCCATCAGTTTCGCACGACAGTTTTGCTGTCAGGTGCACCCAACTTTCGTTGGAATTTCCTAGTTTCGCAGTATCTATGGGTCAATAGTTTCGCCCCAGCGAAACTGTAGTTTCGCCCCAGCGAAACTGTAGTTTCGCTGGAACTTCTCATAGTTTCGCGGGATGAGTGCACAGTTTCGCTGATCGGGGACACAGTTTCGCTGGTTAAATATAAATGACGAACCAGCCCATTTTTAACCCAAAATCTTAACTTTTTACGTCCAAATCATTGGTTTACCATCCATGAAACCATATCTAACCTTTTTACACGTTTTCATACGTAAAAATTTGACCTTTATGGGTTTCTTTGAAACTTTTCAAAACCCAAAACCCTAGAATCCAGGTTTGATCTACAGAAGGGTTTAGAGGTCGATTCTTACCTGGATTTGTTCCTCCTTTCTTAAGGTTTGATGCCCCAACACCCAGATCTTCAATCCCTTGACCTTAGAAGCTTCAAATCTTGAGTTTCCTTCACTTTCTCTCTCTACTTTCTCTCTCTATGAATTTTGGGAGCTAGGGTTGAAATGAAGGAGATAGAGGCTGCTTTGGGTGGGTTAAGGGTCTGATTATGGACCTTAATCACTAGCCTCTTGCCCATAAACCCAATTTAGCCCAAAACCCTTTTCCTTCTTTTATTAAATACCCATTAATTAAGCCCATTATCCTTAATGACTCGTTTTGACTTTTCGGGGTGTTACAAAGAATGTGCCATATAAACTTTAAGAACATGAACAAATTCATTAAGAATGATTTGGTAACTGGAATGCCAAAGAAAGAATTTACAAGTGATGTTCACTGTGTTGCATGCCTGAAAGGGAAACAACACTTAGTGTCTCACAGGACAAAGGAAAAAAACTCTATCACTACTCTCCTACACTTATTACACTTGAATCTCTTTGTCCCCACCAGTGTAATGAGTCTAGGAAGGACCTCATACTATTTAGTGATCATAGATTATTTCACAAGATTCACTTGGATTTTCTTCCTTAGAACTAAGGATGAAACTCCTGAGATCTTGAAGAACTTCATTCTGAAAATTGAGAATCAAAGTGATCACAAGGTCAAGATCATAAGATGTGATCAAGGAACTGACTTCAAGAACCAAATCCTTGACACATTTTGTGATGAAAAGGTTATTACATGACAATATAGTACTCCCAGGACTCCTCAGCAAAACGATGTTGCTGAGAAGATATACAGGACACTTATTGAAGCTGCAAGAACCATGTTTTCTGACTCTAAAATGCCCATCACCTTCTAGGCAGAGCCAGTTAACACTGCCTGCTATGTGTAGAACAGAGTTTTAGTAGTCAAGACTCATGGTAAGACTCCTTATGAACTGTGGCACAAAAGAAGACCTTTCATTGGTTTTCTCTGATCATTTGGATGTCCCTGCACTATCTTGAATACCAAAGATTAAGTAGCCAAATTTGGTAAGGAATCAGATGATGGACACTTTATTGGATACTCTTCCCGAGCTAAGGCTTATAGAGTATACAATCTCAGAACTAGAGTATACAATCTTATAACTAGAGTAGTTGAAGAATCAGCTAATATGATCTTCAATGAGCACACTCCCTGTGTGAAAGGTTCTGGTCCTGATTGGTTATTTGATCTGGATTTAGTTACCAACTATTTTAACAAATCTCGTGAAGATGTTTCAGGATCTATAGCTAGTACATCAACAGAAGATCCTGACCCAAGATTTGTAACTAACCCTGTAGGTGAAGTTCCTATCAACACAACAATGACAAATCAAGCTGATACATCTGAAGTGCCTGAAAATTCCAGCTCAGAGGCACAAAACACAAATGAAGGAACTTCAAATGTATGAGAACATGGTAGTGGTCACAGTGATCAAAAATTTCTTGATGCTGACAACCACTCCATTGAAGATAATATCAATGATGTCACACACTCATTGGATCAAGCTTCTCTTGATAAGTGTGCTAATGTGGTGGGAGACACTTCATTTCCAGATCTAAACTTCTTAAATTTAGATCTATCTAATCAACTTACTGTAGTCCCTCAACTTAGGATCTACAAGTCATACCCTACCACAAACATCATAAGAGATGTTGACAAGGTGGTGAGAACAAAAGGACAAACCCATGACAAAAATATTTATGTATACTCTTGCTTCTTGTCCTAGACAGAGCCAAAGAAAGTTTATGAGGCCTTGAAGGATGAAAGTTGGATTGAAGCTATGCAAGAGGAGCTGCTTCAATTCAAGAGATAAAAGGTTTGGAGCCTATGTCTTCTTCCTCAAGGGAAGACTACCAAAGGATCCAAATGGGTGTTTATGAATAAGAAAGATGATAAAGGACTTGTCATCAAGAACAAGGAAAGATTGGTTGTTCAAGGGTACAAACAAGAAGAAGGAATTGATTACACTGATGTCTTTGCTCCAGTAGCAAGACTTGAAGTTGTTAGGATATTCCTGGTGTTTGCTGCATCCAAGGACTTCAAGGTCTACCGACTTGATGTCAAGTGTGCATTTTTATATGGGGTGATTGATGAAGAGGTGTATGTTAAACAACCACTAGGCTTTGGAGACCCAGATTATCATGATTAAGTCTGCAATCTTGATAAAGCTCTTTATAGGCTGCACCAAGCTCTAAGGAAGTGATATGAGACACTATCTCTGTATCTCTATCAGCATGGCTAGAAGAGAGGTACTATAGATGGAACTCTCTTCATCAAAGGAACATGGAATGACTTGATGCTGGTTCAAGTATAAGTAGACGACATCAATCTAAAGCTTTGCAAAGACTTTGAGAAGCAATAGATTTGAAATGAGTGCCATGGGGGAACTCAAATTCTTTCTAGGAATTCAAGTGAAGCAAGTTGACAATGACATCTTCATAAGTCAGTCAAAGTATGTACAAGACATACTTACAAGATTCAACATGACTGAATGTAAGGTTGCAAAGACACCTATAGCCAGAAACCACTCTCTTGGACCTGACCTTGAGGGGGAGTGTGTAGATGAACATCTTTACAGGGCTATGATTGGGTCTCTCATGTATCTTTCAGCCAGCAGGCCTGATATCATGTTTGCTACATGCATATGTGCAAGATATCAAGCTAACCCCAAGATGTCACACCTGGTTGCTATCCAAACAATTCTTAGATATCTTGAAGGTGCCCTTAAGCTAGGCCTTTGGTATCCAAAAAATTCTGACTTTAATCTATATGCCTATACAGATAGTGACTATGGTGGCTGTAACATGACTGCAAAGTCCACATCTGGGGGATATCAGTTCCTTGGTGGAAGGATAGTCTTATGGCAATGCAAGAAACAATCCTGTGTATCTACATCAACTGCTAAAGCTGAATACATTGCTACTGCAAGCTGCTATGCTCAAGTACTTTAGATTCAGAATAAGATGTTAGACTATGGATACAACTTCATAGAGATTCCCATCCACGTAAACAACAATAGTGCTATCTCTATCACAGAGAATCCTGTGCAGCACTTAAGGACAAAGCACATCAACATCATGTATCATCTAATTAGAGATAATCATGAAAAAGGATTGATAAAACTAATCAAGGTTAACATAAATGAACAATATGTTGATCTATTCACAAAGACTTTTGATGAACAGAGATTTAAATATCTTATATCAGCAATTAGGATGATTAACCTTGAATAAATTTTCTTAAAACATAATTTATATTATTTCTAAAAGGAAGTGTGTCTCCTAAGTTATCTAATTTATCACCTACATAAGCCAAGTTTATCTTGGGAGAAAATCTTTTTCATACAATATTTACTTAGCATTTTGAAAATTACTAAGTGTATTTTCTTTCGGAAGACATTAACATTACCTTCGGAAGAATTTTAAGTCTTCAAATCACATAACTGCTTAAAAGAAATTTACCTTCGAAAGAAATGCTTAAATTTCTTCTGAAGCCAAAATATGCTTCTAAGTACTTATATATATTTGAAAAACAAATTTCTTCCGAAAACAATTATGTCTCGGAAGATTTATTCTCTTTAAGAATAAAACTTTCAACTCTTAATATCCTTCAGAACTGAATACTCTTCGGAAAAGAAAATACTTCTAGTAATTTTTCTTCCGAAGCCATTTTTCACTAAGCTTAGGAATATCTTCCGAAGTCAAAATTTGGCTTCAGAAATTTTTCACAAAACTTCCAAAGACAAATTACCTTCGGAAGAGTTTCAACTTCCAAGAAAACTACCTTTCTGGGCACTTTCTCAGAGGTGGGATAGACATTCGGACTTCAAAGTTTATCCGTTTGTATTATCTTTGTCTCAAGTCCATTTCATATAAATATACCCAATGGTTCCCTATCTTTCACTATCTTCTTCATCTGCAACTTTTCTAAACCTAAATTCCCACTCATCGCCTTTGTTCTTACCTTCCTTCACCTCAAAGCTATCTCAAACGGCCAAACTTGACCGCAGAAACCAACCAGATTTTTCCATGCAGCTTCACAGCCAACACAATCAGGTTGCTCTGTTAAACTTTGAGAAAGATCCAAGTTTCTCAGAGGTTTACCGCTTTCTTTCTCTGTCTCACTACTTCACCTCCCTCACCATTGATCCTCACTCTATGAGGATCAACTTTTGGACTTTTGGAGGACCTGCCAAGAGGTCACCATGGATGGGGAGAAGGCACTGTCTGCCAGAGTGCAGGGGAGGACAGTCTTCATCACTCCAGCTTCCATCAACTCTCATCTACAACTAGATAATATAGATGTTGAATTGTCCTTCCCCAAATCTACTATAAACCACTCATTTAAGCAGATGGGCTGTGAAGGTGACTTCTCAGTCAGAACCTTTACAAAAGGGAAGGTTTCTCCTCAATGGATGTACCTCCTCCATGTCATTTCCACAGCTTGTCTAACAAGCATGGAGGTTAGGACCAAAATTCCAGAAGACCTCTCTTTCATGGTCTATGGGATGGTTCATGGGGTCAAGTTCAGGTATTCACAATTTGTGTAATATAATTTACTTGCAAACTTGGACTCCTTAGAATATTACATGTTTCTAGATATGTCCAGCACATCCTTAATTGTGAACTGGGCTCACAGTTGAGAGGGAACAGGTAATGTTCTAAAATTAGGATAGATAAAGCCCGACATCTTCAAGACTATGAGAAAGCCAACTGTTGGCTTCTTAGGGGTAGAAACAGCCCTGATCCCAAAAATGTTAGAGCTCATTGCTCAAGATGACAACCTAGCAGTACCAGCTAGTGTTGAACCCACACCTTCTACTTCAAAACAACCCACACAACCATAAATAACCATCACCTACAAAAGAAAATCCAAACAAACCCTGCACAAGTTATTTAACTTATGCCGCCCCCCATATCACTACCCATATAGGAGGAAGTGGACACTGGAGCTCCTATTTCTACTGAGGAGCAAACCACTTCCATCTCACAAATGATCAGTCATGAGGTTCCTCATGCTCAGACTAAAAAGCTCATTACCCAAGAAGCATTAAGCCTTCACTTAGAGTCTCAAAACTCTAGTGAACAACCTTTATAGGAAAGTTACCATCCTAGCCTCTAGATCTAAACCAGCCAATTCCCAGCCTACACTTTTATAATGATAAGGATATGGCACTCAGTGAGTATCATTAATCTCTTTTCTCTTTCTCTGATTTAAGAGAGATGAGAACTCCTATGTCACCCCTATCTAGCCCACATCATCCACCCCCCCCCCCGAGGTGGATCTTCCTGAACCTGTTCCGGAGATTCATATGGAAAAGGCTCTTACTTCTGCAAGTGATTACAATATTAAGACCTTAACCATGGCAACCCAGCTCATTGACACTTCAACTGAAGTTGTCAGTGAGCAGGGGAAAACCAGCAGCGAAGAACAACAAGCTGGTGATGAGGAAGAAGACTTAGGTCCAATTCTCTCATCCCCCAGTAATTCTTTTACTGAAGATGAGGGGAATCTCAGACTAAAGGTGCAAAAACTGACAAAAACATGCACCGATTTAGTATCCAAGGTCAGTCACTTAGAATCTCAAGTGACTACCTTGAAAAGAAGGGTCAATTATTAGCAACTTGAGATTTCTGATCTTAAGGAACAACTAGCTATGAGACCCTTCAGGAGGACTCAACCAGGAACATAAGAACCTGAGGATGTGATAGATTTCACCTCCAACTCACCTATGGAAGTGGGTGATGCTACCAAAAAGGGGGAGGAAGTTGTCGCAATCACATAACTTGGGAGTCCTTCTCAGAGTATGGACATTAAGGAATCACCAACCTCACTTAGAATTGTCTACACTCAGCAACTTCCTCAAGTTTACACTGATATAGACTCTCGTATACAAAGCATGTTTGAGGAGGGAATACCAAGGGTAATGTCAACCCCACCCTACGGAGCAGAAAATGAAATTTTAGGGTGGAGGTATGATGCTGATAGAAAAGCCCTAGTACTACATAGATTTCAAGGACAGCAAGCGGTCTTCAACTTTCAGACCTTGAACTTCTATGATAGTCTTTCTCTAGTCAATACGTAACTGGTCAGCCTAACTCAAGATAGACAAGTTGACATATTGGCTGAGAGAATTCAAGATAGGATTATTGAAGAATTCAGACAAAGAAGAAGACAACTGAAAACATGCAATGTCATTGGTTAATTGGATGTTAAGGTGGAACCTTGACTGAAGGGGAAACCTTGACTGAAGGCCTAGTGACAGAACCTATGACCATTATCACAGATACAACTACTTTAACATCCTTTACCCTCAGTGAGGCACTATTTGGTAAAGGTGTTTCATAACCTCTCTCTGGCCAGAGTTTGACTGCTGAACCAAGAAATGAAGACCAAAGCTCTCTCCACCCTGAGTCACCAAGGTCTGTGAGTGACAAAGGGAAGAGGAAAATGACCTTTGAGGAGATTGAGGAGGAGCAAAGAGAAAGGAAGAGAAAGCTAAGGGGAGAGAGTTTAGCTGGTTCCTCAGGTTTCATGGAAGCTGCAATCAGGACAGCCCCCAGGCCAAACACTCAAGATGATGAGTTGAAGGCTGCCAGATTGAACTACTTGGGAACCAGGAACTACAACATTGATGAACTTTTCTCTCTTTCCTTAGAAGAGTTAAATGAACTGGCAGACTTAGAGCTGAGAAAGGAGAAGAAGGAGGCAGAGGATGTAGAATTGCTCCTCAAAGTTAAAGAAGAAAGAAGACAAAATAGGCTATACAAACATGCTCCTACTCTCTCCCCAGTTCATGAAAGCCCTGAGAGAGTGGCTGTGGCAACTAAAGAACCTCAGGTAGACAAGGAGGCTCGCAGACAAAACATGATCAACTATCTGACTACCATAGGCCTGTATCAGGCATCTCACTTCTTCCCCTCTCATAGGAATATATTGAATTTGAGTATCTTAAGCAGCTGGAACAACAGTTCATTAATGAACAAAAGGCTGCTAAGAGAAAAATGAGGGAAGAAGCTGTAGAGTCAAGAGCCATCATGCAAAAGAGTCAAAAGAAGTCTTCTGACAGACAAAGGATGATGAGCTTCTTGAAGCTGTATGGATTCTCTGGAAGGAGGCTTGGTCCAATGTCTCTATCCACTATGGATGAGCATATTAGAGTGGTCAAGCAGAAGAATAAAAAGGGAGAGCTTGTGGACTTGCATTCTCCACCAACCCAAGCTCCTCCTGAGGTAGAGGTTAAGGTTGAACCAACACAGACAACACCAACCTGGACCTTCAGCTGCATCTCAGCCAACCTCATCTTTTACTCCCAGCAGGGTTCTACTCCTTCTCCTTCTAAACCTGCAAGGGAAGAGGACCCAACTGAGAGAGGCACAACAGAACAACCTGGTACTTAAGACTAGCCCTCTTAGTTAAACACTCCAAAGAGGAATAAAAGGATAGCCCTAAAGAGAGTATACAAAAAGACAAAGGCATCCACTTCTAAACCTCAGGATGAGTTAGAGCATCCTAAGGAAGTGCAACAAGAGGCTGCTCAACCAACTCCTACTCAAGCACAGCCTCTTGCAGCTGGAAGACCCATCTTGTCTTGGACCTTTACTACTAGTCCAATCAGATGGTATGTCATTAGAGATCAAGGTGGTCAAGATGTCTACTTCTGGCAAGACATGCTTGATCTACATCTATATGACCTCCATGACATGAGAAGGTACTATGAGAGTCTGAAGGATCCTAACCCAATGATGAAGAAAGGAATAGTCTTGATCCTAATGAGGACTGTCAACTGATGAAAAACCTTCTCTGTTTTGGTAGCATAAGCCTAGGGGGAGTTTGTAAGGTTTAACATAAAGGTTGATGCAACCAAAGCAATCAAAGGCTTACTGCATGCATGCACTCAGTACAAGGTAGAAGTTACTTCGGAATATTTACACTTTACTCGGAAAATACTCTAAGTGTAAAATCTTCCGAAGCCAAAGACCAAATCTTTTGTAGCCAAAAGATGAAGTCTTTCGAAGCTTCAAAGACAAAGTCTTTCGAAGCCAAATGAAGTGAAGATTGATTTCTTCCAAAGACAGAGGAGAACATTCTTTTCTTTGATGTACTTTTGTATAAAGCTGACCTACTTTTCCCTGCAACTCTGAAGACTGACCAACTTGCATGAGTTGATGAAAAGATCCATGCTTTTACAACTATGCATTGAGGTCTTGAGTCTATAATTTTCTACTTTATGTATGATGTGCTCCAAATTATACATATAAAACACATCAATTGCATATCAATTATCTCAGAAACTCTTACTGAAAATGATGATTTGATACTTAAATCGTTCACATTGTGTTTTCAGGCTTGGAAAAGACCAAGATGAACAAAAGGAGTCTAAAAAGGAAGAAATTGAAGAAAAACAAGCTCTGGAATTCAAGCATGGGGCCGTGCCTCATGAGGCACACTCCCATGCCTAGCCTGAAACACACCCCCGTGCTAAAATCAACACACCCCTGTGTTTGTCCGTCCGACAAAACAAAAAGTATGGTTCCTTGACCCTAGGCATGGGGGCGTGCCCCAGGAGGCACGGGGCCGTGCCCCACCACAAACACGGGGCTGTGCCCCATTAAACACGGGGTCGTGCCTGATAACATCTGAGCATACCAATCGACCAACTTTTACGTACATTGTACTAGCACGGGGCCGTGCTTAAACACTCCAGAAAGTCTATACATATGACTTCATTTGAAACTTAAGAAAGGCTTTTGAGAGGTGGAGTGCTGGTGTTCCCTCTCAGGAACCCAGCCTTTGGAGGTCCTTAGAAGGTTTTGGAGGTCCATTCAACACTTAGAAGAAGCTCGGGATCCTTTAACATCATCCATAGTGAATCACCGGTTTAATTGTTCTAATTTATCGATAATTTCATTACTATCTTCTATCTTTGTTGTTATGTTCAAGCTCATTATGAGCTAAACTTCTAATTTAGTGAAACTTTATGTAATTTGTGATGAACTAATGGCGTGATATATATTGTGTTAATGTTATGGTGGTATTGGGAAAACTTTTGATGGGTAGCACCTATATTTGAATGGAAAGTTATAAACTTATGATTTGTAATCGTGATTTTCATACACGGTTGAAAATATATGATCAACTTTTATTCGTGAAACCGACTTTCATAACAAATCTATGGCTAATTAACTAGATATGGTTATTAGAAATTATATCACCTTAACTTTCTGATCATTTACGGGTTCCCTTTTATTAGTTTGAGAAATCTACAGTAATTGTTATGGTTTTCTAAAATTAATGGTATGTTGGAAAGGAATTTGATCAACTCTCCTCTTACATTAAGTTATGTTTTCAGAAATCATATGTCGAAAAGGTCACAAAAGATTTACCTACATTACTAGGGCTTTGAGCTAAGCAGTAAATATCAACCTGACGTGGTCCTAGTCACTACGGAGGAAATAAATGAGAAATCGCGCCAGCTCATCTTTATAAACGTTAACACAATTACTTTAATCAATATCTTTAATCACACCACCAATTCATCACAGTTATAAAAGTGTAATCTAAATTAGGATAACAACCTTACTTCACTGAAAAAATCACCAAAAGTCTCAATATATCTTTATTTATTGTTATTTTATTTAACTTATCATTTTCTAAGTCAAAATTGATAGTCAATTATGAGAGTTGTTGAGTAGGCTTAGTTTGTCCACGGATTGATACTCGGTGCTTACCAACACTAAATTACCTCATAACAGGTACACTTGCCTTTTGTGTGTGTAGTTTAGTATTAGTAATAACCAATTAAAACTGAATCTGTGCGAAAAACCTTTATCAAAATATATATACTATCTGCATGCATCAATGTACTTTTATCATTTTTGTAATATATTAGGATATGAGCTATAGCATGTCATAGTCACTAGTCAAAAGGCAATCTGACTTTTGACTCTACATTGATTTTGTTATCTTTCAATGTTTCAACTGGCTTTCCAAGTATAGCTGGTTGTAGAATATAGTATAAAGTATCTCAGGGTCTTGTATTCAATTTAACTTATGCATTGTAACTCTTGTAAAAGAATTTGACATTAATATACAACATTCTTGAAAACTATATATATTGTTCTTGAATTTCTGTCTTATTGTTACTAGTGTTCTTTGCATCTTGTTCTTAAATCCAGTTTCCGATTTGAACTGTTAAGTGTTCTAACACTCTCCTTATTGTGAGACTGATCGTAATAATCATTTTAATTTTTGAATCCAATTGAACATTGATAGATGTCATTGCTTTTATATAGCTTCTATGTAATATGTTTGCTTTGAATCAAATATTAGTCACCCCTGTTGTCTCATTGATTATTAATTTGCTTTTTTGCCTATTAGATTTTTCTTTTTTGATTGGTTGGTTAAAATTTCCCATTGATTGTTTATGCTAGGAACCTCTAAGCATATAAAATATGTTTTATTTTTTGTTGTTATTTAGGTGGAAGAATTTAATGGGCGTTGCTACTATAACTTTCAATTTGTAATGAGTCAAATTGTAGGTTGTTTCAACTCTTAAAGTTTGATCAATAGATTAAAGAATGGACAGTTGCAGTTAGGTTTTAAAAACGTTTTATTTAATGCAGCTGGCCTTTAAATTGAAGCTAAAGTTTGATCAATAGATTAAAGAATGGACAAAGCTTATTCAATTGATTGAGCAACAAAGTTTAAAATAAGTAAAAGAGTTCCAGAAAGTAAAGCTCAAAGTTTTGCTGGGGCTATGGAAGATAATGAGGTATTCTGTTTATTTATCCCAAAAGTGACATACTGTATAACCTTAGTTAGTTTTTACCTTTATTTATCATCTCTGCTTCCTTTTTATGGATCAGCTCCGATATATAAAGGTGTGTTCTTTAATCTTTGGTACTCGTAATTGTTTTTGTAGTTGCTTTGTGATGACGGGGTGTCGTTGATTTGTGAATATCAAAGTTGGCAAAATGGACAGGATAGACAAATGGGGTACCGGGTCAAAATAGTTGGGGATTAAATGAGTCAACTAATCATCAAACTCATTAAACATGATTGTGAATTTTATATCTAAAATGTTAAGCTCTCTTCCAATATATTGAGAATTAGTGTTGAATAGTCATATCAAAGACCAATTATGACTAAGTTTGTAGATAAGTTTTTTTAGCATCCTGCAATAGTTAAAATTTGTTTGGAGTAAATATTCTCCTCAACAATTCTTTTGTAAAATGTCCTTTTTGTACCTTTTTCTAGAACTTTTTGTAGCTTTGGAATTGTGGAATGATATGTAAAGAGGAAAGGAATCCGTTACATAAAGTGACCTTATTGGATACAAGTTGCTTTGGTCTATACAGTTTTTGTCATGATTTGGTTTCAAGCTACACAAGTTGGTAATCTTTAACTATTAACATAAACATAGATGGAGTTTTGAAATATGAAATGATACAATCATTTTGCCCTTTTGACAGCAATTAAAAGTCCATATTATTGACAAGTTTCATGTTATAAGTGGCTGATTGGATATCTAATGTTGGATTCTTTTTAGATAGCTCTATTATACATTGTACCGGGTTAATGAAATCTTGATAGTTCATTACCTATGGAATGGAGCTATCAAATAGGTATGCCTTCACATCTCTGGAATGGAGTTATCAAATAGGTATGCCTTCACATCTGTATATCAAAATCTAATATCTTTTTAATTTAAGCACTTTATAAAACGGGTCAGCGATTGAGTACCGGGTTAGAATGGGTCATTTTTAATATTGCTTGGAAACTTGTAGGTCCATCTTTACATTTTGTTGTAGCTGCATTTCAAGCTGATATTTTAGCTATTAATCCATACTGCTTTGGGCTATAAACATGCAATTTTTTAAGGTGCTAATCTACATTGTTTTGTGGTGTATGTTATACATGGCAAATAATATCAAACTTGTGAAATTATATTGTATATAAATGTTGGGTTTCAGGAAGTCAAAGGGTAATAGATCAATTCAACAAAGCATCTATAAGCAAAGGTGAGTGTTTCTTAGAGTTTATGCAGATTGTTGAATTAACAGACTTATGAAATGTGTATTGACAACGTCAAAGTGAAATAAGTGTTGTTATGGATCATAAATCTTATGTATAAAGTTGTTTCATATCATTAAGTAGGGATGCATCCTAACAATTAACTACATGGATATAAAACCAAGGATGTACTTCTATGGTGTTAAGCAGATCAATATTACTACAAATAAACTTAATTATATTATGTGAGTGAGCTTTGTTAAGAAAATTTACAGGGACAATCTACAAAACAGATTAAAAGAATACAAAGGTTTTGGGATATGGGCCTAGGCCTATCACTTGGGGCTATGCGAGGGTGTGATCCGCCTTAAGCGGGGTTATGGTTGAATTTAAAATTATTGGGCCAATGACCGATTCGAAGATCATTTGCCTCTAACTTTGAATGTTAATTACTCAGTTAACAAAACTAATAAAGAAATGGACTTTATGTTGTAGGTACATTACTTGAGACTGATGGTGGAAGATCAACAAGTGATGGATCAAATTAGGGACAAGGAGGTTTTGCTATTTGAGACTTACGGATCCTTATTTGATAAACAATCCTAACAGTGATTTTATGCGGATAAATCCAAATAATAATTCATTGGAGCTTGTGATCCTGTTACTTTATATATAGTTAAGTTATTTGTTACTTTATATATATAGTTTTGTTACTTTATATATATATTTAAGTTACTTGAAGGGAATCCAATTATTATTTCATAGGCGTGTTTATGAAGATCATATGTCCAATTATGTTGTTATGTAACTTCAAGATGGGACATGGTCGTTTAATGTGATCGCCTTCTATTTAAAAGTTGAAGTTCTATTGACATTATAGTCAAATTGGTTCTTTGATTCGTATAATTTTTAAAAGTTAACAACACTGGATGAAAGGATTTACGAGCGTTTCGAACATAAAAGAAAAGAAAATAAATAAGTAAAAAGATCATCTTGTAACATTAGATAAAAAGACCTGCTTTAAGTTTTAGACAATACAGTTTTCATTTTTTATATGTTTTGTAATGACAATTAACAACAAAGAACAATTATTATCTAAAGTTGCTATGTATTTAAAAAAATCAATTTTCACTTATGGATAGTTGTATACTGTGTTAGGACCGAGTACATACGGAGTACTAACCGATTCTTCGTTGTACCGAATCAAATAGTGCGGAATCCTATTTGATTGGCGATCCAATCAGTGAGAACGAATTCAAGATCAATCCTAACGATTAGAAAACGTTATGAATTGACTCGGAATGATCTGAAACGCTCTATGAAGTTGGAATGGTCGAACAGCACGTTCTGGGGCGATTAGGGTTTCTAGTATTCGAAGTGTCCGTTTTTCCACGAATTAAGTGGTATTTATAGGTTACAGATCTCATTCGTGCGACTGAGTCTTGCGACTGACTCAGTCGTGCGATTGAGTAATACGACTGATTCCTTCGTACGCTTGAGTCAGACTGATGACTCAACCGTCCGATTGACTCAGCCTCTTAGTTCAACCGTGCGATTGGACCATTCGCATGGTCCAGTCGGGCGACTGAAAGAGATGTTTAGTCAAACACATTCATGAACTTTTAATGATTCAGAACTGTGTCTCACAACTGTAAACCTATATAACATGGTCATATTAAGCGTGTAACAACTAATAAAATAAGTAGATATAACATTATATAATCAACAACCACATAAAGAAGAGATTCTCATTAGATTGATTTAACATTACATATGTGTAACAAGATAGAAGTTTATTACATTTCAGCTCACTAGACTAGAACTGGGGACATGTGTACCAACAAACTCCCCCTTGGACCTAGTTCTATCTAGACTTTTACTTCTTTCTTGAACTCTTCATATCGTTTCACCCTTTCCTCTCTTGAGATCCCAGAATGAATATTTAATGCGAAGCAGATACGTATAACATGTTGGAATTGCAGTGCTTGCACAATATCCTGTGTATCAAAGAACAGTGGCCACTTGAATAAGATATAGACATCAGACTCAGACAAGTTGGTTAGCCACATCGGATCAAACACTCTTATCGTCTCGACCGTTCCTTCTTTCTCCAAAACTATGACGGCTTCACCAGTTCACCAGTCATAATACCACCATTTGAAATGGGGTGCAAAATCCTGAGGCATCTCCCTCAATGGAATACGCGACATCGTGCGCGGAGGGTGCCATCTCAAGACCACTTTTGGTCTTCCTGAGGTGGGGTCAACCTCAGTCCTATGAAATAGCCTTCTTGGCTGTTGAGGTTTAAAGTTGACCCACCTAGTATGGTACTCTTTCTTTAGTGCCTGCTCAAACCATCCTGATATCTTTCCTGGAACAGCATATAGGAGGTTCAAGTTGGCTAGACGATTAAGCTCAAACCCTGGGAGAGTTTTCAAATCATGAGGAAATCTGAAATATTCGATTCCCTTCTCTCTCTTCACTGCATATACTTTGAGATCATCAAAGTATGCCCAGCTGATAATCTTTCCTGACACCTTCTGATGTTTTTTAATCTTGTAAAGCTTGGTGTAGGCATTTGACTTTGGAGGCCCACGCTGTTTCTTCATTTCCTCAAGGCAGGCAATCCATTCCTCCTTCTTGGTTGTACGATCAGCTTCATCTGCCTGAGGAATCTCTTCTGCAGCTGCCTTAGCTGCTGTCATCTCTTCCACTTTATCAAATATATTGCTGTCAAAAGTTTCCCCCACATCTGGAAGCACTTCGCCTTTGGCGTTAGTGTATTGGGGATAATGATCAGCCGTTACGTCCTCAATCTCCACCTCGTCGACATCTTGAAGTTCTTCATCGCTGACTACATCGACTTCGGGAGCATCTTTTACCAACTCATCCGGATTCAGACTGAACAGTTCTGCAATCTGTTCATCTGTCAAGTCGTGAATGATTTCCCCTTCTTCAGCTGAGTAACCCACAGACCGTTGCACTATCCCTTGAAGATCAAGAATCATAGTCAACTTGGTCTCAATCTGATGAAGGGGCATAACATCATGCTCATCGACTTGTGTGGTTGATCCTGTTACAAAATCAAATATATTGCAAGTAAGTATACATATATCACATAACCAAAGATGATTTATATCCACAAAATTTCATATATAACAGACTAGAATACATAATTTCAAGTACAAAGTTTCAGCAAAATAGATAAACGTCTAGTCTTGAACTTTGCCTTGTATCTCCGGTGGATCTTCAGTTGGAGTAGATGAAGAGGGGCCTTGATCATGTCGGCGTTTAGTACGCCTTTCGCCTGCAACATTATCGCTTTGACCTCCGGCAGTTTCTCCCCCTTCACCTTCATCATCTTCTTTTCTCATCATCATCATTACTATCTTCACCACCATCATCATCGTCATCATCCTCATCATCTTCATCATCGTCTTCCTCATCCTCACTATCATCATCATTATCATCACCATCACCTTCTCCAATCTTGAGGGGCTCACTTTGAGTACCTTTCAGTTTTAGCATAAGAGTCTTATGAGCCGCCTCCAGCTTTCCCAACTTAGCATCTGTCTCTGCCTCATGTTGAAGTAACCCAGTGATCTGATCTGTCTGTGAGGTGATCACCTGGGCTTGGGAAGAAATCTGCTCGCGTAGCTGATGAATCTCAGTAGTTTGAGAGGAACTTAACTCTCTCAGCTGCTGTAACTGAGCCGTTTTCTCCGCATCAGACGCCATCAGCTTAACCACCATGCTGTTGAGAGCAGCAAGCTGATCTACTACAGAAATTGGTGGGATGAATGAGCTGGATGGGAACGGTGAGGGACCTGTTTGTTGAGTGGTAGTCGTGGAGGTGGCTGTGGTGAATATAGGGGAGGGGATGAATGATATGGTAGGCTGTACAGTGGTGGAAGTGGTGTGTATGGGAGAGGGAGTGAATGAGGTGGTAGTCGGTACAGTGGTGGTGGTGGTGGATGTGACAGTGTGAGGTGAAGGATAGTAGTGGTGGATGGAGATGTTTGGGATGATGTAGAGGTGGTAGCTGTGGTGAACCTTAGTCGCTTTCCTTTCTTACCATGCGGACGCGCCATGGTTTTCTTCCTTTTGCCCGTTGACAAAGGTGCTCCCCCTCTGTTGCTAGAATCATCAGGGGCATACGAGGGATCAGACTCAATGCGTGTGCCCCTTGATGTACCAGACTGCCCACCAACATCTCTCAGTCCTTTCTCTGTGGCAACCACTTTGCTGCCAACTCTCCTGGTCAAACCTTCTTCATCACTTTCTTCCTCATCATCGGGTGGGCAAAAGTCAGGAACAAACCCTGCAGTTGCCGTGTCTGTGTGTGGTGATAACGGCTGAGCTGTAGAAGTAGATGGTCCCTCAGAGAAAATTGGTACATTTTCTCCATCAAGATCATCATCATCATCTGAGTCAACAAATGATACAGTAATCACCTCAGTCAGAATTGCTATCGTCATGACGCCATTTTCGCCTCCTTGGCGCCATGTAGTCTTCCCGGGCCAGATGCCCTATCAACCTCTTGAACACGGGCTTCACCTGCTTGCCCCTATACACTTTCATTCTTCCCAGAGTAGTGTCATCCATAATCTCTAACACCACTGCATCACTCCTCTCTTTGGGCAAATCAGGCAGTTTCTCATTAAAAATGAGCTGAAGAAAGCGTGGATACATACATAAACCTTCTTTTCCCTTAGCCTCCAAGTTCTCAATTAGATAATTAAAGATCATGTTGGAGAAGCTGAAAGGGTGGTTAAGGACCAATGCCACATAAGCATTCTGAATTTGGTCCGATAAGTCATCGAACCCACCCCTTCTCGCAGCAATGCACTTTAGAATCACATGAGCTAAATACTTGTACTGTGGGCTCAGGTTGCTCTTGTTCAGCACACCTGAGCTGATGTCTCCACAGTACCCAATTCGCAGAAAGCATCCACGAACTGTAAGAGGGTGAATCCTGACTGGATGTGAATCATCATCTCCAAAGTCCAAAACTCTTCTAATATCTCCAGCTGTGATCTCAATTGCCCTACCAAAGATGGTACTTAGGATGTGGTAGGGTTCCACAGATCGGTCTACCGAAGCTCCTGCCCAAATGCTTGATGGATAGACTGATATGGTGTACATGGAGTAGATATGGCTTTGAAGATCCGAGATCTTCTCAGGAAGTCAATAATACCAACAAAATCACCACCATTTCTTGAGGTGGAATCCAGATTAGCACAGATATTATGCTTTGGATTAATTTGCCAGCGGTTAGCCATCTTCCTGTAACAATAACAAACGTATGTTAGAAACTTGAACAACAGAGTTTGACTAAGTTAGAAATCAGTGCAATTCACTCGAGCGAATGAAGTGTGCGACTGGGTTTAGTCAAATGATGTAATTCTGCGATTGAGTTGTCCGACCGAATGAACTCATTCGAATGACCTAGTCGGCCGATTGAATGAATCACTTCCTTCAATCGTGCGATTGACGTTCATTCGGGGCAACCAATCGTATGGCAGACTCAACCCATTCGCATCCTCCATTCGGCCGAATGAACGAGTCTCCTCTTTCAATCGGTCGATTGAAGTTCATCGGGGAGACCAGTCGTATCACAGACCCCTGTTCCATTTCAAACTTGGTTTTATAATTTTTATGAAATTAGAGGTTAAGTTCAGGCTTGTTAGACTCGCAATCATGTACTTAGACTACTTCGATCATTGATTTTAACATTTCATGTGATTAAAGCAGTTTATTTGGCCGATTTGTTACGAATCAACATTTAGGGCAAATGTGAACTGATTAACCATCAATTTTTACATTCTGATGCATCCTTGTGTTGCGTATTACCTGTGTAACAAGTGCAAATCGTCAGAAAGTGTATATCAAAAGGTTTAAAGATCAAACGAAAATTTTGCAGAGTAACGGTGCGAATAGGAGTATTTTAGGGCGAATGATGTCTGCGATCGACTGAGGGGTCTATTTATAGACAGACTCAGCTCAATCGGCCGACTGACTCAATCGTACCTTTCATTCGGCCGATTCAAAATCAACACGTACGATCGAGTCCAATCGCATGTTTCATTCGATCGATTGGAACTGGGTCGTACGATTCACTCAATCGACCTGCTTCATTCGATCAACTGATCTCCATTCGCACGTTTGACCTAATCGACCCTTTCAATAGGCCGATTGGGCTCATACTTATGGTCCAATCTTACGATTGAGTTCAATCGTATAGCCCATTCGCATGACTAAGCATACTCATGATTAAGTAGTGCGATTGGGCTATACTTGTGCCATATTAGTCATTTCGTTTGCTGACACATAGCTTTCCTTAAACAATTAATAAAACATTATGTGTAATTGATCATCTCAGACATGATCCATTTAACCACCCGATCACCTCAGACGTGATCCATTTATCCACCCGATCACCTCAGACGTGATCCTTTTACCCTTTCAGAAACAATAAGTTTAGATAGACATTAAGCACCTTCAGTGACATTTAGCAGATAACAGTATACACAGTCCGACATGACACATTATACTAAGACTAAACAAATCTTAACCTATGAATAGAAAGACCTATTTTTGTGATTTTTGTTGGGGCAGGCTTGTATAGCTTGTTAGCATTAACAGTTTATCCGGAATGGACTCTCGTGGAATCAGACAGGCATATACACCATCACTTGGAACATTTAGTGCTTATTACACTTTGCATGATATGATTGCACAGTTTTTCACTTATCGAAGACTTCTAATATCTAACTGGGAATCATGTTTGAACTAATATGTAATTCTTATTGATTTTGAACATCAGGCGATGCAGCCACGACGATTGTCAGTATGTTTGTCCACTTAAATCCATACACAGACGTTTGACACACATCAGCGATTAATTTGATGAATTAGGTCAAACCGTATTTGTGTATTCCACAGGTATATGGTAATCAATCGTCCTCAGGAGATTTTTGAGCGGTCTTGGACTTAGAAGATTTGGTTCTAAAAATTGTCAAAGAGATGCCAAGCCTCAGGTCAGTGCCATCGCACAGCAGAGAGGCGCAAACAACAATGAATTCTTAGAACAAATAGGTTATGCTTAGCCTCAGGTCAGTGCCATCGCACAGCAGAGAGGCGCAATACCTATTTATCTTCTTAGAGCAGCATATTTGCATATACATTATTTTAATGACATTTGTCATCTTTTGCTCTGTTTTGCAGGTCTTTGCTCACATTTGTGGCATTAGCTTGCTCCTCACCCCTTATTGGACATTGATTGATTGTGCAGACCAGGGATACCATGGGAACACACAACTGGTTGAATAAATTTAGTTTAAGCCTGTTCACTGATGATGTCTAATGGTCTATTGTTTGAATCTACTGACACATCGTATTGTGTACTTACACAACCCTAGATCTACTTTCTCCAAGTAATTACAATACCAGTCAAAGCTTCTATCATATTCCCATTTTGTTAGACTTAGACTTCTCTGACTTATGATTTTTATGTTTAGAACCGAAAAACCAATTTGATATTCCAAGTAACTCGGTGCCTGTGTGCTATCACTTTCCAGTTTTCTCGAGTCGCATTTCCAGTCTATTTGTCTATGCCTTTTCAGCTTAACTTATCTTCCCCCTTGTTTTTTTTTTTTTTTTTTTTTTTTTTTAATAAGTAAATGAATACTGAAATAAATCTCCCCCTAAAATTCTAAAACAGAAAATCTTTTTGTGTTTTTGGATTTTATATGACATGGAAATTAAAAAAATAAAATAAAAATGAAAGAAAGAAAGAAATAACTAAAAACACAAGTCGGACTATGAATCTGCTTCTTCAGCAATCACATCACTTTTCTTTTTAACGCCGTTGACCTCTAGCAGATATAAAAATCTTGGTTTATCAAACGGTTTGGTGTAGAGGTCAGCGCGCTGAAAATCCGTGTTAATTTAATCACATCAATTAATTGTTTTTCATAGCAATCGCGTATGAAATGATATTTAATCCCGATGTGTTTTGTTTTTGGGTGTTGAACAGGATTTTTAGTGACAGCTATGGCAGCAGAATTATCAACATAAATAGGAGTGTTAGAAAATTTCAAACCGTAGTCGCGCATTTGCTGTTGAATCCAGATGATTTGAGAGCAGCAACTTGCAGCAGCAACGTATTCAGCTTCACAGGTTGATAAGGCAACCGAGGTCTGCTTCTTGCATTGCCACGTGACTAACCGTCTTCCAAAGAACTGACACCCTGCTGACGTCGATTTGAAATTCATCTTGCAGCCACCATAATCTGAATCGCTGTACGCAGTAAGCTCGAAGTCATCGTCATGAGGATACCACAAACCCAGTGTTGGAGTACCCTTCAGATAACGGAAAATCCTTTTACCCCAATCAGATGATTCACTTTTGGCTTCGCTTGATATCTAGAACATAGACATGTTGCATACATGATATCTGGACGCGAGGCAGTGAGATACATGAGAGATCCAATCATCCCACGATACATAGTGGCATCCACCAAATCCCCATTCTCATCAGGAGCCACATCATGATTTGTGGCGAGAGGGGTACCGGCAGCAGACGTATTTTCCATGTCAAACCGACTGAGAATGTCGCCGACATACTTGGTCTGATGTAAGAAAATGCCAGTTGGTGTTTGATCCACCTGTAATCCCAGGAAGAACTTCATCTCTCCCATTGCACTCATTTCAAATTCTGCCTTCATCACAGATTCGAAATCTTTGCATAACGCTTCATTTCTAGATCCAAAGATGATATCATCCACATAGATCTGCACCAGAAGCAAGTCACCATCCTTTTCTTTGATGAACAATGTACAGTCAATCACACCCCTGCGAAAACCATGCTTCAGCAGGTGGGTGGAGAGCTTTTCATACCAAGCTCGAGGAGCCTGATGTAGCCCATACAGAGCCTTGTCTAACTTGTAGACTCTGTCCCGATGATAAGGATCTTCGAATCCTTCGGGTTGACTGACATAAACTTCTTCACGGATTTCCCCATGCAAGAATGCACTCTTAACATCCAGTTGATAAACTTTGATTTTCATGTAAGAGGCGTAGGCTAGAAAGATACGAATAGCTTCCATTCTAGCTACGGGAGCAAAGACTTCATTGTAGTCGATGCCTTCGACTTGTCTGAAGCCTTGAACAACCAAGCGTGCCTTGTTTCTAATCACAACACCTTGGTCATCCTTCTTGCATTTTAGTACCCATTTGGTACCAATCACCTTAACTCCTTTCGGCCTGTCAACTAGTGTCCAGACTCCAAGTTTCTTGAACTGGAGTAGCTCTTCTTGCATAGCATTGACCCAGGCCTCATCTTTCAGGGCGTCGCAGATGTATTTAGGCTCGATTTGTGAGACAAAACATGAGAAAGCCCCGTCATTGACATAACCCTTTTCCATGACTGCAGCATAATCAGCAGAGTACAGCTGATTTCTTGTTTGCACACCGGATTGAATGTCCCCTATGATAGACGAGGGGGGATGATTCACACTGATCCTAGTCACTGGTGTGGTAGGAACCACAACCTCAGTATCCATATTGGTGACTACTGTTTAGTATCCGGATTTCCTGTAGCTGGTATAGCAGCTGATGATTCACTGTGTTGATTAGCTGTTTGCTCAGTGTTAGAAGCAGGAGCTTCTTCATCATCTGATGAATCATCACTCTCATCATGAGCAGGAGTCGAAGAGCTTGAGGCACCAGCAGTAGGTGTGATGTTGCTTGAATCCAGATTTTGTGAGTTAAGAACATCATACATCATCTGGGTAGCAGCATCATCCTCTGAATCAAGCTGTGGAAGATTGAAGGATTTGAAAAAGCCATCATAATCAAAGAATGATGATGGTCCTTTTCCAGCAGGAGGTGTGGTGAATCTCTGAACATCCACATTGCACCACACCTCTACTGACCCGTCGAATTATTGTAAACTCGCTTGTCTGGGATGCTGTATCCTAAGAATATTCCTTGATCTGCTTTTTCGCTGAACTTGCCATCCTGAGTCTTCTTCAGTAATGTACATGGAGCTCCAAATGGTTCCAGATACTCCAAATTTGGCTTTCTTTTCTGAAGTAGCTCGTAGCAAGTCTTACCATGCCTTTTGACTACTAACACACGATTAAGTGTGTAGCAGGCATTTGCAACTGCCTCATTCCAGAACTGAACTGGGAGCTTTGAATCAGCTAACATGTTCGCGCAGTCTCAATTAAGCTCCGATTCTTTCGTTCTGCAACTCCATTCATCTGTGGCGTGTATGCTGAGGTGAACTGGTGAACAATACCCTTCTCCTTGCAGAAAGCATCCATCCACTGATTCTTGAACTCTGTGCCATTGTCAGAACGAATTCTCCTTACCTTCAGTTTGTAGAGTGACTCCAAAGTCGTGACGAGCACCTTGAATGATTCAAACGTTTCTGATTTAGCTTTCAGAAACATCACCCAGGTGAATCTTGAGTAGTCATCAGTGACTACAAAGCAGTACCAGTCTCCTGCTATACTCTTCGTGCTTACAGGACCAAATAGATCCATGTGTAGCAGCTCCAAGGGCATCTCAATTGTGTTGACGTGCTTGGTCTTGTGAGATTTCCTGGTCTGCTTTCCCTTCTTGCAAGAGACACAAAAATCAGGAAGTTGGAAGTTCTTGACTGTAACTCCCTCAAGTAGGTTGTTGTGAATCAGATGATTCATCTTCCTTTGATTTATGTGTCCCATCCTTCTATGCCATGAGATGGAGTCCTTCTCTGTAGCTTTTGAGAGGAAACATTGTGCTGTAGATTCAGAAGTAGAAGCATTAGACATATCCAAGACATATAGATCATTGTACTGGATGCAGACATCAAAACCTGCTTCTCTGGAATCTCCATCTCCTTTTTCAGTATGTAACATTTTCGGTTGTCAAACATAACTTTGAATCCCTTGTCACATATCTGAGACACTGAAAGTAAATTGTTTTCCAGTTGTTGAACAAAATTTACTTTATCAAACTTTACCTTCTCATTACCTACTTCGCCCTGAGCGGTAATGTATCCTCCTTTATTTCCAGCAAATGAAACGTGTCCCCCTTTAATTTGTTTGACATTGAAAAGAAGAGACTTGTTTCCTGTCATGTGCCTGGAAGCTCCGCTATCCACAATCCATGTATTTGATGAAGCACTGTAGCGGACAACCTGCACATAATTGAAAACAATCAGTTAAGGAGGGGGACCCAAGCCTTGACTGGCTTGGGTTTCCCAGAGGAATCAACCATCATGAATTCAACCCACTGTCCTTTATCAGTAGGTGGAATGTCAACTTTCAGATTGTCCTGGCTGTCAGACTCACCAGATGTCTTTGCTTTCCATAAACCATCCCTGTGAAAGGATTGTTTATGATAAACTTTAGACTGATTAACAGTTTGAGCATATGGTTTAGATTCAGAAACAGTTTTTCTCGCCGGGTCACAGACCTGTCGGGGACTTGTCTGTGTTGTCTTTCACGTGGGGGGGACGAAAACGACTTAGAAGGTGTTTTATGCCTAATGGGTGTTTTCGATCTCACCGGGGTCTTAGATCGCTGTTTTGAATCTACTTTGACTTTGTCGGTTAACTCAACTTTAATTCTTGGTGTCTGATAGCGTGGACAATTGGTTGAAATATGACCTCGCTGACCACAAGTATAGCAGGATCTCCATTCATCAGGACTAGGAGATCTCTTGTGGGGCGGTGAGTAACCTCAGGAATGGGTCTTTGGTCTCATCTTTGAATATGTACCCTCTTTAACAAATTTAACTTGTTTAACATTTTGATTAATTTGTCGTTGAGGTTGAGCATTATCCCTTTTACTGGTTTAGCTTGAGTGGATTTAGAAATCTTGGTTTGTGTAATATTTGACTTTGATTCCAAACCAAGAGTTGTTTGTACATTTGTTTCCACCTGTTTCTCAACATTGACCGTTCTTGATGCTGAGAGTTTCTGATTATCATCCGAAGAAGCAGACTGAACTGCAGTGTCCGGATCACTCACCAAAGGAGTTGTCACCACATGATCCTTAATTTGATTATTATTAATTGGACGTTGTTTTGTGTTCAAAAGGATTTCATGTGGTGGTGGAACTACCTTGTAACCCAATCCCTCCCCATTGTTGCGTTCTTTAACCAAGTTTTCAAAATGTGCGAAGAACTCGCGAGACTATGTAGTTTTTGTTGCAATGACTCATTTTCTACCTGTAAGACTGCTTTTTCCTTTTTAGTTTCTTCAATGGTCTTTAAGTAGAATTTAATGTCATTTTCTTGGTTAAATACAACAACTTCAGTTTCCTTTAGTTGTTTCTGCAACGCATCTAACTTCTCTTATAACTGCTCTCATTTTGTTTTAAGACACGATTAGCTTCTGAGCACAGTTTTAAGTCATTTACTAAGTTATCATTGTGATCTAATAACCTAGCAAACTTTAGATCAATGCTTTCTCTAAATTTCTCACATTCGACCAAACATGTTCATTAAATAGTTCATCTTTAGATTTTACCTGTGTGGAGTCGATGTTCCAGCCATGAAAGCATTCTGAGACGTAGATTGAGCTTCAGATTCTGAAGTCAACTCATTCTTGACGATTTCATCAACAGCATCAAACTTCTCTTCCAAATCAGCAGTATCAACTTCAGCTGAGCTTTCGCCTCACACTCGCCGAGTCTTCGTTCAAGTCTTCCACGGATGCTATGTTAGCTTCATCAACACGAATCTAAAGGACCATCTTGTCCTTCATCTCCTTGTGCTACCATAGCTTTAGAATCACTTCCCGTGGATGCTGGTTTCTTGTCTCTATCTTGCCTGTTGAACGAAGAAAAAGGATTCCCATTCCCAGTCTTCTTAGGCTTTGAACACTCCCTTTTAAAATGGCCCTTTTCTCCACAATTGAAGCACGTGACTTTAGACTTGTCAAAACCAAAGGTTGTATCTTTAGTAGCCACGAGATTCTGCCCTGTTTTCTTCACACAATTTCTTTGCTCTTCGGACAGCGCTTGCAAGAGCCCACATGATGTCCATTCTTTCCAGCTCATTCTCATCTACTTGTTCATAATCTTCATCGGCAAGGTGGCAATTACCAATCTTCCCCGCCACCAAACCATCATACGATGCACAACAGCAGCCAATAGATCCATGTGCTCTTTAGCAACCTCCACTGTTACCTTTCCCAGATTTTCTGTTGTCAACTTAGCAGACTGAGTAACAATAGGACTTTGACTAAACACAAGATGCACCAAGAGACTCATTTGCAGATGATGAGCCTTGTTCAAAGTTTGTGAAGATGCATTGGACACAAGGCTGTTTGCAGGGGAGCACCTGAAGACTTTGCAGCAGGGGTGGTGTGGAAAGACATTGTAGAGTGAGGGGTCTTGAGCATAAGAACCCTTCTTAGCCTTGTATTTTTGTCGCACTTCCTCTCTTTCAGTTTTAGAATAAACATTGATATCCAGGTGCTAAAACTGAGTTGTATCGCAGAGTAGAAATGAATGAATCCCACTTTGCAGGTAGACCATCTGCCAAGCAAAACCTTGTCTTCCTTTGCACGTCTTAACACCATGTGTTAGTTGTTAAGTCACTGTCAGCAATGGGAAACGATCGATGATCTCATCTAAGCTTTCATTCCCAATTGCCGAGAAGTTATCAAACTCCTTCTTCAAAGCTTTGCCTTTCAGTGCCTTTAAGTTAGAATTTCCTCATACCTCTTTTCAAGGACTTCCATCAGTTTTTTACTTTGTGTTTGCTCTGAGTATTGATGAAAAGATAGGCTTGGGAATGGACTGATCAAATATAAGCATAGCCTTCTTCTCTGCATTGTAGGCAACCTTTTGTGTATCGGAGAGTCCACTCAAAGTCAAAGGAACACCCATCAGCCCCGACTGGTATTTTATAACCCACCTCAATAGAGTTCCATAAGTTAGTATCTACACCATTAAGATAGATTTCAAAACGTTGTCTCCATTGTGGAAAGTCCTCTATTGTCAATAGTTTAGGTGGCTTGTTATGGTTCCCTATCTCTTTTCCAGTAACAACAAATTCTGAATTCGTGAATCCTTTCCAGCTGACATGGCATAATTTTCTGAGTCCATCTTTGAATTAATTAACTTGAGAATTAAACTGCTGTGCGAATGGGCTATATGCGATTGGACTCAAACGTACGATTGAAACAGACGACTGAGAGACTTAGACGACTGAACAGACCGACGACTCAGATGTGCGACTGGAGTGGGCGATTGACTCAATCGGGCGATTGACACTGCGCGATTGACTCAACCGGGCGATGGACTGGCGAATGACTCAAACGTGCGAAAGACCGGGCGAATGAGTTCAGTCGTACGATTAAGATAATCGTGCGACTGGGTCGGCTGAAAACGCGATTTTTGAACACTTTTGACCTAGAACGCAATTCTTTGCACCCTAGACGGCTGAAACTCGAAAAACACTTAATTTTCAGAACATGCAAACGTAAAGACTCGATTCGATTTTTAGCCAAAAGAATGAATCTTTTTGCGTAAAAACGTAGACTTTTTCACAAAAACGATTGAATCAACGAAGAATCAAGAGCCAAGCTCTGATACCACTTGTTAGGACCGTGTACGTACGGAGTACTAACCGATTCTTCGTTGTACCAATCAATAGTGCGGAATCCTATTTGATTGGCGATCCAATCAGTGAGAACGAATTCAAGATCAATCCTAACGATTAGAAAACGTTATGAATTGACTCGAATGATCTGAAACGCTCTATGAAGTTGGAATGGTCGAACAGCACGTTCTGGCGATTAGGGTTTCTAGTATTCGAAGTGTCCGTTTTTTCACGAATTAAGTGGTATTTATAGGTTACAGATCTCATTCGTGCGACTGAGTCTTGCGACTGACTCAGTCGTGCGATTGAGTAATACGACTGATTCCTTCGTACGCTTGAGTCAGACTGATGACTCACCGTCCGATTGACTCAGCCTCTTAGTTCACCGTGCGATTGGACCATTCGCATGGTCCAGTCGGGCGACTGAAAGAGATGTTTAGTCAAAACACATTCATGAACTTTTAATGATTCAAACTGTGTCTCACAACTGTAAACCTATATAACATGGTCATATTAAGCGTGTAACAACTAATAAAATAAGTAGATATAACATTATATAATCAACAACCACATAAAGAAGAGATTCTCATTAGATTGATTTAACATTACATATGTGTAACAAGATAGAAGTTTATTACATTTCAGCTCACTAGACTAGAACTGGGGACATGTGTACCAACATACTGCATATTCAGAAGTATTTAGAGACAATCAATTATTTAATATAGATAAAAAACGGTAAACTTACCAATAAAGATAACAAAATGTTGTATAAAGAATTATTTAGAGATTTATAACTATTAATTTATCTCAATGTAAGTGTATATCTTTTATTACTTGTCATAAGTAATTTCTTTCATTATTTATGATAATTAAATTAAATCATGATCTCCTAAAAA